>SJXQ01009262.1:0-98813 GCA_006408695.1 Aepyceros melampus | reverse complement strand
AGGGAGTTCACGGTTCACTATTGCTGAAGTCTGGCTTGGAGAATTTTGAGCATTACTTTACTAGCAGGTGAGATAAGTGCAATGTGCGGTAGTATATTCTGATCTTTGATCCCCTCTAGTGGCCATAACAGGAATTGCGTTTGGAGGGGAATCTGCATCAACATATATGTTCCTTCTTTTATGACTTTTTTTCCCTATATGCTAAAATGACAAATAGATTCAAGGGATTAGATCTGACAGACAGAATGCCTGAAAAACTGTAGATGGAGGTTTGTGACATTGTACAGGAGGCAAAGATCAAGACCATCCCCAAGAAAAAGATATGCAAAAAAGCAAAATGGTTGTCTGAGGAGGCCTTACAAATAGCTGTGAAAAGAAGAGAAGCTAAAGGCAAAGGAAAACAGGAAAGAAATAGCCATTTGAGTGCAGAGTTCCAAAGAATATCAAGGAGCAATAAGAAAGCCTTCTTCAGTGATCAGTGCAAAGAAATGAGGGAAACAACAGAATGAGAAAGACTAGAGATCTCTTCAAGAAAATTAGAGATGCCAAGGGAACATTCATGCAAAGATGGGCTCAGTAAAGAACAGAAACAGTGTGGACCTAACAGAAGCAGAAGATATTAAGAAGAGGTGGCAAGAATACACAGGAAAACTGTACAAAAAATATCTTCATGGCCCAGATAATCACGATGGTGTGATCTCTCACCTAGAGCCAGACAACCTGGAATGTGAAGTCAAGTGGGCCTTAGAAAGCATCACTATGAACAAAGCTACTGGAGGTGATGAAATACCAATTGAGCTATTTAAAATCCAAAAGATGATGCTGTGAAAGTGCTGCACTCAATATGCCAGCAAATTTGGAAAACTTAGTAGTAGCCACAGGACCACTGCTGAAAAGGTGTTTTCATTCCAATCTCAAAGGAAGGCAATGCCAAAGAATGTTCAAACTACTGCACAATTGAATTCGTCTCACATGGTAGTAGTAATGCTCAAAATTCTCTAAGCCAAGCTTCAACAGTACGTGAACCATGAACTTCCAGATGTTCAGGCTGGATTTCGAAAAGGCAGAGGAACCAGAGATCAAATTGCCAATATCTGCCGGCTTATCAAAAAAGAGAGTTCCAGAAAAACATCTATTTCTGCTTTATTGACTATGCCAAAGCCTTTGACTGTGTGGATCACAATAAACTGTGGAAAATTCTGAAAGAGATGGGAACATCAGACCGTCTGATCTGCCTCTTGAGAAATCTGTATGCAGGTCAGGAACAACAGTTAGGACTGGACATGGAACAACAGACTGGTTCCAAATAGGAAAAGGCGTATGTCAAGGCTGTAATTTGTTACCCTGGTTATTTAACTTATATGAAGAGTCCATCATGAGAAACGCTGGGCTGGAAGAAGCACAAGCTGGAATCAAGACTGTCAGGAGATATATCAATAACCTCAGATACGCAGATGATACTGTCCTTATGGCATAAAGCGAAGAACCAAAAAGCCTCTTAATGAACATGAAAGAAAATGAAAAACTTGGCTTAAACCTCAACATTTAAAAAACGAAGACCATGGCATCCAGTCCCATCAGTTCAGTTCAGTTCAGTTCAGTCGCTCAGTCTTGTCCGACTCTTTGCAACCCCATGAATTGCAGCACACCAGGCCTCCTTGTCTATCACCAACTCCCGGAGTTCACTCAAACTCACGTCCATCGAGTCGGTGATGCCATCCAGCCATCTCATTCTCGGTCGTCCCCTTCTCCTCCTGCCCCCAAACCCTCCCAGCATCAGAGGCTTTTCCAATGAGTCAACTCTTTGCATGAGGTGGCCAAACTACTGGAGTTTCAGCTTCAGCATGAGTCCTTCTAAAGAAATCCCAGGGCTGATCTTCTTCAGAATGGACTGGTTGGATCTCCTTGCAGTCCAAGGGACTCTCAAGAGTCTTCTCCAACACCACAGTTCAAAAGCATCAATTCTTCAGCGTTCAGCCTTCTTCACAGTCCAACTCTCACATCCATACATGACCGCAGGAAAAACCATAGCCTTGACTAGAAGGACCTTAATTGGCAAAGTAATATCTCTGTTTTTGAATATACTATCTAGGTTGGTCATAACTTTCCTTCCAAGGAGTAAGTGTCTTTTAAGTTCATGGCTGCAGTCACTATCTGCAGTGATTTTGGAGCCCAAAAAGATAATGTCTGACACTGTTTCTACTGTTTTCCCATCTATTCCCATGAAGTGATGGGACCGGATGCCATGATCTTCATTTTCTGAATGTTGAGCTTTAAGCCAACTTTTTCACTCTCCTCTTTCACTTTCATCAAGAGGCTTTTTAGTTCCTCTTCACTTTCTGCCATAAGGGTGGTGTCATCTGCATATTTGAGATTATTGATATTTCTCCTGACAATCTTGATTCCAGCTTGTGTTTCTTCCAGTCCAGCGTTTCTCATGATGTACTCTGCATAGAAGTTAAATAAGCAGAGTGACAATATACAGCCTTGACGTACTCCTTTTCCTATTTCGAACCAGTCTGTTGTTCCATGGCCCATTCTAACTGTTGCTTCCTGATCTGCATATAGGTTTCTCAAGAGGCAGGTCAGGTGGTCTGGTATTCCCATCTCTTTCAGAATTTTCCACAGTTTCTCATGATCCACACAGTCAAAGGCTTTGGCATAGTCAATCAAGCAGAAATAGATGCTTTTCTGGAACTCTCTTGCTTTTTTCATTATCCAGCAGATGTTGGCAATTTGATCTCTGGTTCCTCTGCCTTTTCTAAAACCAGCTTGAACATCTGGAAGTTCACAGTTCACGTATTGCTGAAGTCTGGCTTGGAGAATTTTGAGCATTACTTTACTAGCATGTGAGATGAGTGCAATTGTGTGGTAGTTTGAGCATTCTTTGGCATTGCCTTTCTTTGGGATTGGAAGGAAAACTGACTTTTTCCAGTCCTCTGGCCACTGCTGAGTTTTCCAAATTTGCTAGCATATTGAGTGTAGCACTTTCACAGCATCATCTTTCAGGATTTTAAACAGCTCAACTGAAATTCCATCACCTCCACTAGCTTTGTTAGTAGTGATGCTTTCTAAGGCCCACTTGACTTCACATTCCAGGATGTCTGGCTCTAGGTGAGCAATCACACCATTGTGATTATCTTGGTCGTGAAGATCTTTTTTGCACAATTCTTCTGTGTATTCTTGCCACCTCTTCTTAATATCTTCTGCTTCTGTTAGGTCCATACCATTTTTGTCCTTTATCGAGCCCATCTTTGTAGGAAATGTTTCCTTGGTAACTCTAATTTTCTTGAAGAGATCTCTAGTCTTTCCCATTCTATTGTTTTCCTCTATTTCTTTGCATTGATCGTTGAGGAAGGCTTTCTTATGTCTTCTTGCTATTCTTTGGAACTCTGCATTCAGATGCTTATATCTTTCCTTTTCTCCTTTGCTTTTCNATTTGCTGGCATATTGAGTGCAGCACTTTCACAGCATCATCTTCTAGGATTTGAAATAGCTCAACTGGAATCCCATCACCTCCACTAGCTTTGTTCGTAGTGATGCTTCCTAAGGAACACTTGACTTCACATTCCAAGATGTCTGGCCCTGGGTGAGTGATCACACCATCATGATTATCTTGGTCGTGAAGATCATTTTGTACAGTTCTTCTGTGTATTCTTGCCACCTCTTCTTAATATCTTCTGCTTCTGTTAGGTCCAGACCATTTCTGTCCTTTATCAAGCCCATCTTTGCATGAAATGTTCCCTTGGTATCTCTAATTTTCTTGAAGAGATTTCTAGTCTTTCCCATTCTATTGTTTTCCTTTATTTCTTTGCATTGATTGCTGAGGAAGGCTTTCTTATCTTTCCTTGCTATTCTTTGGAACTCTGCATTCAGATGCTTATATCTTTCCTTTTCTCCTTTGCTTTTCACTTCTCTTCTTTTTCACAGCTATTTGTAAGGCCTCCACAGACAGCCATTTTGCTTTTTTGCATTTCTTTTCCATGGGAATGGTCTTGATCTCTGTCTCCTGTGTAATGTCACGAACCTCTGTCCATAATTCATCAGCCACTCTGTCTATCAGATCTAATCCCTTAAATCTATTTCTCACTTCTACTGTATAGTCATAAGGGATTTGATTTAGGTCATACCTGAATGGTCTAGTGGTTTTCCCCACTTTCTTCAATTTAAGTCTGAATTTGGCAATAAGGAGTTCATGATCTGAGCCACAGTCAGCTCCTGGTCTTGTTTTTGCTTCTCCATCTTTGACTGCAAAGAATTTTAGTTGACATGCAATATCATGTTAGTTTCAGGTGTGTGTGCCTGCTTGCTAAGTCGCTTCAGTTATGTCTGACTCTTAGTGACCCTACGGAAGGCAGCCCACCAGGCTCCTCTGTCCATGGGATTCTCCAGGCAAGAATACTGGAGTGGTTTCCCATGCCCTCCTCCAGGGGATCTTCCGACCCAGGGATCAAACCCATGTCTCTTGTTTCCTACATTGGCGGAGGGTTCTTTAACACTAGTGCCACCTGGCAATCCCAGGTGTACAACGTAATGAAACTTGTACAGCAAGTTTCAGGTGTACAATATAGTGATTTGATGTTCAAATCCACTACAAAATCATCACCATAAGTCTAGTAACCATCTGTCACCATGCAAAGTTATTACAGTTTTATTGACTACATTCTTGATGCTGTACCTTATATCCTCATGATTTTTTTTATTTTTTCTTATCAAAGTACAATTGATTTAGGAGGGCTATGCTTTTGATTCCAGTGGGAATAAACAGGTAGGTCAGCCTGGGTGGGACAGTGTAATATAGAAATAAATGTTTAGGGCAGCTGTGCTCACTGTTGTATTGCTTTCCCACTTTATATCCAGAAGGGCCCTGATTGCTCAGTTCCTGAGGCAGACTCCTGGGGGCCTCAGGGCTAGTCAAAATGACCTCAGACTCTAAAGCTTAAGGCAGTGACTTGCAAAGCCTCCCACAAGGGAGTCACAGGGTGGGGTTGTAGAAGCCCAGATTGCAGAACCTCACCCAGACCTAGCCAATCAGGAATTCTAAGGTCAAAGGTCAGGACTCTGCATTTCAGACCACCGCCCCTCATGGTTCTTACATCGGTGACACAGGAACAGAGCCCCTCAGGTGACTCTGCCTATGTGACTTCTGACAGATGATGGGGAGTCCTGGAAGAACCGATGAACTGCTTTCCAGATCAAGCTGCCAACAGAGACTCATCAACAGAGTGCCAAAGTCAGGGAGAGTCAAAGAGGGGGTCATGCCTGGGCCATGCAGCTCACCAGGCTGAAGCGGGTGGTGACCAGGAAGGATGTTCCAGGTAGAAGGTACAGCAGAGAGGCTTGGCAGCTGGACACATGATGGAAAGGTTAGGGAACCAGACCAAGCAGTTTGGAGGACCCTGACTGATCATCACGAGTCCCCTCTGAACCTGGGTGTCTTTGTCAGTTCAGTTCAGTTGCTCAGTTGTGTCCAACTCTTTGCAACCCCATGAATCACAGCACGCCAGGCCTCCCTGTCCATCACCAACTCCCAGAGTTCACTCAGACTCACGTCCATCGAGTCAGTGATGCCATCCAGCCATCTCTTCCTCTACCGTCCCCTTCTCCTCCTGCCCCCAATCCCTCCCAGCATCAGAGTCTTTTCCAACAATGAAGCAATTCCAGGTTTCACAGATTCTACAAGTCACACTTGTTCACATTTCAGCGTATCTGAACTCAAAATGCATCTTATGATGGACAGCATCTCGTGTTTAGTGCACCATGGCATCAGTACATGACTTCCATGTTGGCAGGAAGGATTTGATGGGAAGGCATAAGGAAAGCACCTGGTGTGCCATTGGACACACAGTAGGAGCCCAGTCAATCCTGAAGGAAATCAACCCTGAATATTCACTGGAAGGACTGATGCTGGGACTGAAGTTCCAATACTTTGGCCACCCAGTTCAAAGAGCTGACTCATGGGAAAAGACCCTGATACTGGGAGAGACTGAGGGAAGGAGAAGGGGGTGACAGAGGGTGAGATGGTTGGATGGCATCATTGACTCAATGGATGTGAGTTTGAGCAAACTCAGGGAGATGGTGAAGGACAGGGAGGCCTGGCGTGCTACAGTCCATTGGGTTGCAAAGAGTCAGACACGACTGAGCAACTGAACAGCAAAAACAAAGGAGCCCAGTAAGCGTGAGCTCCCTTCCCTCTAAGCTGGTGAAAGGTTTGGGAGTTGGCTCGGAAATTTCCAAAAGGGTCTCTTCCCGTCACCTTCCTTTCAAGGCCCTTTGTGGTGACAGTAAGCCCTGTAATAACCTGGCTTGATGAAGCAAACTCTGGTGAGCTGCTTGTCGGTGCTGCCAGTCAATGACACAGTCATCCTTATGGGTGGAGTTCCTGTCCCGAGGGCTGTGATCAAAGGCCCACCCTCTCTGCTTGGCAGCCCCCGCACTGGTTAATTAGGCAGACTTTCCTCAGCCTTTCACCGCGTGTCCCTCAAGCTTTGTTCACTGAGCACGGAAGGAGGGTCTGGGCTCTGTGGGGGATTCTCAGCTCCAGACCTCCTGCGGGGCTCATGGGCCCAGGGGGATGCCCGTGTACAGGCTGTGTGGCCTTGGACAAGACGCTTAACCTCTCTGGGTCTCAGTTTCTTCATCTATTAAATATAGCATGGGAGAAACAGCAGTAGCGTTGCTGAGGGTTCATTCATTGGTTCAACAGCAATTTATTGAGTACCTTCTATATTTCACATCTGAAGGTACAGCGGTGAACAAGTCAGATGAGATTCTCGCTCCTGTATTGCTGGCCTTTCAGAGGGAAAAGAAGATGATAAACAAGTAACCCTATCTGAATTACATAAAGTCTTTGAAGACAATGAAACATAAGGCTGACAGCATGGAAACATATACACTACCATATGTAAAATAGAGAGCCAGTGGCAATTTGCTGTGTGACTCAGGGAGTTCAAACTGGGACGCTGTGACAACCTAGAGGGGTGGGATGGGGTGGGAGCTGGGAGGGAGGTTCAAGAGGGAGGGGACGTATGTATACCTGTGGCTGATTCATGCTGATGTATGGCAGAAACCAACACAATATTGTAAAGCAATTATCTTTCAATTAAAAATAAATTAATTTAAAAAAATTTAAGTGCATAAATTTGAAAAAAAATAGGCTGAGATAACCTGATCCTGAGAGAAGAGGGCAGGAAGACTAAGCCCCACTAGTCAAGACGGTCAAGGTCTCAGGGACTTTCCTGAGGACAGGACAGGAACTGAGACCTGCAAGCCACTTGGAGTCTGGGGGGAAAAGTTCCAGGCGGGATGAACCACAGGTGCAAAGGCCCTGAAGCTGGTGATACTCAGAGTACTTAAAGAGCAGGGACGTATGTATACCTGTGGCTGATTCATGCTGATGTATGGCAGAAACCAACACAATATTGTAAAGCAATTATCTTTCAATTAAAAATAAATTAATTAAAAAAATTTAAGTGCATAAATTTGAAAAAAAATAGGCTGAGATAACCTGATCCTGAGAGAAGAGGGCAGGAAGACTAAGCCCCACTAGTCAAGACGGTCAAGGTCTCAGGGACTTTCCTGAGGACAGGACAGGAACTGAGACCTGCAAGCCACTTGGAGTCTGGGGGGAAAAGTTCCAGGCGGGATGAACCACAGGTGCAAAGGCCCTGAAGCTAGGTGATACTCAGAGTACTTAAAGAGCATGGAGAATACAGGCCAGCCTGATGCCAGGTGGTTGGGCAAGGTTCACAGGAGCCAGGTCAGGGAGGGCCTTGTGGGCAGGTCAGGAGGTGAGCTTTTATCCACTGGAGGGGACTCCACAGGAGGGTTCAACCAGGGCACGCGGCAGGGTGAGGACTCTGCCTACTGGGAGCAGAACCGACTGAGGAAGCCCAGCTCAGGAGGTCCTTGGCCTCACCATGATTGCTGCCCCTTCCCCAGAGGATGAGAACCCAGGCCTCTCCTACAGACCACCAGGACTGAGCACCAGGGCCCCACACCCACGGAGCCCCAGTCTCTTCCCATTATCCTCACACCCCAAACAGTGACTCACATAATAAAACAGTCAACAGCTGATGCACTTGGGCTAAAATTATGCAGACTGCATGTGATATTAAAAATCTAAGGAGCATATATTTCCAGGACAGGGGATGCCGAAATGTAGCTGCTTTATTTAAGGAATTATTTGGGGTGAACGGAACTCATTAATTTGCTCATTAATATTGAGCAGTGACCCTAGTCCTCAGTTAGGGCGCCTGAGGCCAGAGAATGGCCTGCAACTGGCAGGAAGCCCAAGTCAAAGATGGCTCTGCGCACTCAGCTGTTCGAGTCCTGCTGCTGCTGCTGCTAAGTCGCTTCAGTCGTGTCCGACTCTGTGCGACCCCATAGATGGCAGCCCACCTGGCTCCCCCGTCGCTGGGATTCTCCAGGCAAGAACACTGGAGTGGGTTGCCATTTCCCTCTCCAACGCATGAAAGTGAAAAGTGAAAGGGAAGTTGCTCAGTCGTGTCCGACTCCTAGCGACCCCATGGACTGCAGCCCACCAGGCTCCTCCGCACATGGGATTTTCCAGGCAAGAGTACTGGAGTGGGGTGCCATTGCCTTCCTAGGAGGTGGCAAAAACACCACTGGCCATGCAGGAATCCCAGTCTCTGCCAGGGTGGCCAAGAGTGGCCGGACCGTTCAGAGGGATGCATGGTTCCAGAACCCTCGCCCAGCGTCCGGCTCTGGCTGTGGAGACCAGAGGGACAGGGTTCTGGAGGGACTGGCCATGAAGGAGGGGACCCCAGGGCTGACTAAGCAAGACCCCTCCTGCACCCCCACTACACCCCTACTCTTCCAGGGAGGAGAGGAGCACTGTGACCTTTTGATAAGGTGAAGGGTGCTAGGCAGCCAGCATTCAGCTAAGGAGGCTTCAAGGTCAAGGACCCGGGGGTTGGAAATACCTGGGTTGAAAAACTTATCTCAGCCACTCAGCAACTCGGTGACCTTGAGCAAGGTTCTTCATTCTTCTGAGCCTTCCCTTCCTCGGGGATACCTGTGTCAGGCACAGTGTTTGCACCGGGCCGCCTTCTGGCGTCTCCCTTGCAGGCCCTCTGCCTAGTGCGCCTTTCCTTAGATGACCACCTGGCTTCCTCCTGCTTCCCTCGAAGGTCCTCTCCTCTGAGAGGCCTTCCCTGACTGCCTGGCTGCAGAGGCCACCCATACTTCCTGTTGATTTATTTTCCCTCAGCCCATGGATCCCACTGGTTTCTTGTCTCTCTTGTTCACTAGAATGCATGTTCCTTAGTGCAGGGGACTCAGCTCCCTCTGAGAGTGTGGGTGGGCCAGGAACAGTATCCAGAGTGTTCCACTCCCCTCCCCATGGTGACATACCCACCTCTTTCAACTTTGGTCGGGGTGGGATGGGGATAGGGGTAGGGTGGAGGGATAGGGGTGGAGATTCAAGCTGTGGAGGAACCAGAGCATTGCATTAGTATTCTGAAATTGGTACTCAACCTAGTTCCATTTAGCAGATGAGGAAATACAACTCAGAGAGGTAAAGAACTCGTCCAAGGTCACACAGCAGTCGCCGAGTTGGAATGCACATCCTGACTGACTGATTCCAAAGACCTGGCTATTTTTCTTTTGGGGAGAATTTGACCAGCGGTAGCAGCACCCGACTCCAGTACTCTTGCCTGGAGAATCCCATGGGCGGAGGAGCCTGGTGGGCTGCAGTCCATGGGATGGCTAAGAGTTGAACACGACTGAGCGACTTCACTTTCACTTTTCACTTTCATGCATTGGAGAAGAAAATGGCACCCCACTCCAGTGTTCTTGCCTGGAGAATCCTAGGGACGGGGGAGCAGGTGGGCTGCCATCTATGGGGTCGCACAGAGTCGGACACGACTGAAGCAACTTAGCAGCAGCAGCAGCAGCGGCAAGAAAACATAGTGGACTGGCTGCAGTAGAGACTTACAGAGAGCATAACGTCTCTGATCTTTCTTCCAGTGTTGGCATTTTTTGAAATTTTAATTTTTAATTATAGCCACTGTCTTTCGTGTGAACAATTTTCCAAAAAGAGATGTGAAGGATAGAGTCACCCCCAGCGGTTTCTGTCCCCAGGCACAGGGCTAGGTGGCTGGATGGCCTTCCACTTCCCTCCTCTGTGTGCCATCCCCCACATCTGGGCAGGAGAGACCAATGTTGCTGGGAGTCCTTGGTGGTGGTAGGGAAGAGGGGTGGGCACAAGGTCTTTTCAAGGCAGCCGCTTGAAGAGTGGAGAAGGGGAAGGGGGCTGTTTTGTTGGATCTTTTCAAGAGCTGGGGCCACACAGAGCAGGGGGCCTGGGAGGCCCCTTTCTTTACTTCTTTCTCCTACACCTGCTTGCCACCTGTTCCCTTAGAGGCTCCCAGCCCCTCGCATTTTCTTCCTGCTGGCCCCATGGGGCTGTGCCTCCCCTGTCCCTCAGCCTCTTCCTGCTCACCTCCTGCAGGTCCCCAGGAGTGACCCTTTGGGTCCCCCCCAGAGACCAGACCTCCACTCTCCTTCCTCCCTCGGCTCCTTCCCAGCACAGCTGCCCTTCCAGGCCTCTGCACATGCTCTTCCTCCCCTGGAGGGCCTGGCTTGCCTCCCTCTGTCTATTCGTACACCTGTCAAGACAGTGTCTTCCCACTGGGAGCTCGCATCGCCCCTGAAAGAATTTTGAAAGCTGCCTAGAACACACAAGTATTTTAAGTCATCACCTAAATGTTTTTATCACAAAAGTAAATAGTTAGAAAACTTCCAGCATGCTGTATACCCCACAAATGCTTTAAGTAAAATCTCACCCTGACCTTGGAGCTGTCAGTTCAGTTCAGTTCAGTCGCTCAGTCGTGTCCAACTCTTTGCGACCCCATGAATCGCAGCACGCCAGGCCTCCCTGTCCATCACCAACTCCCGGAGTTCACTCAGACTCACGTCCATTGAGTCCGTGATGCCATCCAGCCATCTCATCCTCGGTCGTCCCCTTCTCCTCCTGCCCCCAATCCCTCCCAGCATCAGGGTCTTCCAGTGAGTCAACTCTCCGCATGAGGTGGCCAAAGTACTGGAGTTTCAGCTTTAGCATCATTCCTTCCAAAGAAATCCCAGGGTTGATCTCCTTCAGAATGGACTGGCTGGATCTCCTTGCAGTCCAAGGGACTCTCAAGAGTCTTCTTCAACACCACACTTCAAAAGCATCAATTCTTCGGCGCTCAGCCTTCTTCACAGTCCAACTCTCACATCCATACATGACCACAGGAAAAACCATAGCCTTGACTTAGATGGACCTTAGTCGGCAAAGTAATGTCTCTACTTTTGAATATACTATCTAGGTTGGTCATAACTTTTCTTCCAAGGAGTAAGAGTCTTTTAATTTCATGGCTGCAGTCACCATCTGCAGTGATTTTGGAGCCCAAAAAAATAAAGTCTGACACTGTTTCTACTGTTTCCCCATCTATTTCCCATGAAGTGATGGGACNAAAGTATTGGAGCTTCAGCTTTAGCGTCATTCCTTCCAAAGAAATCCCAGGGCTGATCTCCTTCAGAATGGACTGGTTGGATCTCCTTGCAGTCCAAGGGACTCTCAAGAGTCTTCTCCAACACCACAGTTCAAAAGCATCAATTCTTCGGCGCTCAGCCTTCTTCACAGTCCAACTCTCACATCCATACACGACTACTGGAAAAACCACAGCCTTGACTAGATGGACCTTAGTCGACAATGTCTCTGCTTTTGAATGTACTATCTAGGTTGGTCATAACTTTTCTTCCAAGGAGTAAGTGCCTTTTAATTTCATGGCTGCAGTCACCATCTGCAGTGATTTTTGATCCCAGAAAAATAAAGGCTGACACTGTTTCCACTGTTTCCCCATCTATTTCCCATGAAGTGATGGGACCAGATGCCATGATCTTCATTTTCTGAATGTTGAGCTTTAAGCCAACTTTTTCACTCTCCACTTTCACTGTCATCAAGAGGCTTTTTAGTTCCTCTTCACTTTCTGCCATAAGGGTGGTGTCATCTGCATATCTGAGGTTATTGATATTTCTCCCAGCAGTCTTGATTCCAGCTTGTGTTTCTTCCAGTCCAGCATTTCTCATGATGTACTCTGCATAGAAGTTAAATAAGCAGGGTGACAATATACAGCCTTGACATACTCCTTGTCCTATTTGGAACCAGTCTGTTGTTCCATATCCAGTTTCTAACTGTTGCTTCCTGACCTGCATACAGATTTCTCAAGAGGCAGGTTAGGTGGTCTGGTATTCCCATCTCTTTCACAATCTTCCACAGTTTATAGTGATCCACACAGTCAAAGGCTTTGGCATAGTCAATAAAGAAGAAGTAGATGTTTTTCTGGAACTCTCTTGCTTTTTCCATGATCCAGCGGATGTTGGCAATTTGATCTCTGGTTCCTCTGCCTTTTCTAAAACCAGCTTGAACATCAGGAATTTGACGGTTCACATATTGCTGAAGTCTGGCTTGGAGAATTTTAAGCATTACTTTACAATTGTGCGGTAGTTTGAGCATTCTTTTCATTGCCTTTCTTTGAGATTGGAATGAAAACTGACCTTTTCCAGTCCTGTGACCACTGCTGAGGTTTCCAAATTTGCTGGCATATTGAGTGTAGCACTTTCACAGCATCATCTTTCAGGATTTGAAACAGCTCAACTGGAATTCCATCACCTCCACTAGCTTTGTTCATAGTGATGCTTTCTAAGGCCCACTTCACTTCACATTCCACGATGTCTGGCTCTAGGTGAGTGATCACACCATCATGATTATCTGGGTCATGAAGCTCTTTTTTGTACAGTTCTTCTGTGTATTCTTGTAACCTCTTCTTAATATCTTCTGCTTCTGTTAGATCCATACCATTTCTGTCCTTTATCGAGTCCATCTTTACATGAAATGTTCCCTTGGTATCTTTAATTTTCTTGAATTGATCTCTAGTCTTTCCCATTCTGTTCTTTTCCTCTATTTCTTTGCATTGATCGCTAAAGAAGCGATCTTATCTCTTCTTGCTATTCTCTGGAACTCTGCATTAGGATGCTTATATCTTTCCTTTTCTCCTTTGCTTTTCACTTTGCTTCTTTTCACAACTATTTGTAAGGCCTCCCCAGACAGCCATTTTGCATTTTTGCATTTCTTTTCCATGGGGATGGTCTTGATCCCTGTCTCCTGTACAATGTCACGAACCTCATTCCATAGTTCATCAGGCACTCTATCTATCAGATCTAGGCCCTTAAATCTATTTCTCACTTCCACTGTATTATCATAAGGGGTTTGATTTAGGTCATACCTGAATGGTCTAGCGGTTTTCCCTACTTTCTTCAATTTGAGTCTGAATTTGGCAATAAGGAGCTCATGATCTGAGCCACAGTCAGCTCCTGGTCTTGTTTTTGCTGACTGTGTAGAGCTTCTCCATCTTTGGCTGCAAAGAATATAATCAATCTGATTTCGGTGTTGACCATCTGGTGATGTCCATGTGTAGAGTCTTCTCTTGTGTTGTTGGAAGAGGGTGTTTGATATGACCAGTGCATTTTCTTGGCAAAACTCTATTAGTCTTTGCCCTGCTTCATTCCACATTCCAAGGCCAAATTTGCCTGTTGCTCCAGGTGTTTCTTGACTTCCTACTTTTGCATTCCAGTCCCCTATAATGAAAAGGACATCATTTTTGGGTGTTAGTTCTAAAAGGTCTTGTAGGTCTTCATAAAACCATTCAACTTCAGCTTCTTCAGCGTTACTGGTTGGGGCATAGACTTGGATAACTGTGATATTGAATGGTTTGCCTTGGAGATGAACAGAGATCATTCTGTCATTTTTGAGATTGCATCCAGGTATTGCATTTCGGACTCTTTTGTTGACCATGATGGCTACTCCATTTCTTCTGAGGGATTCCTGCCCACAGTAGTAGATATAATGGTCATCTGAGTTAAATTCACCCATTCCAGTCCATTTTAGTTCGCTGATTCCTAGAATGTCGACGTTCACTCCTGTTTGACCACTTCCAATTTACCTTGATTCATGGACCTGACATTCTAGGTTCCTATGCAATATTGCTCTTTACTGCATCAGACCTTGCTTCTATCACCAGCCACATGCACAGCTGGGTATTGTTTTTGCTTTGGCTCACCACAAACTTGGTAGCTTGAAACAACAGAAAGGTATTCCCTGACAGTTCTAGAGGCCAAAATTATAGAATCCCAAATCAAGGTGTTACCAGGAACATGCTTCTTCTGGAGGGTCTAGGAAAGAATCCATCCCCAGCCTCCTTTAGTTTCTGCTGACTTCCAGCATTCTTGGGCTTGGGGCCTCATCACTCTAATCTCTGCTCCTCTTATCACATCAGCTTTTTCTCTCTGTGTTGCACAGCTGGGTATTGTTTTTGCTTTGGCTCACCACAAACTTGGTAGCTTGAAACAACAGAAAGGTATTCCCTGACAGTTCTAGAGGCCAAAATTATAGAATCCCAAATCAAGGTGTTACCAGGAACATGCTTCTTCTGGAGGGTCTAGGAAAGAATCCATCCCCAGCCTCCTTTAGTTTCTGCTGACTTCCAGCATTCTTGGGCTTGGGGCCTCATCACTCTAATCTCTGCTCCTCTTATCACATCAGCTTTTTCTCTCTGTGGGTAATCTTCTAGTGCCTCTTCCTTATATGAACATGCAGGGTGATGCATTTAGTACTCACTCAAATAATCCAGGATAATTTTTCCATCTAAAGGTTCTTAATCACATCTTCAAGAGCTTTCTTTTTTCAAATAAGATTAGCATTGATGGTTTCTAGGGTTTAGGATGTGGATTTCCATATAGGGCTTCTATAACCAATTACATGAGCTTATCATTTATTATCACTCTCAACTCAGACCATATTCAGAGAGATGGGATACCCTTCCCAATAGACCTTCACTATTCTCTTACTAATTTTTGTTCTCCAACTAGCCTTCCTACTCTTATTTCTGGATGGAAGTAAGTTTTGCTATTGTCCAGAACTACCTCAAATGTATTGAACATCATTTCTTTTTGTCCCAACAGAGTCTGGCCTTGCAAGTCTGAAGTGTTAGGAAAATAATCCTACTTATTCCTCATTTCAACCAAAACAATCAGAATAGATGTTCTAAAGAGGTACTTCAAGTTTCTCTTATTCACAACTTGATTTTTTATTATATGGGAATTTTAAATTTTGAAACATGATGAAGAGAAGAATAGGTAATGTAAGGTTAGGTAAGTCGCTCAGTCATGTCAGACTCTTTGCGACCCCTGGACTGTAGCCCACCAGGCTCCTCAGTCCATGGAATTTTCCAGGCAAGAGTACTGGAGTGGGTTGTCATTTCCTTCTCCAGAGGATCTTCCCAACCCAGGGATCGAACCTGGGTCTCCCGCACTGCAGGCAGATGCTTTAACCGCTGAGCCAACAGGGAAGCATAGGAAGAGAAGAATAGGAAGAAGAAAATGAGCATTGAAAATAATAGGGAGGTGGGCATGAAGGGTGAAAATACCAAAAAATGTATTCACCAGAAGAGGGAAATGAAAAAGTAAAAAATCTTAGCAGTAAGGAAAGAAGACCAACGTGCTTTTGGAAACACATTTCTGGGAGATGGTTGAAGAAACTCCCTTTAAACAATGTTTGTTTCATTGAATTTGAGGAACAGCTTTTCCCAAATTTGAAATTATACCCACCACTATATTCTATGCCATTAAAAATGGAAATTTTTTAAACTAAATTTCTTAGTTTAGTGAATTTAATTAATTTAGAAAACTTAATTTAGAAAACTAAATTTCTTATCCAGAAAACAAATTTATATTGATAAATTTTCAATCTTGACCAGTTGTATTAAGTTTTAATTCTCCCCAAACCAAGGGTACAGAAAGGAATTTAAAGCTGAATTTTTAAAATCCAATCCAATAAGTTTACTGTAAATTTGAATGATTACTGTGTATATATTTAATATGATTGTTGATATGTTTGTGTTTAAATGGAATGTATTATTGTTTCTTCTAATCATCAAATATTTTTCTTTGTTCTTTTAAGCCTTCTTGACTTATTTTAATTAATTTTTGTTATTATTCAATCATTCCCTGCTTTGAAATTATAAATATCACTTTTATCATTCTGTTGGCAGGTACCCAAGAGTTTCAATATGTATTGTTGATTAATTAAATTTTATGAATTCCAAGCAGTGCAAAAAATTTCCAGGAATCACAGGTAAATATTTAAACTTATTATCTCCTCCACCTCTTTTGATAACTGTTGTCATTTGTTTTATTTAAATAATTTAATTTGATTGAATTAAATCCCAAAAGACCTCATTTAAATCCCAAAAGACATTTATTTTAGTTTAGCATGTATTAAGTTTTCTCTTCTTTATACTTTGTGATATTCTTCATTATTTCCTACCTTTCAGTGTTTCCTCTGGAATCGGTTTTCTTCTCCATGGAGAACTTGCTTTAGTTTCTTTGTGTGTGATGGTGTACTGGCAATGAACACTCACTTTTTTCCAACTAAAAAATATTTTTATTTTATGTTGCCTTCAGCTTTGAAAAGTGTGTCTGATACTACTTCCAGAATTCAAAGTTGTCAGTCATTTTATATGATGTGAGCTGGAAGCAGACATCTTTCTTATAGAATTTTTTTTTTTTGGGGGGGGGCTGTGCCACTCCACATGAAAGATTTCCCCCTATCAGGGATCAGACCCATGCTCCCTGCAGTGGAAACTCAGAACCTTAACCACTGGACTGCCAGTGAAGCCCTTGTGTAGGATTTTTAAAAAACATAACAGGAAAGTTTTCTTAGGGGACATATATGGTATAATTCAAAGTCACGGAGTGCTTTTCCACCTCAAGTAAATTAAACAATTGTGGGAAATATATGTCTATAATCTCTATTTGTATGGCAGGTGAAGGCATTTGGTGTCCAGAACTTGTTTCTCAATAATATCAAGGCAGACTTAAATTTATTTTTTTAGTCACATCATCTGCAAACAATGATACACTAATTTTTCATTTTTGAATTTCCATGTCTATTTATATAGCTTGTCTAATTGTATTAACTAGTACTTATAGCATTTATAAAATATGAGAACATTGGACCATTTTGTCTTTATCTGAACCTTAAAAAAAGTGGTCCTAAAATTTTACCTCTGAGTATGTGTTGAATTTCAGTGATAGATATATTTTTACCATGTTAACATGGAAACAATGAGCAATCAAAACTTTGCATAGAACTTAGGGAAGACCCAGGAACGTCATTCAAATGCTCAGTATTAACATGGCCTGTGTCTTTGTTCTTTCTCTCTTGGGTATAAATAATAGACAATATAATAGATTCATCACTACCTACTGATGAATTTTTCTGGAATCATGTTGTCAACTCTAATTTAGTCATCTAAGACCAAGGAGGTTATACTGTGGTGTCAATACCATCAAGGTATTATAAGTTTTTATTAGAAAGCCATGATAGGCATATCTGGGATAGTCATACTGAGAAAAGACTATCACGAAGTGTATGACAGAATCTGATCTCTTATTTTCTTTTGTTGTATTCCACACACTCACTTCATGTTCAAGTGAATTTCATATTTAGAATTACATTGAGATTTTAGTGTCTTTTGTAACAATATAATATTTTGCTTACCCATGGGATAAACTTTAAAAAGTTTAATTTTCCTTTGGCCTTGTCAAATACATTTTCTATGATTTAATTTAGAAACAGTGCAATTCTCTATGACATTTATTGAATGGAACTATCAGTTCAGTTCAGTCACTCAGTTGTGTGCGACTCTGTGACCCCATAAACCACAGCACACCAGGCCTCCCTGTCCGTTACCAACTCCTGGAGTCCACCCAAACCCATGTCCATCAAGTCGGTGATGCCATCCAACCGTCTCATCCTCTGTCGTCCCCTTCTCCTCTGAACTATAATATGATTCAACTCTTTCACTTAATTTTTTCTATTGTCCTCTATAAAAATAGGGAACATTATGTCTTTTCTTAAAAATCTGCTACAGCTAATCTAATTTGTTAAGGATAGGAAGTGATAGCATAAAAATGTATTTATTGTTACCAGGCCACTCATCTATTCTTTGTAGATTGTCTTTCTCTTTTCCCAAGCCCAATCTTCCACTTAAGGAAATTAATCCCACAATCCAAAATAGCTTTCACACTCCAATATGCCTATACAAGTTGAAACATGCTTGAAGACACCTCAAAAGTTCTTTCTACTCAAAAATAAGGCCTCTTTAACAATATTTTAAGTCCTCATAATAATTTTTAACAAAGCCATAGGACCATATGTGGGTGAGCAGACAATGTTATAGGAAAGACCAATCAGAGTACCAGTCTGGTAATAGCAACTAGTCCTCTGCTTACAGGATTTAACATCTATGGTACTCTTCTAAGCCTCAAAAATATAATTGAAAATGCATTGTCCATATCACCTACAAAAATTATTTCCCTTGAGGAAAATACTAGAAAAAGCACATTTTTTAATCCTTAGCCATCCTTGACACAGGTACTTGCATATAATTAATGTTCAGTATTTGTTTGATAACAATGAAAAGACTCAGTGAAAACCAATGAGAAAAATTACTTCAACCATTTTCACTGAAATGACAGCACAGAACAATTCAAAAGAAAAAGGCTTACATACCAGTACTTTATTACAACTTAGTTTCATTATACAAAATATTCTGGAAATGCATTCCAAAAACTCTTATTGAATCAATACTGTAAAATATTCCAGAGATCAACATGTAAACTTAGAGCTCACATTGTTTGTACTCTCATTAATATAAAAATTTTTGTAAAAAGCATAAAATTCTTGACCCTACAATATCCCAGAGAAGTAAATACAGACTACATTTAGGTGAGAAAACTGCTTAGAATAAATGGGGATGTGAATTACATCTTTCCCTCAAGCAAGAAAAATTGGTGCCGAAATGGTCATTGTTAGTGATAGCTGCTTTCACGTGTAGATTTTACATTATTTAATGATCATTATGCCAATCTTTCAGTGATACAATTTTCCCACAATTTTCTACTTCTGTGTAATGTCTGTAACATATCTGATTCCAAAGCAGAATTACTGCTTCCACAATACTGCAAGTGACCATTCCAAGATTCTGCCCAGCCATTAAGCAAGAGAGGCTTACCTGCTGCTCCAAAAGCTCCAGGAAGGTACAGAGGAGATAGAGGTACAGACCCTTGTGTGTGTGTTAAGACCCTTCAGTTGTGTCCGACTCTTTGATACCCTATGAATTGTAGCCCGCCTGCGGGGCTCCGCTGTCCATGGGATTTTCCAGCAAGGATAATGGAGGGAGTTGCCCTTCTCCAGGGGATCTTCCAAACCAAGAACTGAGCCTGCGTCTTGCATCTCCTGCACTGGCAGGTGGGTTCTTTATCACTAGCGCCATCTAGGTAGCCTTATGTATGGTATTGAGCCTGGACTGTCTGGTGTGGGCTGAATCAGATCCCTTCACCCCTAATTCACATGTTGAAGTCCTAATTCCCAGTAGTAAGCAGTATAACTGTATTTGGAGACAAGATCTTTGAAAAGGTAATTAAGTCAAAATGAGTTCTTAAGGATGAGCCCTAATCCAACATGACTGGCATTCTTAGAAAAGGAGATTAGGATGCAGACTCTCATGTAGCAAGGACCATGAGAGAACACAGAGAGAAGACAGCCATCTGCAATCCAAGGAGAAGGGTCCTCATGAGAAACAAACTGTTGACACATTGATCTTGGAATTCTTACCTCTAAAACTAGGAGAAAATAATTTCTGTTGATTAAACCACTCCATCTGTTGATACTTTGTCATGACAACCCTAGTAGCATAATACAATGTTGCAAAAGACTGAGAAAAAAGAACCATTGAAAACTATATGAAAGTTGAGCATAAATGAGAAAATTATTACAGATTTAACAATGAAAAATGGGGTTCAGGATTCAATGAAATGGAAAGAGACAAGTGCATGTGGTAAGAGCATGTGCAGAATGTTGAGACAGGTGACACAGGTAAGGCACTTTATCATTTATTATTTAGTGCAATTAATATATTTACAATGTAAATATCTTTACATCTTATGATTAAAACACCTGCCTGCAAATTTGTTCCTGGCTAAATTGAAGAAAAATGAATATCTCCCCATTTCTGAAAGGCTTTACTCATTTTCTCTATCTAATTTCATCATAAATTCATAATTTTAAAAATAGCCCTAAATATTCAACTTAGTGCTCTCACTCATTCTGAAAATAAACTAATGGTTGATGAACTATCATTAAAAAGTCTCCCACTTAAAATGACTTTCATGGCTTTCCTAAACCATGGGTAAAATAAAGCATAAATCAAAGGGTTCATGGCTGAGTTATAATAGCACCCCAACAGCAAATCTCATAAACATAGGCAGGGGTTATGAAACCCATAAAGGCATCAACTAATATATCAATTGTATATGGTAACCATGAAATCATAAATGCTATTACTGTGACCCCCAGGGTTTTAGCTGCTTTTCTCTCTCTCTTGGCCACTCTGGATTTGTAGCTCTCTGATTCTGCTTTGCTGCCTGTATTTTCCAATTTTAGAGCTTGTTGTTTAGCTACAATAAAAATTTTACCATAAAGAATTACCATAATGAGGGAAGGTATAAAAAATATCAAAACACTTATCAAAACCCATTCTTGATTTACAACAATTTGACAGCCACCTATACAGTTGAGAGCACTTACTAATTCCTCCATCCCATCGTCACTGACACCTGTGTAGAACACAGCTCCGCTGTACACAATGGGCAGGATCCAGGAGATGCTGATGCATACCCCTGACACAGACACCGTGAACTTGGTGGGATAGACCAGGGGGTCAGTAACAGCAATGTACCTGTCAATGGAGATGAAGCACAAGTGGAAGAGAGAAGAGTAACAGAATGCCACATCACAGGACCTGTGAAGGGCACAAAATCTGGCTCCAAAGTACCAGCAGCTCTCCACGGACCTGACCATGCTGAAGGGCATCACGGTCACTCCCACCAGAAAGTCGGCACAGGCCAGAGAGGCGATCAAGAAATTGGCTGGTGAATGCAGCTGCTTGAAGTGAAGAACTGAAATCATCACCAAGAAGTTTCCAAAGATAGCCAATAAAGACACAAAGCCAAACACTGTGTACAGAATCACCCGAGATGCAGGAGAGTAGGAAGACTTAATACAAGATCTGTTCACATTCTCATAGCAGAACTGCATGGTATCAGGTTGGGAGAGATTGCTGGTCATGGTTCTGCAGCTGGATGCTTGCTTTTTTTCTGCCCTTCGGAAAAAATGATTCAATTCTGAAAATTAAATAAATAAAATAAAACTGCATACTTGAATAGTGTTTTTGAAAACTTCCTCATATTACATCTATTTCCACTTTGTTATGTAAAGAAATTAGAGAATTTTTAAAATTCTGAAATTTATTCCTTCTGTGTTTATATAATTATTTCTCTGTGTCTAAATCTCATAGGTAGTTAACTTTAAGCAAATCTACTATGGTTATTCAGAAATCACATTATCTGAATAATTGAAGAAATTTAATTTAAATACCTGGCCCTTGACACCTGTGAACTTCTTCCTTGCAAAGGATAATCACATGCAACAATCACACATTTAAAAAGTCACCTCTTAATGGACCTCAGCCTTCATGTTGTCTGAAAAGTTGACACCTAGGGTGCTTTAGAAAGCCAGCCAATAAACTTTGCCCATTATAAATTCCTCACAAGCAATCCCTGTAGTGTAAGGTGTGACTGATGAATTTTGTTGATTATAATTAAAAAGTTTTTCTGCAAAACATGTTTCTCTGTGCCCTTTTACTTTTTCAAAACATGATTTTCACATCCAAGAAATGTATTTTAATTCAACTGTTCCAAAATAGCCTCATTCTGTATTTGCAATGATGTTACCTATTCCCTACTTGTAAGACTGGCTGCACAATTTGCAGGATCTGGGACAAAATAACAATCTGGAGATCTTTGTTCAAAAATATAAAAAATAGTGCCCTCACACTGACCAGTGTTTTCCCCTTCTCTGCAATTTCTCTCAACTTGCCAAGATATTTGATTTTTGTTGTGGAATGCCTCACTCCCTCGGACATGGAGATATTAGCAGGTCAAGTGCAGGTCCTCATAGGTGCCTGGGATTCCTGTTCTGCAACTCAGTGACCCACCCACTGCCAGGCTCCCCCTCCCACCAACCACTGAAACAATAGTCCAGGCTCTGTTTGGGGTGAGGAAGCTGAGCCAGGCATGTGTCCTTCTCCTGGGCCTGCCGCCTGAACCACAGACAGATAGACAACCCCTGGGACTGCGGCCTCCACATCAGGACCCACACAGTACATGAATCGGGGGTGGGTGAGGGGCTTGGCCCGCTGAGTCTCTACTGGAATGTGCGTGGCCTCCCAACCTGAGACGGGATGACACCTGTCAGGCGTGCCAACGGTGAGGCTGCTGGCGTGAGCACCCGACCACAGCCTTCCCAACGTCACGTCCGGTCCTCGCACAGGGTGGGAAAGGAACGGCAGTGCTAGGAGGTCAGAGTAAGGAAGGAGACCCTGGACTGGGCCCAGAGAGCCAGGAGCTGAGGAGCAGGTGGATGAAAACCCCTCCCAGGGAGAAAGGGATATAATGGGAGATAATCGAAGGTGATGTGATTCTAGGTTCCAAGACCCTGCACATGCTCCATGGTCCCTTCCAACTTCACATACAATATACGATTCAAAGATAAAATTATTACAAATTCCAAAACTGCAGCAACACACCTCAAAGCCCAGTAGCAGGGTTCAGTGCTGCTGGACTAGTGGCAACCCATGGAAGGGCCCTGTCTGATTTGCTTCTGAAACTAAATTGTCTCTTTGTAACAGCAACTAAATGAAGCAAAGAATGTCAAGCGGAGTCAGATGCCAAACTATCTGAAGGGACAATCGGGAGCTGAGGGCCTGGCAGTTCTGATGGTAACATCCTTTCTGGACACAGAATTTTGCCCTTTGGGTATCAACAGGAAATCAGAGAATTACAGAGGCAGGCTAAAGACTGTAAAGTGTTAGTCACTCAGTCTTGTCCAACTTTTAGGGACCCCATGGACTGTAGCCCACCAGGCTCCTCTGTCCATGGAATTCTCCAGGCAAGGATACTGGAGTGGCTGTGGTACTGTATTAATGTACTTTTCAAGGTACTGTATTGTAAGATTTAAAATGTTTTCTTTATTTTTTGTGCTTGTGTTGGTTTGCCTTTATGTATTATTTCTGTGGAAAGTATTATAAACCTATTACACTACAGTACTATATAACCGATTATGTTAGTTGGGTACCTAGACTAACTTCACTAGACTTAAACAAATTGGACTTACGAATGTGCTCTTAGAACAGAACTTGTTTCTATGTAGATTTATTGTAATTGTATCCCTCATCTAAAATAAAAGGAAAAATGATGGGTTAGTCTACAGAAAGGAAAAACAAGAATACAGGAGTGGGTAGCCATTCCCTTTCTAGGGGATCTTCCTGACCTAGGAATTGAACTCCAGTCTCTTGCATTGCAGGCAGATTCTTTACCGCCTGAGTGGTACCATTCTGAGTACCACTCTGAGCCACCCCATTAAAGTATTTCAAATCTGAGGGAAAAATTACCTTTGATCCTTTAAAGCAAATAGGAACTAATGCTACAAAACAAATAAGTGATGAAGAAATTTTTCCTTTACATTATCTTTAATACTTAAAAGTTAAAGTATAATCTGCTATTAAGAATAAAAATAGTGAAAATAGCTTGATATAAAAATTAAACAGATATTAAAGATGTGCATGAAAACAATTACTCAGCAACTGTCAACCAAATTCTTCTGGGTAGTCTACCTTTTCTTCACTCTCAATGCTCAAACCTAACTTGTTTTCAGCCCACTCTTATTCAGTAATCTTGCCTCCCTATTTTCTGACAATACAATGTATAGAATTTAAAGATTGAGAGAGTGCAAAGGTTTGGGTTGCATAATGGTAGCAGGAATCAAGGATGATTCCCAGGTTTTTAGCTGCCAAAAAGAAAGATACAGTATGTAGGACAAAAAGTACATTTGAGGGGAATGATGATGGATTAAGTTGGGATTGGGTAGAAGAACATAAAACTGAGGTACTTCAGTGAGTAGGTTAGCCTGCATACTTTTAGCTCAGGGAAAAAAATTGTGCCTGATATGATCATGTGGGTTTCCTCAGAATACTGGTGTCTTTATGAGCATAGGAGTATATGTGATTACCTGCTATACACGTGCCATAAAGCTTAGGATATATCTGATATTCAGTGAGTATACAAAAACAATCTTCATGACCCAGATAATCATGATGGTGTGGTCATTCACCTAGAGCCAGACACCCTGGAATGCAAAGTCAAGTGGGCCTTATAAAGCATCACTATGAACAAAGCTAGTGGAGGTGGTGGATTTCCAGTTGAGTACTTCAAATCATAAAAGATGATGCTGTTCAAGTGCTGCATTCCATATGCCAGCAAGCTTGAAAAACTCAGCAGTGGCCACAGGACCAAAGAAAAGCAATGCTGAAGAATGCTCAAACTATCACACAATTGCACTCATCTCACACACTAGTAAAGTAATGCTCAAAATTCTCCAAGCCAGTTTTCAACAGTACATGAACTGAACTTCCATATGTTCAAGCTGGTTTTAGAAAAGGCAGAGGAACCAGAGATCAAATTGCCAACATCTGTTGGCAATCATCAAAAAAACAAAGAGTTCCAAAAAACATCTACTTCTTTATTGACTATGCCAAAGCCTTTGACTGCGTGGATCACAACAAACTGTGCAAAATTCTTCGAGAGATGGGAATACCAGATCACTTGACCTGCCTCATGAGAAACCTGTATGCAGGTCAAGAAACAACAGTTAGAACTGGACACGGAACAGCAGACTGGTTCCAAATAGGAAAAGGAGTGCGTCAAGGCTACATATTGTCACCCTCCCTATTTAACTTCTATGCAGAATACATCATGAGAAACGCTGGGCTGGCTGAAGCACAAGCCAGAATCAAGATTGCTGGGAGAAATATCAATAACTTCAGATGTGCAGATGACACTACTCTTATGCCTGAAAATGAAGAAGAACTAAGGAGACTCTTGATAAAAATGAAAGAGGAGAGTGAAAAAGTTGGCTTAAAGCTCAACATTCAGAAAACTAAAATCATGGCATCTGGTCCCATCACTTCATGGCAAACAGATGGGGAAACAGCGGGAAAAGTGGCAGACTTTGTTTTGGGAGGCTCCAAAATGACTGTAGATGGTGACTGCAACCATGAAATTAAAAAACGCTTGCTCCTTGGAAGAAAAATTATGACCAACCTAGACAGCATATGAAGAAACAGAGACATTACTTTTCCAACAAAGCTTTGTCTAGTCAAAGCTATGGTTTTTCCGGTAGTCATGTACGGATGTGGGAGTGGGACTATAAAGAAAGTTGAACATGAAGAATTGATGCTTTTGAACTGTGGTGTTGGAGAAGACTCTTGAGAGTCTTGGACTGCAAGGAGATCCAACCAGTCCATCCTAAAGGAAATCAGTCCTGAATCTTCATTAGAAGGACTGATGCTGAAGTTTAAACTCCAGTACTCTGCCACCTGATGCAAAAAACTGACTCACTGAGAAAGACCCTGATGCTGGGAAAGATTGAAGGCAGGAGGAGAAGGGGATGAGAGAGGATGAGATGGTTGGATGGCATCACCGGCTCTATTGACTTAAGTTTGAGTAAACTCTGGGAGTTAGTGATGGACAGGGAGGCCTGGCCTGCTGCAGTCCAAGGGGTCACAAAGTATTTGACACAACTGAGTCAAAGAATTGAACTCAACTTACCTCTGCTATTGTAAGTTCTTCCTCTGCTCCTTTGAGACGCAAATCTTTTTAATAGCCTCTTGCCTATTTTACCACCCACAACTGTCTTTCTTAAGTACCTGACAACCATCCCTTTGAAATGTTAGTATCAGTTCCCTATTTCCCATTTCAGTTCACTTCAGTTCAGTATCTCAGTCCTGTTTGACTCTTTGCAACCCCCTGGACTGCAGCACTTGCAACCCCATGGACTGCAGCACACCAGGCCTCCCTGTCCATCACCAACTCTAGGAGTTTGCTCAAACTCATGTCCATTGAGTCAGTGAAGCCATTCAACCATCTCATCCTCTGTCATCCCCTTCTCCTCTTGCCCTCAATCTTTCCCAGCATCAGGGTCTTTTCCAACGAGTCAGTTCTTCACATCAGGTGGCCAAAGTTTTGGTGCTCCAGCTTCAGCACCAGTCCTTCCAATGAACATTCACGACTGATTTCTTTTAGGATTCTTTTTGGATTGATTTCTTGCAGTTCAAGTGACTCTCAAGAGTCTTCTCCAACATCACAGTTCCTGCTGAGGTTTGACAGAAAACAGCAAAATTCTGTAAAGCAATTATCCTTCAATAAAAGATAAATTAATTTTTTTTAAAGCATCAATATTTTGATGCTCACTTTCTTTATGGTCCATACATGACTACTGGAAAAACCATTTAATACTTGGGAAAATCAATCCAGGGCCAGGTGGGCAACAATATTTATCCCGCAGACTCAGGCTAGTATGTGGATAGAAACAAAAAGTGGACAGCGGGTTCATTATAAGACTTGCTCAACACTGATTTTGCATGGGAATGGAGAAGGAACTCTTCTCAATAAGAGGACCTTTAATTTGGACTAACTGAGGGACACCAGGAAGTTTTCCCAACTGAATAAATCTTCTCTTCTTGAAACATCACTCTTAGCACTTTATCCTTTTTACAAAGTACTTGTCTCTGGATGCCCCCTAAAACTTCTCTTGTGCCTTCAACCACTGCCAACTCAAAGGGGAAGCTGTGTGAGAATGGTATGTTTCACTGTTCATGCTTTCATTCAGTCAGTAGTTACTGTTTAGCAGCTCATAGGAAGGAGACAGGGTTCCTAGGTGATGGTAGGAAGTAAAGACAGGGCAAATGGGAGACTCTAAAGCAGATTTTACCTGCCTCATAAATTTAAGAAAGATGAGTCATAGCAGAAACCTTACCTATTCTTCTCTTTAAAATTGTCTATTCTGCTTAGCTTTGTATTGTCCTTAGAACTTGATGAAAGGTCACCCTTCACCATTAGATATAATTGAGTATATACCTTTAAACTGCTATGTCAGTGGACAGAATAAAATATAAATGTCAGTTGCTATGTAATACCTGGGAATATAGTCTACACTTTTTTATTTCTGAGAAATGCTGTTGGTTTTCTGAAATTTCTTATAAGACATTATGTTATTTCTTTTTTTTTTCATTTATCATTTTTATTTTTTTATTTGTTTGCTCTTTATTTTATTTTATTTTATTTTACTTTACAATACTGTATTGGTTTTGCCATACATTGACATGAATCCGCCATGGGTGTACATGAGTTGCCAATCCTGAACCCCCCTCCCACCACCCTCCCCATATCATCTCTCTGGGTCATCCCAGTGCATCAGCCCCAAGCATCCTGTTCCTGTATCGAACCTAGACTGATGATTCGTTTCTTACATGATAGTATACATGTTTCAATGCCATTCTCCCAAATCATCCCACCCTCTCCCTCTCCCACAGAATCTGAAAGTCTGTTCTATACATCTGTGTCTCTTTTGCTGTCTCGCATACAGGGTTATCATTACCATCTTTCTAAATTCCATCTATATGTGTTAGTATACTGTATTGGTGTTTTTCTTTCTGGCTTACTTCACTCTGTATAATCAGCTCCAGTTTCATCCACCTCATTAGAACTGATTCAAATGTATTCTTTTTAATGGCTGAGTAATACTCCATTGTGTATATGCACCACAGCTTTCTTATCCATTCATCTGCTGATGGACATCTAGGTTGCTTCCATGTCCTGGCTATTATAAACAGTGCTGCAATGAATATTGGGGTACATGTGTCTCTTTCAATTCTGGTTTCCTTGGTGTGAATGCACAACATTATGTTATTTCCCATCACTGTGTACAATAGCCAAGAAGTCCTTTTGGTTAAAATGCTTGATTGTATGACTTTAGCTAATCAATCTTATAAAGGCATGTTCTGAAACTGTCTCAAATAAAACATCCTAATAAAATTATTTCCACTGATAAAATTTATAAAATTGAAACAAGCAATTCCAATGCAGTAATAGTCTGTTTATTGGCTCTTTGATCTCCAAAACCTACAGATTTGTTTAAATCATCCTAATTTTTATATAAAACCTTAATGAGGACACCTATTATCATTTTAATTTTATCGGTAAGCAACTAAGATATACAAAAGGGTAATGACTTAACCAAGGTTGAAGCTAGGAAATGGTAGGGATGGGTTTCAAACCCAGAGAACCTGGCTTTAAAATCTCACTGTGGACTCTGTAGTGTATGTAGATTTTACAGATAAAAGAAGGCACATGTTTCCAAAAACAACTAGACATTCATAATCCAGATAATAAATCTCTGAGATATCACCCCATGAATTTCCATTTCCGCTCTGTATTATGGAAGTTTATGTGTTCAGCATTTTTGTCATTAAATATAAAATTTGAGGATTAGACAAACACTGCTGCTACTGCTACTGCTAAGTCACTTCAGTCATGTCCGACTCTGTGCGACCCCATAGACGGCAGCCCACCAGGCTCCCCTGTCCCTGGGCTTCTCCAGGCAAGAACACTGGAGTGGGTTGCCATTTCCTTCTCCAATGCATGAAAGTGAAAAGTGAAAATGAAGTCACTCAGTTGTATCCAACTCCTAGCGACCCCATGGACTGCAGCCCACCAGGCTTCTCCGTCCATGGGATTTTCCAGGCAAGAGTACTGGAGTGGGTTGCCAATGCCTTCTGCGAGACAAACACTATCAATAGCCAAATCTGGATTTTTTCCTAAATATTGATTACTAACAATTTTCTACTTTAGAAAACCAAATTTAAAATGAGACAGATTTTTTTAATTTATTTTTTTATTGAAGGATAATTGCTTTACAGAATTTTGTTTTCTGTCAAAGCTCAACATGAATCAGCCATAGCTATACCCTTTTGAACCTCCCTCCCTTCTCCAGCCCCATCCCACCCCTCTAGATTGATACAGAGCCCCTTTTTAAGTTTCCTAAGCCATACAGCAATTTCCCATTGGCTATATATATTGCATATGGTAATGTAAGTTTCCATGTTACTCTTTCCATACATCTTACCCTCTCATTCCCTCTCCCCATGTCCATAAGTTTATTCTCTATATCTGTTTCAAAAGGACGTAGATTTTTAATGCAAAAAAAAGCAGTACACAATTATTTGATGGATGAAAATAAAGTCATTATTTGCTTAAAAATAACCTAGGTGCTTAGAAAGAGCAAGGAACTGTACCAGGTATTGAAATAAGGTGAAAAAATAACAAGTAAAAAGTACACAGCTATGTAGTATTGTTAGTAAACATCAGATTACTTGATACACAAAGTATAACAAATCTGTCTAAAGCCTGAAAATATCTAAAAATTATTACTAAGTTTCTGTGATAAACTTAGTTTAAAATATAGTAATCAAAATAAATTCTTGCATGTCAAAGGACAGTTGTCTTTAAAACTCATTTTTTACTTTTTAATTACTATTACTAGTGCGTTTCTGCTTTTTTTTTCAAGTGAGATGTAATACTGAAGAGTCATTCTTCAAGACTGATACTTAAGTAGATTGGAATGTGTCAAAAATGAAGAGTAAAAGCATAAATGAAGAGCATTAGAGCTGAAGAAAAATAAACAGCAGCTTCAAAGGTTGTAAACATGGGGATCTGTGAAATTCAGGTAAGCATCAATTACATCAGTAACAAAAGAAGAAATGTTGTTACAGCAGTGACCAATGAGTGACACTGACAGTTCTCCAAGAGACCCTGTATATTAATGATGGCCTATTTTGTCTTTGCAATGTATTATTGATGGATTATTCACAGCCTTGATGCCAACTGATAAATTTGCTCTAATTCCAACTAACACTGAGGCAAATGACAGCAATTGTTCTATAACTTTCTTTTTTTTTAACTTATATTTTAACTGGAGGCTAATTACTTTACAATATTGTAGTGGTTTTTTGTTCTATAACTTTCTATTTCTGAACACTCTATTTCAATATTTTTTTTAATAGTTATCAGTTCAGTTCAGTTCATTCAGTCATGTCCAACTCTTTGAGACCTTATGAATTGCAGCACGCCAGGCCTCCCTGTCCATCACCAACTTCCGGAGTTCACCCAGACTCATGTCCATCGAGTCAGTGATGCCATCCAGCCATCTGATCCTCCGTCGTCCCCTTCTCAATATACAATTTTTTTTTAAGTAGCGCTGTACTTTTAGTATCAACTGATTAAGAAAAATACATGTTGGACAAAAACAATTATGAATTAAACAATGCTTTTACATAAATGCATATTTTATTAATAAAAATAAACATGCATTTTAATAATAGTACATATATGTGAGAGAAATCTACAACCTGAGGCCTAAGTGGATTAATTACATCTTTGCAATAACTTTATACTTCCATTTTCAGGCTGTCTTATTCCAAATACATCCAAGGCTCTGCAGAATTTTGTATGCAGCTAGCCAAGAAGTTAATCTATTACTTGTATAAATAAATTAGATGTAGAAGAAAGGAGTGGTGCTGAGGTCATCACTGAGATAGTTTGTGGGTAAATAACCAAATGTTGTGTTTTTTTCAATCAAAAGACTTTTATGAAGAACTTCTAGGAGAGTAGAAAAATAAACAATAAAGAGTACATTTGAAGTGTATTCTTCATTCATAAATGTGAATAACAGCTTAGAAACATCACTGGACAGTATTTATTTCTGCAATCAGTTCATCCAATGATTATACTCTACAAAGTGCAAGTGAATACAACAGCATATTTATATAGTTTTTTTTAAGTCTCTCAGATCGTTTTCCTTATTATATTTGAGTGTCACTGTCAGTTTACACTTGCAATTAATGCACATTTCTATGAAGACAACATTATTGATTCACTATTGAAGGGACACAGCTTTGAGCTCTTCTCCGGGGAGAGTGTGAGGGACCTTAATTATGATCATTTGAAAGGTGGCCAGTAGACCTGTTTGATTACATCATGTCTGAACCACATAGGTGTTCTGCATGAAGACTCTGTATTCTCTTCATCCTCCTTTATCTTTACTTTTTTCTCCTAAATACTGTCAGCTCTATTTAAAGGTATTAATGCATAAATGTGAACTAGCTTAACCTTGTATAAAGTATTTCACAAAGTTTTTTTATGTAAAACATATAGCATACAAAGTTTATGTAACTGTTTAGTTATCTCTTCTTTTCATCTCATTAAACAAGTTTGTTATAGTCTGTTAAAATGAGTTACCTAAATAAAGATTTAAGGCTGTGATTCAAAGATTTAAGAAGGCAAATCACCTTATTTTTGTTTTTTTTTTCAAATTTTTCTCCATCTTAAACATTTGACATACTTGTTTAATTAAAATGAATTAAAATTCATGTGAATAAGAAATGTTATCAGATGAAACAACTAAAGATCTTCCTAGAGTCTATAATACCAACTTGGGTACTTGCTATTTTGAAATAATCCTTGTTATATTTGGGTAATGTATATCTCCAAATACAGTATCTAATACAAACAATGAACTCAAAAGTAGAACAAAATGTTCATTTGAATTAGCATTTGGTGGCTCAAACAGTAAAGAATCTGCCTGCAATGTGGGAGACCTGGGTTCAGTCCCCGAGTTAGGAAGATTCCCTGGAGAAGGGCATGGCAACCCACTCCAATGTTCTTGCCTGGAGAATCCCCACAGACAGAGGAGCTTGGCGAGCCATAGGGTTTCAAAGAGTCAGACATGACTGAGTGACTAAGCACATCACAGCTTATCCAGATTGTTAAAAAAGCAGTACCATCTCTTTTTCTACATGCTCATTCGACTATAATAAACTATGTTCTCCAATAGTAAAATGTTCTGTAATCATGTAATTACTGACATATTTTCTGTGAAACTTATGTCCATAAAATGGAGAAAGTGTATGACCAGGATTTAGAAAACACAAAAATTCAATCTTTAATTCACTAGAAAATTTCCATTGCACCTTTTGCTTTTCCCCTTTTACTAAAGTCCTTTTTAGATTAACAAGTTTCAAGAGTTTGTAATCTTACATTAACTTTTAAATAAAATATACTTTAAAGAAGATTTGTTTTGTTCCTCAAAATCTAACTTCAAGTTAGGTAGGATTTTTTTAGCCTCTGTATATTTTGGACAACTTAACATTGGTGACAAGTATAAAAGAATCAACAAAATTCAAATTATTTGAAGAAACAATGAGAAATTTCAGAGGAAAAGGTAGAGAATCAGAAAAACATAAAAGAATATGAAATGAGAGACAACAGTACTTATTTATCACTAAATTCTAAAATAAATGCCAAAATTCAACACATGAACACAACAAAATTTTGGAACAACTAACTTTTAAACATTAATGTCCTCCTGGTTGGCAAATGATTACACTTGCCTCTCTAGATCCAAGTACTTAATTTTGCCCTTGACCTTACTTCCATGTTAGTTTTTAAGTTCCTGAAGCAATCTTGTTAATCTATGTCTGCTTCTTAGAAAATAAATTAATTGTGGATGAATCAACTCTTAAGACTTGGCCACTTATGATAAGCTTTATTGCCTTCCGAAACCATGGATAAAAGAAAGCATAAATCAAGGGATTCACAGACGAATTATAATAAACACACCACACTAAAATCTCATAGACATAAGGAGGAGTTATAAAATTCATATAAGCATCAATCACAGCATCAATAATGTATGGAAGCCAAGAGACCAGAAAAGCTGCCACGGCAATACCCAGTGTTTTCGCGGCTTTTCTCTCTCTCTTTGCTACTCTTTCCTTGTAACTCTCTGAGGAGCACTGAGCTTGGCTGGCTGTACTTTCTATCTTCCTAGCCTGATATTTAGCCACCAAAAATATCTTACCATATATAAACACCATGACAACAGTGGGTATAAAGAATAGGAGAAAACAGAGTAGAACCCAGTTTTGATTCAGTGGAGCCTGGCAGCCTCCTACACAGGTGAGAGCAATTACTAGGTCCTCAACCCCTTTCTCATTGGCCCCCGTGTAAAAGATAGAAAAACTGTATGTGACAGAAAAGAACCAAGAGAGAACAATGCATATTCCTGAAACAGAGACCGTAAACTTGGTAGGATAGGTCAGAGGGTCAGTAACAGCAATATATCTATCAATCGAGATACAGCATAAATGAAATAAAGAAGCAAAACAGAAGGAAGTATCGAAACAAGTATGAAATTTACAGTAGCTCTCCCCAAAGTACCAGCAGCTCTCCACCGACCTCACTGTGCTGAAGGGCATCACAGTCACTCCCACCAAGAAGTCCGCACAGGCCAGAGAAGCAATCAGAAAGTTAGTGGGAGTGTGCAGCTGTTTGAAGTGAAGAATAGCAATAATGACCAGTAAGTTTCCAAACACGGCCAGCACAGCCCCCAAACCGAGGACTGCGTATAGAATTGCCCGAGGACCTGGGGAGTAAGGAGTCTTAACACAGGACCCGTTGACGTTCTGGTAGCAGAGTTCCACAGCTTCAGCTTGGGAGACATTGTTCACATTGCCTTCTTCTTTGAAAGAGTTTAGGGTTCTCCAATTCCCTATTTCAGCAATTTAAAACAAGAAGGAGATGGCAATTTTAAAGCTTCTGGGAATGGGAAAAATTTCTGGTTAAAATAAATGAAATTTAGTAACTTTTATCCCATTTGCAGGAGAATAGGAACTCTAACCTGTTGGTCTTTTCAAAATCTATTCCCAAGTTTTTAATATATTTAGATTGGGAATTTGTTGCAGAGAGTCATTAAAATACAGTCAGCATTCTTAGTCCAGTGATACATTTTATATAATGTAATTAGCTGATGGTTAGAAAGTCCCTTTTTTGTGTGTTACTTTACCTTTTGAAATCGTGCCTGTAACCTCCTGAGCTGAGAAATGATTAGGCTACCAAGAGCTGAATTTTATCTACTAAGTCATCTCCCCTGAGTAGTCCACCAGTAATGATAAACTGTACTTCATTTTTTCAAGAAGGAAGAAGTAAATTACATCTCCTTCAAATTACAGCCTCAAAAATCCCTATAGTATAGAGTGTAAAGACTAAGGAAATATTTACTCATAATAACTTGCTAAACTTATTTGGAGAGTATATTTCCTCCACTGCTTATATTTTCAGAGTTTGTGGGGTTTTTGTTTTTGTTTTTGTTTTTGTTTTTTTTTTGTATTCTTCCATGGTTTGGACTGCTTGAGATGATTTGGAGAACTATTCTTCCCAAATTGATATTAATATATAAGCAGTGTATAAGTATTTTTCTGGCTAACAATCAGTTTTCAGTTCAGTTCAGTTTAGTCACTCAGTCATGTCTGACTCTTTGTAATCCCATGAATCGCAGCACTCCAGGCCTCCCTGTCCATCACCAACTACCAGAGTTAAACTCACGTCCATCGAGTCAGTGATGCCATCCAGCCATCTTGTCCTCTGTCATCCCCTTCTCCTCCTGCCCTCAATCTTTCTCAGCATCAGTGTCTTTTCAAATGAGTCAGCTCTTCGCCTCAGGTGGCTAAAGTATTGGAGTTTCAGCTTCAGATCAATCCTTCCAATGAACACCCAGGACTGATCTCCTTTAGGATGGACTGGTTGGATCTCCTTGCAGTCCAAGGGACTCTCAAGAGTCTTCTCCAACACCACAGTTCAAAAGCATTAATTCTTCTGCTCTCGGCTTTCTTTATAGTCCAACTTTCAAACCATACATGACCACTGGAAAAACCATAGCCTTGACTAGACGGACCTTTGTTGACAAAGTAATGGCTCTGACTTTTAATATGCTGTCTAGGTTCCTCATAACTTTCCTTCCAAGGAGTAAGATTCTTTTTATTTCATGGCTGCAATCACCATCTGCAGTGATTTTGGAGACCCCAAAAATAAAGTCTGACACTGTTTCCACTGTTTCCCCCTCTATTTCCCATGAAGCGATGGGACCAGATGCCATGATCTTCGTTTTCTGAATGTTGAGCTTTAAACCAACTATTTCACTCTCCTCTTTCACTTTCATCAAGAGGCTCTTTAATTCTTCTTCACTTTCTGCCATAAGAGTAGTGTCATCTGCATATCTGAGGTTATTGATATTTCTCCCAGCAATCTTAATTCCAGCTTGTGCTTCCTCCAGCCCAGCGTTTCTCATGATATACACTGCATATAAGTTAAATAAGCAAGGTAACAATATACAGCCTTGACATACTCCTTTCCTGATTTGGAACCAGTCAGTAATTCCATGTCCAGTTCTAACTGTTGCTTCCTGACCTGCATACAGGTTTCTCAAGAGGCAGGTCAGGTGTTCTAGTATGCCCATCTCTTTCAGTCTAAAATCAGTAAGATTGATTAAAATAAGCAATAACTCACCTAGCCCTTTACCTTTCAGCCTTATAAAAACAGAGGCTTATGTAATGCCTGGAATGGTCTGGGCTAGGGTGGGGAGGTGGTTAGATTAGCTATCCAACCAGTCCATCCTGAAGGAGATCAGCCCTGGGATTTCTTTGGAAGGAATGATGCTAAAGCTGAAACTCCAGTACTTTGGCCACTTCATGCGAAGGGTTAACTCATTGGAAAAGCTCTGATGCTGGGAGGGATTGGAGGCAGGAGGAGAAGGGGATGACAGAAGATGAGATGCCTGGATGGCATCACTGACTAGATGGAAGTGAATCTGAGTGAACTCCAGGAGTTGGTGATGGACAGGGAGGCCTGGTGTGCTGTGATTCATGGGGTTGCAAAGAGTCGGACACGACTGAGCAACTGAACTGAACTGGTGGGAATGGATTCATTTAAAGGCATCCAAAATTCAAGGAGATACAAAGTTTGTTTATCCCAGTGTTTGTTTTTATTTGATTGTTTCTATGCTGAAGAATACAGTCTTCAGACACTTTACAGAAGTCACCAAACAATTTAGTTCAGTTCATTCTCTCAGTCATGTCCGACTCTTTGCAACCCCGTGGACTGCAGCATGCCAAGCTTCCCTGTCCATCACCAACTCCCAGAGCTTGCTCAAACTCATGTTTATTGAGTTGGTGATGCCATCCAGCCATCTCATCTTTTATTGTCCCCTCTTCCTCCTGCCTTCAATCTTTCCCAGAATCAGGGTCTTTTCCAACGAGTCAGTTCTTTGCATCAGGTGGCCAAAGTTTTGGCACTTTAGCTGCAGCATCAGTCCTTCCAATGAAGATTCAGGACTGATTTCCTTTAGGATGGACTGAATGGATCTCCTTGCAGTTCAAGGGACTCTCAAGAGTCTTCTCCAACACCACAGTTCAAAAGCATCAATTCTTTGGTGCTCAGCCTTCTTTATGGTCCAACTCTCATATCTATACATGACTACTGGAAAAACTATAGCCTTAACTAGATGGATATTTGTCCATAATGTCTCTGCTTTTTTAATATGCTATCTAGGTTTGCCATCATTTTTCTTCCAAGAAGCAAGTGTCTTTTAATTTCATAGCTACAGTCACCTGTGATCATTCCCTCTCCAAAGTCTTATTCCTCTATTCCCATTCCTGTGTAGCATGCAATATATTCTAGGCACAGCATTATCTTCTCAACCACTGTGGTTGCTGTTATTCAGTTACTCAGTCATGTCTGATCTTTGCAACCCCATGGACTGCAGGATGCCAGACTTCCTTGCCCTTCACCAATTCCTGGAGCTTGCTAAAACTCATGTCCATTGAGTTGGTGATGCCATCCAACCATCTCATCCTGTTGTCCCCTTCTCCTCCTGTCTTCAAATCTTTCCCAGTATCAGGGTCTTTTCTAATGAGTAGGCTCTTTGCATTGGGTGGCCAAAGTATTGGAGCTTCAGTTTCAGCATCAGTCCTTCCAGTGAATATTCAGGAATAATTTCCTTTAGGATTGACTAGTTGGATCTCCTTGCAGTCCAAGAGACTCTAAAGAGTCTTCTCCAACACAATAGTTCAAAAGCATCAATTATTTGGCGCTCAGCCTTCTTTATGGTCCAACTGTCATATCCATACATGACTAGTGGAAAAACCATAGCTTTGCCTATATGGATCTTTGTTGGCAAAGTAACATCTCTGCTTAAAATCCTGTCTAGGTTTGTCATAGCTTTTCTTTCAAGGAGCAAGTGTCTTTTAATTTCATGGCCACAGTCACCATCTGCAGTAATTTAGGAACCCAAGAAAATACAGTCTGTCCCTGCTTCCATTGTCTCCCCATCTATTTGCCAGGATTGATGGGACCAGATGCCATGATCTTCATTTTTCAAATGCTGAGTTTAAACCAGTTTTTCACTCTCCTCTTTCACACTCATCGAAGCTCGTTAGTTCCTCTTTGCTTTCTGCCATAAGGATGGTGTCATCTGCATATCTGAGGTTATTGATATTTCTCCCAGCAATCTTGATTCCAGCTCATGCTTCATCCAGTCCAGCATTTTGCAGGATGTACTCTGGATATAAGTTAAATAAGCAGGGTGACAGTATACAGCCTTGATGTATCCTTTCTCAGTTTGGAACCACTCCATTTTTCCATATCTGGTTCTAACTGTTGCTCCTTCACCTACATGCAGATTTCTCATGAGGCAGGTCAGGTGGTCTGGCATTCCTATCTCTTGAAGAATTTTCCACAGTTTGTTGTGATCCACACAGTCAACGCTTCAGCGTACTCAATGAAGTAGAAGTAGGTGTTTTTCTGGAATTCTGATGCTTTTTCTATTATCCAGTGGATGTTGGCAATTTGATCTCTGGTTTTTCTGCATTTTCGAAATCCAGCTTGAACATCTGGAAGTTCACAGGTCATGAAATGTTGAAGCCTAGCTTGGAGAATTTTGTGCATTACTTTGCTAGTGTGTGAAATGAGTGCAATTGTGCAGTAGTTTGAGCATTTTTTAACATTGCCTTTCTTTGGGATTGGAATGAAAACTGAACTTTTCCTGTCCTGCGGCCACTGCTGAGTTTTCCAAATTTGCTGGCCTATTGAGTGCAGCACTTGAACAACATCATCTTTCAGGATATGAAATAGCTCAGCTGGAATTCCATCACTTCTACTAGCCTTGTTCGTAGTGATGCTTCCTAAGGCCTGCTTTACCTCACACTCCAGGATGTCTGGCTCTAGGTGAGTGATCACACCGTCATGGTTATATGGGTTATGAAGATCTTTTTTTGTATAGTTCTTCTGTGTATTCTTGCCATCTCTTCTTAATATCTTCTGCTTCTGTTAGGTCCATATCGTTGTCCTTTATTGTGCCCATCTTTGCATGAAATATTCCCTTGGTATCTCTAATTTTCTTGAGAGCTCTAGTCTTTCCTCTTCTATTGTTTTCCTCTATTTCTTTGCATTGATCAGTTTAGAAGGCTTTCTTATCTCTCCTTACTATTCTTGGAACTTTGCATTCAAATGGATATATCTTTCCTTTTCCCCTTTGCCCTTCGCTTCTCTTCTTTTCTCAACTATTTGTAAGGCCTCCTCAGACAACCATTTTGCCTTGTTTGTATTTCTTCTTCTTAGGGATGGTTTTGATCACCGTGTCCTGTACAATGTTATGAACCTCCATCCATAGTTCATCAAGCACTCTATCAGATCGAATCCTTTGAATCTATTTCTCACTTTCACTGTGTAATCATAAGGGATTTGATTCAGGTCATACCTGAATGGTGTAGTGGTTTTCCCTACTTCTTCAATTTCAGTCTGAGTTTGGCAATAAACAATTCATGATCTGAGCCACAGTCAGCTCCTGGTCTTGCTTTTGCTGACTGTATAGAGCTTCTCCATCTTCAGCTGTAAAGGATATAATCAGTCTGATTTCTGTATTGACCGTCTGGTGATGTCCACGTGTAGAGTCATCTCTTACGTTGTTGAAAGAGGGTGTTCGCTATGACCAGTGCATTCTCCTGGCAAAACTCTGTTGTCCTTTGCCGTGCTTCATTTTGTACTCCAAGGTCAAACTTGCCTGTTACTCCAGGTATCTCTTGACTTCCTACTTTTGCATTTTAGTCTCCTATGATGAAAAGGACATCTTTTTTTTTTTTTTTGGTGTTAGTTCTAGAAGGTCTTGTAAGTCTTCTTAGAACCATTCAACTTCAGCTTCTTCTGCATTAGTGGTTGGGACACAGACTTGAATTACTACCTTGAGAACCCCATGAAGAGCACCAAACAATAGTAATATTTTTAACTTCATTTAACCATGAAAAGTTACAGCCTTGAACCTGAATCTTAATTGAACTAGAGACTAGATTACTTACTTACTTTATTGCCATCATACCATTGGCTTTCCAGGTGGCTCAGTGATAAAGAATCTGCCTGCCAGTGCAGGAGACACAGGAGATGTGGGTTGGATCCCTGAGTTTGGAAGATTCCCTCAAGAAGGAAATGGAAACCCACTCCAGTATTTTTCCCTGGAAAACCCCATGGACAGAGGAGCCTGGCATGATACAGTTCAAGGGACCACAAAGAGTTGGACACAACTGAGTAAATGAGCACACACAGCACACATATCTCATACCATAGATTTGGCCTCTGTTGAAAGTGTAGATTCTTAAAAAAAGCTCGGTGAACACACTTGTGTATATGTGTATCTTTTATCTATGTCTATGCTGCTGCTGCTGCTGCTGCTAAGTCGCTTCAGTCGTGTCCAACTCTGTGCGACCCCAAAGATGGCAGCCCACCAGGCTCCCTCATCCCTGGGATTCTCCAGGCAGAACACTGGAGTGGGTTGCCATTTCCTTCTCCAATGCATGAAAGTGAAAAGTGAAAGGGAAGTCGCTCAGTCATGTGTGACTCTTAGTGACCCCACAGATTGCAACCCATGAGGCTCCTCTGCCCATGGGATTTTCCAGGCAAGAGAACTGGAGTGGGGTGCCATTGCCTTCTCCAATCTATGTCTATACTCTGTAGTTAATAAGCTTTGCTAGTCTGTGAATTATAAATGTATATGTGTGGTATGTGTGTATATATGTCTGTGGCCTTTTCAGGCCTTACTAGTCCTTGAGTTTTAAATCAATTCATTTTTACTTTCATTTCTCAAGTTTATACTTGTTTAAGTTCTGGCTTACTGGCATAAATCTAAGTCTCCTCCTTAGAACAGATCTCACAGTTACTCCTTGGATTTCCAAGGTAGGTGCATGCATGTACTCATAAGCCAGTTTACCCAATAAAATGACCATTTCACACTTCCATGTTTCCATCTTCTGCCACATAATCGAGAAATCGTTTACTTAACAAAAGTGTAAATTATGGTGCTTGAAATCTAAATCCCTGAAATAGTAAAAGTATAAGGGATTGAGGCATCTTAACTCCTTATTTTTTGGCAGGTCTTTCTTACTGATCTATTTCAAGGGTACTGTCTCCCGTCTTTGAGACTTTCATTTTTCCCTGTACTCTGCTGCCTCTTAGTGGTCACTCTAGGCAATACAGGGCTGACCAAGCAAGATTAAGTTAAAGCCCAGAAAGTAGGTTTGTTCAAAAACGTCACCACTCAATCCCCTCCCCAGAATAAGTTCCACACCAAACACTTTGAAAAGGGTCTCTGTGGTGACTCAGATGGTAAAGAATCCACTTGCAGTGCAGGAGACCTGGATTTGATCCCTGGGTTGGGAAGATCCCCTGGAGAAGGGAATGGCAACCTACCCCAGTATTCTTGCCTGGAGAATTCCAGGGACAGAGGAACCTAGCTGACTGCAGTCCATGGTGCTGCAAAGAATCAGACACGATATAGCAACTAACAACAAACACTTTGAAAGCATGACAGCTAGAGTGAAGTGAAGTGAAGTCGCTCAGTCGTGTCCGACTCTTTGCGACCCCATAGACTATAGCCCGCCAGGCTCCTCTATCCATGGAATTCTCCAGGCAAGAATACTGGAATGGGTTGCCATTTCCTTCTTCAGGGGATCTTCCTGACCCAGGGATCGAACCCAGGTCTCCCTCATTGCGGGCAGACACTTTAACCTCTCAGCCATCACTTTCTCCCTTCCAAGCTACCCCTCCATACAAACAAGTCAAAGATTTCTGAACTTGTCTTCATGTTCAAAATCATATGAGGTGCTTAAGATTTCTAGGCCTTGCACCCAGAAGTTCAAGGACTGTGGTGTAGTGTGTTTTTTTAAGTCATGCACCATAAATGATTCCGGCATTCCACAGAACATTTCTTGAGAAACACTGCCCCAGGGGGAAGTAGCCCTAGTAGAACGGAAAATGCTCTCAGCTCAATCAGAAAAATCAGGTCCATTCTTTCCACTCACACTTGCTAAGCACTTTCTAGAGCCAGGCATCCATGTTTGGTGCTAAGAATGCAGATAAAAGTCACAACCCCTAACCTGCTCATGGTCCAGTTTGGGAGAGGCCAAGCAAACAATTACAGAGCTCTGAGATAAGAACTCTGGAGAGAGGGAGGAGGAGCATTCCAGGGAACAAGGAAGGAGTGAGGGGAGGTCCCTGGGAGAGCCAGGCTGATGTTTTTATTGTAGAATGTTCTCCAGTCAGAGACTCTGAAGTGAGTAAGGACAGATTGTATTCAAGTTCCTAATTTCTCTCACCCTGAACCCATCTTCAAACTCTCTGGGTTTCAATTTGTTATAAGAAAAAGACAGATTATACACATGTCGATTTATACATGTGGTTTTACATCCATGTTTAGCTGTTCCTGGCACTTTTCACTTTTAGTTGACAGTGTGCTTACAGTTTACACTAGTGATGGTGTTTCTAATAGGCACAGTGACCCCAAGATGTTATTCACTGTCTCCAAAACCTCCCACCCAATGTTTTACGATCCTATTTATGTATGTGATCCAGATGCCTTAGGAAGAACAGTTGGCTATTCTTTCAACTAAACCAAGATCCTCACTGTTTTGCTGTTAAATTGTGTCTGACTCTTTTGCGACCCCATGGACTATAGCCCACCAGGCTCCTCTGTCCATGGGGTTTCCAGGGCAAGAAGACTGGAGTGAGTTGCCGTTTCCTTCTCCAGAGGATCTTCCTGACCCAGGGATGGAATCTGCACCTCTTGAATGCATCTTGTGCATTGCAGGCAGATTCTTTATGACTCAGCCACCAGGGAAGCCCAAGGTCCTAATGGCTCATTGTATTTCATTATTAATTCATAATAATCTATCAAATAGAAAGCAATAATGCATTTTTGTTTGCTCTGCTCATTGATCATGGCACTTCAGTGAATCCCAAGAAAGGTCCAAATGGAAAATAAAATGAGATAATGTGAGATGAGGGGAGATAAGATGAACAGAGAGCAAGAGGCAAATGATAGATATAACAAAGGGAAAGATGAAGGAAACAGAAAGAGAAGTGATTCCCCGTCCCCACTGCGCATTTCAGTATCTCTTCCTCTTTCACATCCCAGCATCACAAAAACCTCCTCCTCCCGAGGTCTTTCCTGAAGCAAGGTCAACAATCTATGCACACTGCTTTAATCCTGACCGTGACTTCTACAGTAGCAAGAACTAACACGTACAGAGTACATCCCTGTGCTAGGTGCTCTCACACATGTTTTACATTGTTAACTCATTTCATCATTAAAACAACTGTATGAGGCAATATGATTTCTACTTGACATGTAAAAATAGAAGTACACAAACTTTGAGTAACTTATGCAAATTTAGGGAAAATAGGTGGCAAAACTAGAATTTCAACAAACCTGTGTCTTTGTCTTCAACTCTTTCTGTAACTGTCTGAAGACAGCTTTTTAGTCCCTTTCTCTACCTCTTTAATTCAGTGTCTTATGAAAAAATGAGGCATCGAATTACATTGGTGACTTAACAAGGAAAAAAGAACTTGGAGGGGAAATGCTTTAGCAAGTTTTGAGGAGAATACCCATTGAAGGTCATAACTAAGAATATTCAAAGCCACGGCTCAGCTGGATTATTTCCTAAACTGTAAACTGAGTAACTGTTATAAGAATTTCTTCAATGTTTTTAACATGTACACTTTTTTTTTAACAGTCTTCAATAATCTTCCATTCTAATTAACACAAGATTTTTAAAATTGAGATATAATTGGTATAATGGTATAACTGACATATACCATTTTATTAGTTTCAAGTGTGCAACATAATGCTTTGAGATAAGTACATACTGTGAGGTAACTACTGGAATAAGTTTAGTTAACAACCATCACCACAGTTATTGAATAACTACAATTATTTTACTGTGATGGGAACTTTTAAGATCTGTTCTCTTAGGAACTTTCTAATATACATTACACTATTTTCATCTATAGTCACCATATTGTACATTATATTTCCAGGACTTTATTTTGTAGTTGGAAGTTTGTACCATTTGACACGTAAGAAAACTGAGGCACAGAGTAGGTAAGTGAGTTGCCCAAGACTACACACCTTTAAGTGCTAGAGCGGGGCTTGAACCCAGGCAGCCTGATTCCAAAGAGCATACTCTTAACCACCACATGATGGTCTGCCTTTCCCTTGTCTTTATTAAAGCTACACTGTTGTTTGTATGCAAATATCCTTAGGCAATTCCATTGACAGATATGTATTTTGTTCCCAAATGCTTGACACTTAAAATCATATGGTGATATGTCATTTCAGCACACTTGTCCAGGCATTTCTTCAGTATAGATTTCTAAAAGGTGGTGTTGATGGGCTGAAGAGTTAGTACATTGCATTTAAAAGTTTGCAGAAAGGCTGTGTCGATTTATAGAGCTGCCACACTGTAAGCGTGTCCATTTCCCCGTATATCTACCTGTTAGCACTATGTAGTATCATTCCTATATACCCAATCTCTCATGTGTGACAGTGTAGAGCCCTTTTTAACACAGGTAGACTCATAGATGCCCTCTTTGTTTATGTATGACAAGGTGGGACAGACTAGATCAAATTCCCATTCCTAGCCTCATAAATGATTGGCTGAACTTCTAGTCTCTACAAATCAATCAGAACAAAATGCTTGTTCTGTTCAAACATGGAATCTTAACTCGGTTAAGATTCCATTTTCCCCCCAGGTGCCTGAACTTTAGTCTATCCTCAGCCTTCCAACAAATGGCCAGCCCCTCCCTACAAATGGCCAGCCCCTCCCTAACAGCCTCTCCTGAGAAAGGACTGGCCTCAGGAGAAAACTCTTTCTAATCTTGTCACTCCCTTTCATTCCCAGTCCTGACACCTAGTTCTTCTTAGCCTGGTTTCCTCCTCTCCAGTAAAGAAACGGCCTATTACCTAACTCCCGAGTCCTTAGAGATCTTGTGATCTAAAGGCTCTCCTCATTGCAACAGCTCCTTTCTCTCCACTGCAATAACTTTCAAGGAAATTCCCTTTTCACTAAGTCCAGATTTGTTAACAACAACCACAAAACAGCTTGCTTTATTTTGCTTTTCCTTTTGTACTTTTGTTGGCTTTCAAGTATTATTGGCTATTTTTATTTCTTCTCCTGCAGTTTAAAAACTTTTCCAGATTTGCTCAGTCCCAGGTAATTTCAGCCATTTGTTTCCAGGAGATCCAACCACCAGGAACAGTCCAACACAACTGCTTCTCTTTGCCTCCCAACCATGAGTCTAGGTTTCTGCAGAGCTTCTAGTCTCTACATGCAAAGTTACCTAAATTTTGGTTTGCTAACGTGGCTTCCTGGGCAGGAATGTCTCTATCTTGGACTTAGAAATGCATCTCAACACTGCTAAGAGACTGGACCTCAATTATTCCCACCATAAAAAGAAATGGTGATCGCATGACGTGATGGAGGTCTTAGCTAATGTCACAATGGCAATCATAGTGCCATACAAAAATGTATCAAGTCAACATGTTGTACACCTTAAACTTACACATTATGTGTCAAACATATTTCAATTATCAGAAAGCTTTAGTAGATAAAATTTTGCCTTAGGCTTTCCTTTTGGGGAAGCTTGGACTAAGACTCTTCTGTGAGTTTTCTATTCTGAGCTTTTGCTACTTTTCCTAGTATGATGTCTTAGGTTGGTGTCTCTAGATGCAGAAACTGAACTGGGGTACAAGAGAAGGTGAGAAGAAAGTATAGAAGAGAAAGAGAATAAGAAAAGGAGGATGCGCCAGGGGAAAACCTAGGAATGTGGTCTCGGCTAGAGACTAGCTTCAATCCATCCCATAGGAGCACAGGTTGCACCAGAGAATCAGTTGTACCACAACTCCAGGAGTTCAGTTCAGTCAGTCATTCACTGAGTCTATGGGATCAGGGCATGTTGCCGGGGGCCAGAGTGAGGAACTCCGCCCGTGGCAAAGGTCATGAGGAAGGAGGCTTGGCATACGCAAAGGTGTGATCAAGTCTCAGGAAACCCCCTGTTCCCGAGCATCTACCCCCAAAACCAAGAGTCTGTTTTATGCTCTCACCTACACCTCTGACTTTACGGGGGGCTCTCCCCCATAACCGTTTCTCTCAGAGAAGGAGTTAACTTGCAGCTCCAGTTGATAAAATTCCTGGGCGTGACAAGAGTGTTTCAGCTTACGGACTCCTCTGAAGGTTATCCAGCCTGCCTGTATAGGTTTGTCTGGCCAAATGTGATTATTTACAGCCTCCCAACAGCGAGAGGCACAAAATGTTTTAGACTTACTAAAGGCAAATTCTTTTGGGAAATTAGAATTTATTAGTATAGTGGATTGATTAGGAATTGTATTGGTGAAGGGTTTTTCATTTGTTGTGCCAATAATTGCTTCTAATTCCCTGCCCTTATAATGAATATAACTAGCATATAAGAGAAATAAGTATTAACCTTTAAGATTAATCATGTTAACCTTGGGTTAAATAAATTCCTTTCTTGATTGTAACTCATTACATCCTTACCCTATAGGAATGTACCTTTATCTGGAGGGTGGTGCCTGGTTTAAGAAAAAACACCCTTGGAAAAATGAGTTTTTGGGTTATCAGAAAGAGAGGGTCATGAAGTGTTAGCAGGCCTCATGGCCAGAAGATGATGTGAAACCCCTAAGACCTTTTTTGTATGTAAAGCACCCGTTTTTGATAAAGGTCAGGACTGCTGACCCCCGCGTGACTTTGTATTCATCCCTATGTGTAACAAAAGGTATATAAGCAAACCTGAAAATAAAGAAAACGGATCAGTTTCCGGAAAGACTGATTCCCCCATGTCGTTCTTTCTCGTCCTCCGTATTTCTGGCTGAATTCCCATCTGGAGCACGGGTGCCCGCCATGTCTGCTTACTTGCCCTGGCTTTCAAGTCCATGCGAAAAGGTGCCCAAGGAGGGGCACCTTTCGATGTTCAAGTGGCGCCGGTGGCCCAACGTAGATGGTGCAAATTCCTTGTCTTGGAATTTTATATAACTTGGTATCCCGTGTAAACCAAGTTATTCAGCCTCTTTCTCTCCTCTAATACCTCTCACTATTTTCTGGCTGAATTCCCGTCTGGCACTTGGGTCCTCACCAAGCCTACTAACTCTGCCTGGGCTTCTAAGATCGGACCGGGGAGGCCTCAGTGCCTCCTCTCCTTCGGGAGAATGGAAAGACGCCTGAGGCCTACATAGGTGGTGATTGGCATCCCATGTAAGCCAAGTTATTCAGCCCCTTTTTCTGCTAATTTCCTAATCTCTTTCTATCTGTAATTGAATAAGTTCTTTCCTAGTACGCCGACTCCGTCTCCACCTTCGAATCACCCTGGATCCACCGGGGCTGGACCCCGGCAGCATGTGAGCTTCTGAACAGAACAGCTCATCTTGAGTCAAGGGCAACTCTCCAGAGAAGGCACTTGTGATTTGTTCTAAGCCAATATAGCCACTATGGTTTGGTTCCAGTAGCAGTTAAAGGGAATTTGATTGGAGAATCAATAGCCTCCTCAATATGAGGTTTGTCTTTCTTATAAGTGATGAGGCTGTGAACCATTTGTGCTAGAATTTGCACATATTTTCTGTTCATTGTCATTCTCTTTAATTGTGTTCATGATTTTGATAAAGAACTTATAAATTTTTCTGTGAAGATAATCAGCACCCCCCCAAAATAGAGACTACTTTGGTGTAAAGAATATTTTAGGCTGAAAGCATTTGAGATTCAACAGATGCAAAGAAAGAAGAAGCAAAAGAAAGCTTTCTCAAAGCTTCTCTTATCTGTTTAAACGTAGTAAATTCTGGGAAATTAGGCTGCTGTAAAATTCCTCTTTGGGGCATATCTACCCCAAGAATGGGGATCTCAACTACGTGCATGCATGGCGTGCATGCCAAGTCACTTCAGTAGTGTCCCACTCTGTGTGACCTTATGGACTATATTGTTATTGTTTAATCATTAAGTCATGTCCGAGTCTTCTGTGACCCCATGGACTATAGCCTGCCAGTCTTCTGCCATGGGATTTCCCAAGCAAAAATACTGGAGTTGCCATACCCTTCTCCAGGGGATCTTCCCAACCCAGGGATTGAACCCGCATCTCTCATATCTCCTGCATTGGCAGGTGAGTTATTTTCCCACTGAGCCAATTGAGAAGCTTTATGGGCTGTAAACTTACCCCAAGTTCCTTCCTCAAAGGAGTTGTAGTTTTAAGACCATTTATGCCTATGTAGGGACTTCCCTTGTGGCTCAGAGGTTAAAGCATCTACCTGCAATGAGGGAGACCCAGGTTCCATCCCTGAGTTGGGAAGATCCCCTGGAGAAGGAAATGGCAACCCACTCCAGTATTCTTGCTTTGAGAATCCCATGGAGGGAGGAGCCTGGTAGGCTACAGTCCACGGGGTCACAAAGAGTCAGACACGACTGAGCGACTTCACTTTCACTTTCATGCCTATGTAGACAAATATTAACCCAAACTTTTCTACCACCAGTCTGTTCTCCTAAAAACCTATTTGTCTTTCCTAAAGAAATCTGGAAAACGTCAGTTTTCATTCCAATCCCAAAGAAAGGCAATTAAAAGAATGCTCAAGTGAAGTGAAGTGAAGTCACTCAGTCATGTCCACTCTTAGTGACCCTGTGGACTGCAGCCTACCAGGCTCCTCTGTCCATGGGATTTTCCAGGCAAGAGTACTAGAGTGGGGTGCCATTGCCTTCTCCAAAGAAGGTTTCTTTCCTAAAGAAACCTGGAAAAGGTCAGTTTTCATTCCAATCTCAAAGAAAGGCAATGAGAAGAATGCTCAAACTACTGCACAATTGTACTCATCTCATTTGCTAGTAAAGTAATGCTCAAAATTCTCCAAGCCAGCTTCAGCAATACATGAACAGTGAACTTCCATATGTTCAAGCTGGTTTTAGAAAAGACAGAGGAACCAGAGATCAAATTGCCAACGTCTGCTGGATCATCAAAAAAACAAGAGAGTTCCAGAAAAACATCTATTTCTGCTTTCTTGACTATGCCAAAGCATTTGACTGTGTGGATCACAATAAACTGTGGAAAATTCTGAAAGATGTAGGAATACCAGACGACCTGACCTGCCTCTTAAGAAACCTATATGCAGGTCAGGAAGTAACAGTTAGAACTGGACATGGAATAACAGACTGGTTCCAAATAGGAAAAGGAGTACGTCGAAGGTGTATATTGTCACCTTACTTATTTAACTTCTATGCAGAGTACATCATGAGAAATGCTGGGCTGGAAGAAACACAACCTGGAATCAAGACTGGGAGAAATATCCATAACCTCAGATATGCAGATGACACCACCCTTATGGCAGAAAGTGAAGAGGAACTAAAAAGCCTCTTGATGAAAGTGAAAGAGGAAAGTGAAAATGTTGGCTTAAAGCTCAACATTCAGAAAACGAAGATCATGGCATCTGGTCCCATCACTTCATGGGAAATAGATGGGGAAAGAGTGGAAACAGTGTCAGACTTTATTTTTGGGTTCTCCAAAATCACTGCAGATGGTGATTGCAGCCATGAAATTAAAAGGCGCTTACTCCTTGGAAGGAAAGTTATGACCAACCTAGACAGTGTATTAAAAAGCAGAGACATTACTTTGCCAACAAAAGTCCGTCTAGTCAAGGTATGGTTTTTCCAGTGGTCATGTATGGATGTAAGAGTTGGACTGTGGTTTTGGAGAAGACTTTTGAGAGTCCCTTGGACTGCAAGGAGATCCAACCAGTCCGTCCTAAAGGAGATCAGTCCTGGGTGTTCATTGGAAGGATTGATGCTGAAGCTGAAACTCCAGTACTTTGGCCCCCTCATGCGAAGAGTTGACTCATTGGAAAAGACCCTGATGCTGGGAGGGATTGGGGGCAGGAGGAGGGGACGAGAGGGAATGAAATGGCTGGATGGCATCACCGATTCTATGGACATGAGTTTGGGTAAACTCTGGGAGTTGGTGATGGACAGGGAGCCCTGGTGTGCTGCGATTCATGGGGTCGCAAACAGCAACTGAACTGAACTGAACTGAAAGAAACCTATTTGCTTTTCTAAATTTTTTCTCCTCCTTACCTTTCCCCTATGGAGTTAAGCATATAAACCTTTGTTTCTATCTTTGTTTGTTGCTGCTGCTATGTCACTTCAGTCATGTCTGACTCTGTGTGACCCCATAGACGGCAGCCCACCAGGCTCCCCCATCCCTGGGACTCCAGGCAAGAACACTGGAGTGGGTTGCCATTTCCTTCTCCAATGCATGAAAGTTAACATGTAACAGAGCAGTGACTTCCTCTGTTTGCCCCCAATATTCATGGAAACTAAACCTTTTGTCCTGTTAATCAGTCTTCTGTTAATTTAATTCACAAGGCCCAGCTGCTGAACCTAAAGTGTTAGTCTCTCAGTCCTGCCCAACTCTTTGGGACTGCGTGGACTGTAGCCTGACAGGCTCCTCTGTCCATGGAATTCTCCAGGCAAGAATACTGGAGTGGGTAGCCATTCTCTTCTCCAGGGGATCTTCCTGACCCAGGTATTGAACCCCGGTCTCCTGCATTGTAGGCAGATTCTTTATCAACTTAGCCACTGGGAAAGCCAAGAGAGTAAAGAGAAAGCTTTTTCTCTATTGCTACATGTGTCATAAATACAAACACCCCATTCTGCTTTCCTTCCCTTTTCACCCCAAGATAAAAGCAGTCATTCATGTATATGGAATACCACATAAACCATAAACTTAGATCTACTCAAAGAAATGAAGAGATTCAGGAATGGAATGTATGAAGGTAAAATAAATGTTTTTCTCATTTTAAATTGCTCTAAAATATGGATGACCATATTAAAACCGTAAAATACATTATGTTTTTATAGCATATGTAAAAGTGAAATGTATGACAATAGCAGCACAAGGAAAGAGAGGGAGGATTTAGGAAACCACCACTATAACGTCCTTAGAAATATTACTTGAAGGGAAGCTCAAATTAATTTTTTTCTCTTTCTTTTTTTATTTTTTAAATTATGAAAGTATGATAACACATTTACAGGAGATTTGGAAAATACAGAAGAAAGTTACATATAGTTTCACTATATATTATAATTTTTTAAGTAGATAAATTAATATTTTTAGTTGGAGTTTCAATATCAAACTCTCAAAAATTAATAGAATGAATAGACAGAAAAGTAAAGGATATTAGTAGACCTAAAAAGCACTATGAACCAAGTCGGTTTAAATAAGATTTATACAATTTTCACACAAAAGTAGGATATAAATTCTATTCAATTTCCCATAGACTATAATCTAGGAGACACTGGAACATATCCAGGGACATAAAATAAGGTGCAAAAATTTCATGGTCTAAAGGTATTGAAATCATACAGAATCTGTCCTCTTATCACTGTGGAATTATGTTAGAAATCAACATAAAAAGATATCTGAAAATAGCCCACATAGTTTCAAGTACAATGTGACATTTACCAAGGCTCAAATTAATTTTAAAAATGGAAAGAAATATGTCAATAAAGGAAATAAAATTATTAAAAATTCTTAAACCCAGAGAAGAAAGAAAAAGGTGAACAAAAAAAGAATAAAAGGAACAAATAAGCAATTAACAGGATCAGTTCAGTTCAGTTCAGTCGCTCAGTCGTGTCCGACTCTTTGCGACCCCATGAATTGCAGCACGCCAGGCCTCCCTGTCCATCCCAACTCCCGGAGTACACTCAGACTCAAGTCCATCCAGTCAGTGATGCCATCCAGCCATCTCATCCTCTGTTGTCCACTCCTTCTCCTGCCCTCAATCCCTCCCGGCAGCAAAGTCTTTTCCAATGAGTAGGCTTTAATTGAAACATCGTAGATTTAACTCAAACGTACTTTAAATGTTAATGATCCATACATGTTGGTTTAAGATTAAGAAGAATTTGAAATAAAAAATACATTTATAACAGCATCCAAACAAATGAATACATTACATATGACTTACAAAATATGTTCAGGATTTGTATACTGAAAATGATAAAACACTTATTAAAAATAAATAAAAGAAAAGCTATATAAATGTAAAGATATACTGTGTTCATGAATTGAAGAGATTTTGTTTTGTTACGGTGTTGACTCTCTTTAACTAAGAAAGCTTCCCTGGTGACTCAGATGGTAAAGAAACTGCTTGCAATACAGAAAACCCAGGTTCGATCCCTGGGTCAGGAATATCTCCTGGAGTAGGAGATGGCAACTGACTCTAGTATTCTTGCCTGGAGAATCCCATGGACAGAGGAGCCTGGCAGGCTACAGTCTACGGAATTGCAAAGAGTTGAACACAACTGAGCAACTAATTCTTTACTTTCACTTTCCTCTTCAATTGACTTTTGACTGGAGTGCTGTCTACTTAAGATTGACAACATGAGAGTTGCGAATTGAGTTTTATATGGGGCAAAATGAGGCCTGCTGACCGAGAGACAGCACCTCAGATAACTCTGAGAAACTGCTCCAAAGAGGCAGCGGGGGAGGACAGTATGTATATGATTTTGTTGAAAGGATAGTACATACAATCAGGCACATATTTTTCCAGAAGGCTTTTGCTAGTCTTATGAAGCTTTCTGCTAGTCACGAGAAACAGTCATCACCACGAAGGATTTTAATGCTTTTCTAGATATGAGGAGCTACAAGAATTGGGCTCATAAAATCACCTCCTGAGAATATCTATCTGAAAACCTGTCCTGCCAGTTTTCCCGAAGCACAGAGTGTCTCATTTCTCCATTACCCTGAGCTCCTTTCAGAGGGATGTAGAAGGTCAGCAGCTACAGCAGGACATGATTTAGTGTTTGTAGAGGTAGAGGCAAGTACCCATAGCACATGCCAATTTCTAGCTGATAGTGCAAAGGCAACTCAATGGAGAAAAAAGTCTTTTCTACAACTGATCCTGAAACAATTAGAGATCCATATTTTAAAAAAAAGAAACCAAAACTTTGATATACACCTCATACAAAAATAAAAATTAATATGTATTATAGATCTAAATGTAAAAGGTAAAACTATAAAACTTTGAGAAAACAATTTAGAAGAAAATCTGTGTAATTCTGGATTTGGTAATGAAAAGATTCAACAACAATAGCATGATTTATAAAAAGAAAAATTTGGCAAATTGGATTTTATAGAAAATATTTTTTTTTGCTCTGTGAAAGATACTGGAAAGAAAATAAAAAAGACAAGCTAAAAAAATAGGAGGAATATTTGCAAATGACACATTTATTACAGCCCTAGAAAATATAAAGAACTCTCAAAACCTTACAATAGGGAGATAATCTAACAAAAAAAATGGGCAAACAATTTGAACAGATGCTTCAGTAAAGAAGACACATGGATTTTAAATAAGCATATAAAAATGTTCAATATCATTAAGTAAATGAAATTAAAGCCACAGTGAGATGCCACTATACACCTATTGGTTTGGTGGTTTAGTTGCTAAGTCATGTCTAACTCTTGTGATCCCATGGGCTGTAGCTTGCCAGACTCCTCTGTCCATGGGATTTCCCAGGCAAGAATACGGGGAGTGGGTTGCCATTTCCTTCTCCAGGGGATATTCTTGACCTAGGGATCAAACCTGTATTTTCTGTATTGTGGGCAGATTCTTCACTGCTGAGCAACCAGGGAAGCCTATACATCTATTAGAATAGACAAAATTAAAAAAGAAAATCTAACAATATCGAAGGTTGACAAGGAATTAGAGCAAAAGAAATTCTCATTCATTGCGGTGGGAATGCAAAATTATATGACCACTTTAGAAAACAATTTGGCAGTTTCTAATAAAATTAAACATATACAACCCAACAATCCCACTTCTAGATATTTACCCAAGTGAATTGAGAATGAGTACTTTTATCTAAACCTGCACACATATATGAGTTTTATTTGTAATTGCCCCAAATTGGAAACAACCAACAGGTGACAGATGATGACATTACATAATGACAATGGAATGCTACTTAGCCATAGAAAAGACCAAACTATTGATTCATACAATAGTGTGCATGTATCTTAAAGGCATGCTGCTAAATGCAAGAAGGCAGACTCCTTCTATGATTCCCTCTCCCAACCTTACACAATCCCTCATCCCTGCCCATTCCAGACACTTTTATTTCTAAGAAGTACATTTGAGGGCATGTGGCAATCATGGTGATGACATGAAGCCTGAAGTAATGTTTTCAGATTTGTGCTTCAAATATTCAGTGCTGGCTTTGAGAATAAGACATTGAGTGGAGTGGAGGGACAGATACCAGCGGATTGGGACACAGACCATGAGAGACAGAGATAAGAGGCCACCTATTGACAACATTTAGGAGGTAAAATCAGAAATGAACATATCACTTGTCATGCTGTCATGCTGTAATTGTCCATGTAAGATATCTGTGGGATGTCTATTAGCTCTATGTTTAAAAGTGAGAGCAAAATCTGCTCTGTGCCTGGCATTTAAGTAGGCACAGGGTGTTCTTAGGAAACAAAGAGACTGCAAAGGAAGGTGAGGGGTGCCTAAGAGCAAGGCACAATGAAGCAAACTTGTTTATTAGATATTAATTTCAGCTGCCCCTTAATCTAGGACAGATTTCTTAAAACAGCTGTGGTTTTCCAACTAATAATCAAAAACAAACTTTCTCATTTATCAATAAATTCCTTGCCTTGCTGTATTTTTCTTTTTGTGTCTTTTATTTCTCTAGCTGTCCCACAAGATCACATGGTGATCCTTTAAAAAATTTTTTAGTTCAGGGGCTGTGACAGAATGGGCAATTATCTCCTTCTGTTCACTAGAATTACTATTCTAAACACTGGAGATACAGCAGTGAAGAGTTCCCTAGCCTACATGGCAAAGGTTATTTAGGTAGTATTTATATTAATAAGGACATTAGGATGCAGATAGCAATTCCCACTCAAAAACTTATTTCTGATTGCCCTTCAAAATCTTTCCAAGAAGACCCAAATCCCCAAAATTGCTAGCCCTGAAAATCCAAGTTACAAGCCTTCAAACACAGGTTCAAGTCAGTTCAGTCGCTCAGTTGTGTCCGACTCTTTGCAATCCCATGAATCACAGCACGCCAGGCCCCTTTGTCCATCACCAACTCAGAATTCACTCAAACTCCTGTCCATCGAATCAGTGATGCCATCCAGCCATCTCATTCTCTGTTATCCCCTTATCCTCCTGCCCCTAATCCCTCCCAGCATCAGAGTCTTTTCCAATGAGTCACTCTTCGCATGAGGTGGCCAGAGTACTGGAGTTTCAGCTTCAGCATCAGTCCTTCCAAGGAACACCCAGGACTGATCTCCTTTAGGATGGACTGTGTGAATCTCCTTGCAGTCCAAGGGACTCTCAAGGGTCTTTTCCAACACCACAGTTCAAAAGCATCAATTCTTCAGTGCTCAGCTTTCTTCACAGTCCAACTCTCACATCCATACATGACCACTGGAAAAACCATACCCTTGACTAGACGGACCTTTGTTGGCAAAGTAATATCTCTGCTTTTCAATATGCTATCTAGGTTGGTCATAACTTTCCTTTCAAGGAGTAAGCGTCTTTTAATTTCATGGTTGCAATCACCATCTGCAGTGATTTGGGAGCCCCCCAAAATAAAGTCTGACACTGTTTCCACTGTTTCCCCATCTATGTCCCATGAAGTGATGGGATCAGATGCCATGATCTTCGTTTTCTGAATGTTGAGCTTTAAGCCAACTTTTTCTCTCTCCTCTTTCACTTTCATCAAGAGGCTCTTTAGCTCCTCTTCACTTTCTGCCATAAGGGTGGTGTCATTTACATATCTGAGGTTATTGATATTTCTCCTGGCAATCTTGATTCCAGCTTTTTTTCTTCCAGCTCAGCATTTCTCATGATGTACTCTGCATAGAAGTTAAATAAGCAAGGTGACAATATACAGCCTTGACGTACTCCTTTTCCTATTTGGAACCAGTCTGTTGTTCCATGTCCAGTTCTAACTGTTGCTTCCTGACCTGCATACAGATTTCTCAAGAGGGAGGTCAAGTGGTCTGGTATTCCCATCTCTTTCAGAATTTTCCACAGTTGATTGTGATCCACACAGTCAAAGGCTTTGGCATAGTCAAGAAAACAGAAATAGATGTTTTTCTGGAACTCTCTTGCTTTTTTGATGATCCAGTGGATGTTCGCAATTTTATCTCTGGTTCCTTTGCCTTTTCTAAAACCAGCTTGAACATCAGGGAGTTCACGGTTCACGTATTGCTGAAGCCTGGCTTGGAGAATTTTAAGCATTACTTTACCAGCATGTGAGATGAGTGCAATTGTGTGGTAGTTTGAGCATTCTTTTCATTGCCTTTCTTTGAGATTGGAATGAAAACTGACCTTTTCCAGTCCTGTGGCCACTGCTGAGTTTTCCAAATTTACTGGCATATTGAGTACAGCACTTTCACAGCATCATCTGGTAACTTCTGCAAATATAAAGGATTTGTTTTGCAAGAAGTGAAATGATAACCTGTAAAATCAATAGAATTTTTGAGCGCTACTGGATTCAAGATACCTGGCTGCATTTTACTAAGGCCTTTCCAGGTGGCTCAGCAGGTAAAGAATCCACTAAGAAGCAGCCTGATATTCAGGTTTGCTGTTGTTGTTTAGTCACTAAGCGTGTTCAGATGCGATACCATAAATATTATCTTCTGTATCTCATTTATCTTCTGTATCTCTAAATTTTGCAAGGCTACCTAAACTATATCTATTTTTTTCACTTGAATGCAAAGGATATACAAAGGTGTGAAATCTTATTCTTAGTTTTCAAAAAAGCTGGAAGAAATACATTTATAATATGTTTTAAAATACAGAAAGTTGGAAGGGGCCCAGGATTCAGACAGTTGAGCTTTGGTTCCGATTCAGTCACTAACTAACATGGGACTTGAAGAGACCACGAAACCTCCACTTCTTCTGCAGTACTTTGTACTTGCCCCTCCCATAGCCCAGGATTCTATCAAACATGATAGGATGTGGAAGGTACAGATGTCACACAGATATAAATTCTCTGCAATGATAGATTCTTGAATTATTGAAATGCCTCTTCCTAAATTCCCAAGTCCAGTCACTTCCTAAACCTCAAGTCCATTGCACAACTTTTGGTTCTTAATTTATTTGCACTTCCTATGACATGTGCTTCATTCCGTTCTTTTTAGAAGTGTTTTTCTTCATTCTTTACTACACCTTTTCCTGGTTTACTTCTTACCTCTCTGATTACTTCTTTTCAAGGGTTTTCTTTCTCTGCCCTTCCTTAGACACAGAAAATTCACAACACCTCATCTTTATAGTTAGTGACTTCGTCTCTTCCCATAGCTCCAACCAGAGCTCCCATCTGGAACACCAGCTCACATTCTCAAGTACCTAAAAGACAACACACATCTCAGATCCCCAGAATCTTCAATGCGGAATGTCCCAAGCTAAACATATCATCACTTTGCCTTGTTTCCCCACCTCCCTGCTCAAGCTGCAATTGCTTTATCAGCACTGCAACACTTTCACAGCACCATCTTTTAGGATTTGAAATAGCTCAACTGGAATTCCATCACCTCCAATAGCTTTCCCCATAATGATGCTTCCTAAGGCCCACTTAACTTCACATTCCAGGATGTCTGGCTCTAGGTGAGTGATCACACCATCATGATATCTGGGTCATGAAGCTCTTTTTTGTACAGTTCTCCTGTGTATTCTTGCCACCTCTTCTTAATATCTTCTGCTTCTGTTCAGTTCAGTTCAGTTCAGTTGCTCAGTCGTGTCTGACTCTTTGCAACCCCATGAATCGCAGCACGCCAGGCCTCCCTGTCCATCACCATCTCCTGGAGTTCACTCAGACTCATGTCCATTGAGTCCGTGATGCCATCCAGCCATCTCATCCTCAGTCGTCCCCTTCTCCTCTTGCCCCCAATCCCTCCCAGCATCAGGGTCTTTTCCAATGAGTCAACTCTTCGCATGAGGTGGCCAAAGTACTGGAGTTTCAGCTTTAGCATCATTCCTTCCAAAGAAAACCCAGGGTTGATCTCCTTCAGAATGGACTGGTTGGATCTCCTTGCAGTCCAAGGGATTCTCAAGGGTCTCCTCCAACACCACAGTTCAAAAGCATCAATTCTTTGGTGCTCAGCCTTCACAGTCCAACTCTCACATCCGTACATGACCACAGGAAAAACCATAGACTTGACGGACGGACCTTAGTTGGCAAAGTAATGTCTCTGTTTTTGAATATACTATCTAGGTTGGTAATAACTTTTCTTCCAAGGAGTAAGCGTCTTTTAATTTCATGGCTACAGTTACCATCTGCAGTGATTTTGGAGCCCAAAAAACTGCTTCTGTTAGGTCCCTACAATTTCTGTCCTTTATTGAGCTCATCTTTGCATGAAATGTTCCCTTGGTGTCTTTAATTTTCTTGAAGAGATCTCTAGTCTTTCTATTGTTTTCCTCTATTTCTTTGCACTGATCACTGAGGAAGGCTTTCTCATCTCTCCTTGCTGTTCTTTGGAACTCTGCATTCAAATGGGTATATCTTTCCTTTTCTCCTTTGCTTTTCACTTCTCTTCTTTTCACAGCTATTTGTAAGGCCTTCTCAGACAGCCATTTTGCTTTTTCGCATTTCCTTTTCTTGGGAATGGTGTTGATCCCTATCTCCTGTACAGTTACAAACTTCCATCCATATTCATCAGGCACTGTTGATCAGATCTATTCCCTTAAATCTATTTATCACTTCCACTGTATAATCATAAGGGATTTGAATTAGGTCATATCTGAATGGTCTAGTGACTTTTCCTGTTGCTGCTGCTGCTGCTGCTAAGCCACTTCAGTCATGTCCAACTCTTAGTGACCCCATGGACTGCAGCCCACCAGGTTCGTCCGTTCATGGGATTTTCCAGGCAAAAGTACTGGAGTGGGATGCCATTGCCTTCTCCGAATGGTTTTCCTCCAAGTTCAAGGTCAGGAGGGGTGGCCATGAGGAGATACCCCTCATTCCAAGGTAAGGAGCAGTGGCTGCACTTTGCTGGAGCAGCTGTGAAGAGATACCCCACATCCAAGGTAAGAGAAATCCAAGTAAGACAGTAGGTGTTGTGAGAGGGCATCAGAGGACACACACACTGAAACCATAATCACAGAAAACTAGCCCATCTGATCACACAGACCACAGCCTTGTCTAACTAGTGAAACTAAGCCATGCTTTGTGTGGCCACCCAGAACGGGTGGGTCATGTTGGAGAGGTCTGACAGAATGTGGTCCACTGGAGAAGGGAATGGCAAACCATTTCAGTATTCTTGACTTGAGAATCCCATGAACAGTATGAAAAGGCAAAATGATAGTATACTGAAAGAGGAACTCCCCAGGTCGGTAGGTGCCCAGTATGTTACTGGAGATCAGTGGAGAAATAACTCCAGAAAGAATGAAGGGATGGAGCCAAAGCAAAAACAATACCCAGTTATGGATATGACTGGTGATAGAAGCAAGGTCTGATGTTGGAAAGAGCAGTATTGCATAGGAACCTGGAATGTCAGGTCCATGAATCAAGGCAAATTGGAAGTGGTCAAACAGGAGATGGCAAGAGTGAATGTCAACATTCTAGGAATCAGCAAACTAAAATGGACTGGAATGGGTGAATTTAACTCAGATGACTATTATATCTACTACTGCAGGGCAGAAAAGGAGTAAATGTAGAAGAAATGGAGTAGCCATCATGGTAAACAAATGAGTCCAAAATGCAGTACTTGGATGCAATCTCAAAAACGACAGAATGATCTGTTTATTGCATAGGAACCTGGAATGTCAGGTCCATGAATCAAGGCAAATTGGAAGTGGTCAAACAGGAGATGGCAAGAGTGAATGTCAACATTCTAGGAATCAGCAAACTAAAATGGACTGGAATGGGTGAATTTAACTCAGATGACCATTGTATCTACTACTGCAGGGCAGAAAAGGAGTAAATGTAGAAGAAATGGAGTAGCCATCATGGTAAACAAATGAGTCCAAAATGCAGTACTTGGATGCAATCTCAAAAACGACAGAATGATCTGTTCTTCTCCAAGGCAAACCATTCAATATCATGGTAATTCAAGCCTATGCCCCAACCAGTAACACTGAAGAAGCTGAAGTTGAATGGTTCTATGAAGACCTACAAGACCTTNTACTTTACTAACTCTGGCAAGGTGTAGAGAACTACTTCTAAGTGGTGTTAATGCAATACACTGAAAAGGCTCCTGAAATCTTATTATATAAGACTCTTCCACTTCTGGTCAGCATGAGCATCGTGTGGTCTTTGAGTTCTCAGGTTTTTGCAGATAAAATATGGCTAAAAGTTTACAGAGTAAGTGGAAAAAGAAGATGCATGCTGAAAAGAGAAAAAAGAATGTCCCAAAGGAGCTCAGCAGACTTAAAAGTATTCTTAAAATAGATGGTGATGTTTTAATGAAAGACGTGCAAGGGATAGCAACTATGGTGGAACTCATTGTCAAGAGAAAGTGCAGTGTGTGGTGAAAGATGAAACAGAGGACATGAAAATATAGACTGATATTAAGAGAAACAAAATGACTCTTCTATGATGCTAAAGCTGAAACTCCAATACTTCGGCCACCTCATGCGAAGAGTTGACTCATGGGAAAAGACTCTGATGCTGGGAATGATTGGGGGCAGGAGGAGAAGGGGACGACAGAGGATGAGATGGCTGGATGGCATCACGGACTCAATGGACATGAGTCTGAGTGAACTCTGGGAGTTGGTGATGGACAGGGCGGCCTGCTGTGCTGCAGTTCATGAGGTTACAAATAGTCGGACATGACTGAGCGACTGAACTGAACTGAACTGATAGCAGTATGGGCAGTACCCCATACGGATGAACCAGAGGCAAAGTAAAAGGCTGAAAACAAAGTGAGAGAAAAAGAAAGGAAAAAGCAAAGTAAAAGCCATGAAGACAGCAAAGGGTTTGACCTTGTAGACACTGAAAACTTGAAAAATGCCACTGGGACAAATCTGTGATTAGAATGCACACATGTATTTCAGCTTCCATCAAATGAAAACTTTATTTCCACTTTTTAACTTGGCCTTTTTCTTCAATTCAAGCCCAAAATAACTCCTCAAATTTGCTAACTTGAATAAAATATTTTATTTGATGAGTGAAAAAAAAAAAAGACTCTTCCTTTGGATTTTAAAGAATTGGTTCATGTGCAAGAATCTTTTTTTCTGTTCCTTTCTCTTTATATCTTTTTAAATTAAAAATGCTTCAGGAAAGAGAAACAATCTCCGGTCTAGGTCAATGCGGGATGCAGGATGCTTGGGACTGATGCACAGGGATAACCCAGAGAGATGGTGTCGGGCGAGAGGGGGGAGGGGGGGTCAGGATTGGGAGTTCATGTACACTCGTGGCTGATTCATGTCAATGTACAGCAAAACAAATACAGTATTGTAAAGCAAAACAAACTAAAAAATAAAATTAATTTTAAAAATGCTTCAGGAAGTGGTAATATCAAGACACATTTTTGGTTACAGGAGGGAAATTAGACCAGGAAGAGAGGTGGTGATGCTATTGTACACTCGTGGCTGATTCATGTCAATGTACAGCAAAACAAATACAGTATTGTAAAGCAAAACAAACTAAAAAATAAAATTAATTTTAAAAATGCTTCAGGAAGTGGTAATATCAAGACACATTTTTGGTTACAGGAGGGAAATTAGACCAGGAAGAGAGGTGGTGATGCTATCCAGGAAAGGGAGAAATACTTTGAAACAAGGAGCAAGAAAATTAAGAGACGAATAACACACTACTGCCAAGGATTGGAGCTAGTTGTCAATGAATGTTGGTCCATGTCCAGAAGAGTAGCCGAGTTAGAATCTAGTTAGTTTGATAAAAATTCAAAATGTTACCCTCAAGCTCTTCATGATACATGTCTTTCTGATATTTTGGAAGACCTGGTGAAACATGTGCATGTTGCTCAGAAGGTTTTGTGAGCCAAAGGATTTTATGAAACTTCATGCCTGAAATATAAAATAAAGTTTTGTTATCTGTTTCTAATATTCATGAACTTTTGATTTCAAAGCAGTAAACACTTATTGTTGCTCCTCAATGCTAAAGACAAAACTTATGGCTCTTTCTTTATATCTGAAACCCATAACTTCTGCTGCTGCTGCTGCTAAGTCACATCAGTTCAGCTGAGTCGCACAGTCGTGTCTGACTCTTTGCGATCCCATGAATTGCAGCATGCCAGGCCTCCCTGTCCATCACAATTCTGAGTTCATTCAAACTCACGTCCATCGAGTCAGTGATGCCATCCAGCCATCTCATCCTCTGTCAACCCCTTTTCCTCCTGCCCCCAATCCCTCCCAGCATAGAGACTTTTCCAATGAGTCAACCTTTCACCTGAGGTGGCCAAAGTACTGGAGTTTCAGCTTTACCATCATTCCTTCCGAAGAACATCCAGGGATGATCTCCTTCAGAATGAACTGGTTGGATCTCCTTGCACTCCAAGGGACTCTCAAGAGTCTTCTCCAACATCACAGTTCAAAAGCATCAATTCTTTGGTGCTCAGCTTTCATCACGGTCCAACTCTCACATCCATACCTGACCATTGGAAAAGCCATAGCCTTGACTAGATGGACCTTTGTTGGCAAAGTAATGTCTCTGCTTTTCAATATGCTGTCTAGGTTGGTCATAACTTTCCTTCCAAGGAGTAAGCATCTTTTAATTTCATGGCTGCAATCACCATCTGCAGTGATTTTGGAGCCCAAAAAAATAAAGTCTGACACTGTTTCTACTGTTTCCCCATCTATTTCCCATGAAGTCATGGGACCAGATGCCATGATCTTCGTTTTCTGAATGTTGAGCTTTTAGTAAGCGTCTTTTAATTTCATGGCTGCAATCACCATCTGCAGTGATTTTGGAGCCCAAAAAAATAAAGTCTGACACTGTTTCTACTGTTTCCCCATCTATTTCCCATGAAGTCATGGGACCAGATGCCATGATCTTCGTTTTCTGAATGTTGAGCTAAGCCAACTTTTTCACTCTCCTCTTTCACTTTCATCAAGAAGATCTTTAGTTCCTCTTCACTTTCTGCCATAAGGTTGGTATCATCTGCATATCTGAGGTTATTGATATTTCTCCCGGCAATCTTGATTCCAGCTTGTGTTTCTTCTAGTCCAGCGTTTCTCATGATGCACTCTGCATAGAAGTTAAATAAGCAGGGTGAAAATATACAGCCTTGACGTATTCCATTTCCTATTTGGAACCAGTCTGTTGTTCCATGTGCAGTTCTAACTGTTGCTTCCTGACCTGCATACAGATTTTTCAAGAGGCAGGTCAAGTGGTCTGGGATTCCCATCTCTTTCAGAATTTTGCACAGTTTATTGTGATCCACACAGTCAAAGGCTTTGGCATAGTCAATAAAGCAGAAATAGATGTTTTTCTGGAACTCTCTTGCTTTTTCCATGATCCAGCGGATGTTGGCAATTTGATCTCTGGTTCCTCTGTCTTTTCTAAAACCAGCTTGAACATCAGGAAGTTCACGGTTCACGTATTGCAGAAGCCTGGCTTGGAGAATTTTGAGCATTACTTTACTAGTGTGTGAGATGAGTGCAATTGTGTGGTAGTTTGAGCATTCTTTGGCATTGCCTTTCTTTGGGATTGGAATGAAAACTGACGGGGTTGCAAAGAGTTGGACATGACTGAGCAACTGAACTAAACTGTATAGAAATTATTAGTGTAGCTCAGTGAATTAAGTTACAGTACCACACATCAGGAAATAGAATATTGCCAGCCTCAAGAAGACCTTCTCATGCTTAGAGCCCACCCATACCCTCCAGAGATCACCAGTGTCCTGACTTCTAATGTCACCGATTAACCTTCCTAGTTCTTTACTTTATCTAATGGAATCAAGTATTTATGTTAAACTTTCTCTCATTAGGTTTGTGCACTTTCTAAGTATTGTTGCATCTGTGTTGTTGCAGGTAGCTGTCAGTCCTGGGTTTTCATTACTGTATTCAGATATATCTAGTTTTTCTTTCTACTGTTCCTGGATGTTTGGAGTGTTTCTGTGTTTTTGCTTTGTTTGGTTTTGTTTTTTCCTTTTATGACCAATGCTGAGCACTCTTTTACATTGTTTTGTTTCATGTGTGTGTCTGGAAATTGGGTTGCAGTGTTGTAGGATAATTTGTATGTTCAACTGTAGTAGATACAGCAAACCAGTTATCCAAGTAGTGGCCCCACCAGCCTCTGTATCAGTTTATGTGGCTCGAAATTCTTGCCAATATTTGACATCTGCCATCTGTTAAATTTTACCCATTTTAGCCATGGTTGTGTCCCATTGTGATTTATATTGCAGTTCCCTGATTAAAACCAGACTTATCAGAATTTCGCTGAGTGGGGAAAATCAATGAGACAATAGAAAAGTTTCTAATTAGGCAAGCTCTGTGTGCGTGCATGCACATTTCCTGAAATCAGATCCAGAGAGCAGTGTGACCTGAGTAAACTGTCTAGTCTTCCAGGGCATGATTTTCTTATATTTTTTTTCTGTGGGCTGGATTTTGGTCTGTTCTAACTTTAACAGGCTGTAATTTTAACCAAGAGAAATTGGTTAAACCAAGTAAAAAAATAAAAGTCCTGAGAGCTCTTCTGACATATGTGAGATTATTCTCTTTGGTATTAAGAAACCAGTTGCCATATCTGGACCCTTCATGCATGCTTTTAAATTCCCATAATGGAAACAGTTATCCATAAGTTACAAGTAGAATTCCACTGAGAGCTATGTATTATTTCTAAATATTAAGAGGTGGGAGAATTACAGTTACAAGGGATTCTGGGGTGAATCATGTCAGAATTAACTAAGTTATGAGTTGAAGAAAATTGATAGAAATAACCACAGCTGACCATGAAACACATTCATTGAGGTAAAAGTTTATCTACATGTATATTACAGTAAGTCTTACCAGTGCTAATAAGAATTCTGGCATTTGAGTATTGGTTTAAAGAATAATCTGAAAGAGGAAGTTGGAGAGTGGATAAAGCTTGCCTTTGGAAAATGAACAGAAAAAAAGATCCATTGGTAACTTTATAAAATATGAATGTGTACGTGTAGAAATTTTCTTAGCAGAAAAACTTTGCGTGATATGTCATATGTGTTCCAGAAGATTTGAGAAGTCAGGACTTTGTAGGGGGGCATAAAATGTGTGAACTGAAGCCCATATTATAAAGGTTAAGGGAAGATGACTGAAAGAAGATTTGTGTTGAATCTTCATTGTTTTATTTTTTTTTAATTATATATCTCCTATAGATTAAAGCTGTTGATCCAACACAGATTTGTTTAGATTTGAAGTAAATATTATTGGTTTCTCTGTTGTGATTTCTTTCCTTGTTTATTGAGAAGGAGCAGTGCCTGGCTCTTATTCTCAGAAGGTCCTTAGGACTTTGAGATGAAACATAAAAATAGTGGTGTGAGTCCTTTTGTTTCTTTTGCGAATGAATGCAGTTCTTTTAACTACAGTCTGGTGAAGGACACTCTTTTTGCACCTTAACACATGACTGCAAAAAAGGGAAGCTGGTATCATCAACTTCTCCTTTTTGGTTGCCAGAGCAGACTTTTCTTTAAAAAGGATCACCAGTCCTGAGAAGTTAATAAATTGACTGTAATAGTGTATTTACCTAGGAAATGGAGGTGTTTCCTTCCTTTTCCTAGGGTGATTGGTTTGTGGGTATTGGTGGAAGGGAAGGCAGTTTATAGAAGGAAAAGAGTAGGAAACATGTTCTCTCTCTCCCCCGCCCTCTTCCTTAAAATGCAATATGTTATATCTACTTCTGATGTCACATGTCTGAAAATACCTGGTTGAATTTTTTCCTCTTGACGAGAAAAGCTTCAGTAGCTTTGAATTCACTGTTGTCATTTTCTTCGCCTAAGGTGTTGACATGGAACAGAGGTAGGGGTGAAATTCATGTCTTAATCCCAAGAGAATCTGAACAAAGAGCAGCCACCTTTTCTTCTCTCTGGTGATTTTGCCTACATGACCAAACGCGAGCGTGGTTTACAACTGAATGTGAGTGAACGCTTTCTGTTTGTTTTAGGAACTAAAGTTTATTTTATGAGCTAAAATAAAGATACAGCTCCAGGGAGCTCTATCCCTCACTGCCCCCGTAGGTAAACCATCTGTCCTGAACATGAACTTTCTTACCCTTGGTCCCAACCTCAGTCCCTAGTTCCGTGTAGTCTTTGCTCCCCGTTTCCAACCTAATGCACATCCTGTTGGTCCTACCTGCCAAATTTGTCCCTTCCCCTCTGCCTCTGCTGTCACCAGGCAGGTCCCAGCTCCTACTCTTTCTTCTCTGGGTGATAGCAGCCTCTGAATTGTACCCCCAGCTCCCATTCCTGCCCACCTGCAGTCTCTTCTCCATACTGTAGCCGAGGGGAAGGATGTCAGACCATGTCAGCCCGCCATGCACCACCATACCCTCCAAGTCTGATCCTGCCCTCACTCTCCAACTCCTGCCACTCTCCCCTTTTGTAGATTTCAGCCACAGAAGCTGCCTTTCCCCTGACTGAACAGTTGAGCTCCTTCTTAACTCAGAATAATTGCACTTGCTTTTCCTCTGCCTCAAACATTTTCTCAAATCTTCACACAATTGGCTCCTCCTTGGCATTCAGGTCTCAGCCCAAAGGTTGTGTCATTAGACATATCTTCCCTGACCTATCGTGTGCTTCCTCCACTCATTCTTTCTCATTAAACAGTTTTGTTTCTGTGATGCCTTTCATCAGTAAGTCTATTGTTCAGTCACTCAGTCATGTCTGACTCTCTGTGACCCTGTGGACAGCAGCCTACCAGGCCTCCCTGTCCATCACCAACTGCTGGAGCTTACTCAAACTCATGTCCATCGAGTCGGTGATGCCATCCAGCCATCTCATCTTCTGTCATCCCCTTCTCCTCCTGCCTTCAATCTTTCCCAGCATCAGGGTCTTTCCAATGAGTCAGTTCTTCGCGTCAGGTGGCCAAAGTATTGGAGTTTCAGCTTCCGCATCAGTCCTTCCAATGAATATTCAGGACTGATTTCCTTTAGGATTGACTGGTTGACTCCAGCACCACAGTTTGAAAGCATCAATTCTTCAGCGCTCAGCCATCTTTATGGTCCAACTCTCTTCTATTTGACTGGTATATTAAACTATAATTGTCCACTTATTTTCTGCATTCCCTACTAGAATGCCAGCTCCTAAAGAGAAAGGACTTTACGTGCCCTGTTCATAGCTCTGTCTGTCCTATAAGAACAAATGAATAATCTCAAGTAGGTTACCCTTTATCTATATAAGTATGCCTGGCATGTACTAGCCATTATAAATGTTTCTTTCTTTTGTTACCTTTGACCTTATGGCAAGAATCTCTTCTCACTCATTTGGTAATGAGATGCTGGCTTGTGAATTCTTCTGTATTTCATCTTTATGATTTTTTTCTAGGTGCCAACATTTTTTCCTTTACTACCAGAGTCTCTAATCTCTTCTATGGCAGGGAATCATATTTTAATGCAGAATTACATCCCTCGAGAGCTTTGCATACAGAGACTATTAAGAATCTAGTGGATGACAAAGGATAGAACAGAAAGGCGAGAATAGAAAACTTCAAAGAAGAGAATGTTATGATTTCAAGATGTGACCCTGGAGGGAAGGAACACAGATAAGATGGGAAGCGCTCAGCAATCCTGACTACAGTGCTACAATGTAAAATCAACTGAATGAGAACAAAACAAGTTGTTTTTATTTTCATTTCTTACATGATAGTATACGTGTTTCAGTGCCATTCTCCCAAATCATCCCACCTTCTCCCTCTCCCTCAGAGTCCAAAAGTCCGTTCTATACATCTGTGTCTCTTTTGCTGTCTCACATACAGTGTTATCATTAACATCTTTTAAAATTCCATATATATGTGTTAGTATACTGTATTGGTGTTTTTCTTTCTGGCTTACTTCACTGTATAATCGGCTCCAGTTTCACCATCTCATTAGAACTGATTCACATGTATTCTTTTTAATGCTGAGTAATACAGCCACTATGGAGAACAGTGTGGAGATTCCTAAAAAATTGCAAATAGAACTGCCTTATGACCCAGCAATCCCACTGCTGGGCATACACACCGAGGAAATCAGAAATGAAAGAGACATGTGCATCCCAGTGTTCATCACAGCACTGTTTATAATAGCCAGGACATGGAAGCAACCTAGATGTCCACCAGCAGATGAATGGATAAGAAAGCTGTGGTACATGTACACAGTGGAGTATTACTCAGCCAAAACAAGTTTTATAAAGAAATTTTAGTGCTCACATTGGCAACACATATATTAATACTAAAAATGGAATGATACAGAGAAGATTAGCATGGCTCCTGTGCAAGGATGACATGGGGTGGAAAAGGTATCTTAGAAATCTTAAAGGAAAGGCACAGTACCTTTCTATGAGCCTGGTTCTGGGGCAAGGTGGGGGGTGGGGAACCAGTTGTTGAATGTGAATAATGGAAAGGGAGAGGGGAATAAGAGGGTACAGAAATCACTCTACGATGCATGGATCCATGGAGCATTTGGAAATACTAGGAACATTTCATCTAGAGGGGAACTGAATTGCTGCTTCAAATAGTTGAAGGGATGTCAAGAGGAACCAGAGATCAAATTGCCAACATCCGTTGGAAATCATGGAAAACGCAAGAGTTCCAGAAAAAAGTCTACTTCTGCTTTATTACACTAAAGCCTTTGACTGTGTGGGTCACAACAAACTATGGAAAATTCAAGAGATGGGAATACCAGACCACCTGAACTGCCACCTGGGAAATCGATATGCAGGTCAGGAAGCAACGGTTAGAACTGGACATGGAACAACAGACTGGTTCCAAATCGGGAAGGAGTACGTCAAGGCTGTATATTATCACCCTGCTTATTTAACTTCTATGCAGAGTACATCATGTGAAATGGCAATCTGGATGAAGCACAAGCTGGAATCAAGATTGCCAGGAGAAATATCAATCCCTCAGATATGCAGATGACACCACCCTTACGGCAGAAAGCAAAGAACTAAAAAGCCTCTTGATGAAAGTGAAAGAGGAGAGTGAAAAAGTTGGCTTGAAACTCAACATTTAGAAAACTAAGTTCATGGCATCTGGTCCCATCACTTCATGGGAAATAGATGGGTAAGCAGTGGAAACAGTGACAGACTTTATGTTTTTGGGCTCCAAAATCATTGCAGATGGTGACTGCAGCCACTAAATTAAAAGACGTTTGCTCCTTGGAAGAAAAGCTATGACCAACCTATACAGTATATTAAAAAGCAGAGACATTACTTTGCCAACAAAGGTCCATCTAGTCAAAGCTGTGGTTTTTCCAGTAGTCATGTATGGATGTGAGACTTGGAGTATAAAGAAAGCTGAGCCCCGAAGAATTGATGCTTTTGAACTGTGGTGTTGGAGAAGACTCTTGAGAGTCCCTTGGACAGCAAGGAGATCCAACCAGTCAATCCTAAAGGAAATCAATCCTGAATATTCATTGGAAGGACTGATGCTAATGCTAAAGCTCCAATATTTTGGCCACCTGATGCGAAGAACTGACTCATTAGAAGCTGGAAACGATTGAAGGTGGGAGAAGGAGATGACAGAGGATGAGATAGTTGGATGGCATCACCGGACTTGATGGACATGAGTTTGAGCAAGCTCTGGGAGTTGGTGAAGAACAGGGAAGCTTGGCATGCTGCCATTCATGGGGTCGCAAAGAGTCGGACAAGTCTGAGTGACTGATCTGAAGTGTCAGTGGAAGAGGATCTCCTTTCTTTTTGTATGATATTAAAGAGAGTAATTAAGAGTTGAGTAGAAGGAATTGCAGTGATTATGAGTGGTACTTCCGACAAGTTTTCTGAGGTTGCTATGGACTGGTACATGTTACTCTTCCATCTAGGTGTTTGAGCATACATCAAAGATACTTGAACAAGTATCTTAATTTATTCATTTATATATATATATATATATATATATTTTTTTTACCTTCCCCTCTTGTAAGTCTGTCAAGTTCCTTGTTATGGACTGAATTGTGTTTCCCTATTCATTTCTTGAAGTCCTAATCCACAGTGTGACTGAATTTGAAGATAGGGCCTTTGGAAAGGTAATTAAGGTTAAAATAGGTTATAAGGGTGGTATCCTAATCCAGTGTGACTGGTGTCCAAATGAGAAGGGGAGAAACACCAGGGATGCCCAGGCACAGAGAACAGGCCACATGAGGATACAGCATGAGAAGGCGATGTGCAAGCCAAGAAGAAGCATCAGGAAAAGCCCGCCCCACTGGCACCTTGACCTTAGGCTTCCAGCCTCCATCCAGAACTGCGAGAAAATAAAATTCTGTTGTTTTAAGCTGCCAGTCTATGGTATTTTGTTATGGAAGCCCTCACAAACTAAATACAGCCCTGCCTTCCTCGGCATGTTGCTCTGGCATTTAAAGTGACAGGAAACCCAGATAATGCTGAAGTTGGCTTTTGAATCCCAAGATTCTACACTTTGTTGTAATGTATTGTATTTCAAAAGTAATGTGTGTTCGTGTGGTTTAGGCAGGTATTGATACAGAATGAGAGAAGAGATGTTTATATTAGCTTCTTTGATTTTTATGAAAAACTCAAGATTCTGAAAGATGTTTTCATTTACTGAATACACATTAGGAAGAGTAATTCATGGATAATATAGAAATATCTTTATCAAATAGTCCTTTGTGATAAGATTTCTTCAGTTTGAAATGATTACTGATAATGACCATAATGATAAGCCAAGACTGACAGTGTGACATTAGTTGATTTTTCAGCTCTTATCTACCAAAATCCCTAACTCAGGCTTTTACTCTGGGTAGAACTAAACTTTTGAACATGTAAATAAATGGAACTTGGATACACAGATAAGAGAATGTTCTCATCTAGGTATCATTACACTAGGTATTTTCCTCTATATAGAACTTGGAAGGATTCATTTGTAAAAACAGCATGAATGGTAAGTTCCCCCAGTGTTAAACTTCTAATCTTAGGATAAAGTCTCCATGAACGAGGTTTGGTAAGTGCTGTATGGCACAGTCATACACTAGAGGACGCACAGTGTTGGGCGCAACTAGAGTTTTGCATTTGTCGAGTGATTAAGATGAGTGGAGGGAGGGACTCAAGGACACAAGCAGGGGAGTAGAAGATGACGATGTTTAGGCTGGCTGTGGAGTGCAAGTTGGGTCAGGAGGCCAGTGAACCGAGGGGAAGGGGGAGGTTGTGTAAGGGAAAGTGGCAAAGAGGCAGGACCGAAGGGCTCTAGGTCCTGGGAGTTGTCAGAGGCTTGTTGGGATCAGGGTACCATTCAGAGTGCTAGGCATACAGGAGGTGGTAATTTGTAAATAGTGCCTATGAAACTAAGGTTATGGAACAGTTAACAGTTGTTGGTAATAAGAAGGCATCAGTTAGATCTTAGAGTGTGTGATTTTGAGAGGATGGAAGATAAGCTCATTCGGAAAGAAACATACAAAGAACTGGGGCTTCCCTGTGACTCAGCTGGTAAAGAATCTGCCTGCAATGTGGGAGACCTGGGTTCAGTGCCTGGGTTGGGAAGATTCCCTGGAGAAGGGAAAGGCTACCCACTCCAGTATTCTGGCCTAGAGAATTTCATGGACTATACAGTCCATGGGATTGCAAAGAGTCGGACACGACCGAGCAACTTTCATTTTCATACAAAGAACTGAGGCCAGGATGGTTGTTCAGTCCCTCAGTCATGTCTGACTCTTTGCGACCCCATGGACTGCAGCCTGCCAGACCAGGATGGTGGCAGGGTTAATCAGCATGGGTATTGAGATCACCAGGAGCTGAGAGAGAGGAGTTGAGAGTAACGGTGAGCCTGTAGCTAAAACCATCAGAAAGTTGGGAGTGTGACCTGAACAACCCAGAGTGACGCCCACTATTCCTGGGGCTCTTGCTTTCTATGCATCTAACCTGACCTGTAATTTTTTCTTCATTGCAGAAAAGAATTCTAAATTCTTTTTCTTCCCCAAGTTCGTGTAGTTTTTGCTTCGTTGGTGCCTATTATCCGGCCTCTTGCCTAGGAGCTCTTTTGTGATCTTCCTTTAAAACTGCAGTTGCTTCACTGAGTTTTAAAAAAAAAAAAGTTCAGTGCTATTTTGGGTTATAATTTTCACCTTATCCACTTCTGTGGTTACATTTTTTTCCTGCTGTGTTTTCCTCATAGGGAGTTTTGCTGTTCTTTTCCACAGTTTTTTATAGTCTTCTGCACGGTTGCTATATCTGTTCTTTCTCTTGTTATTCAGTGGAGTCAGTGTGCTTTTCCTGGCTGTGAAGGGAGAGGGAGGAGCCAGACTCTACTTTAGGGCCCCTTCCTCTCGGTGCTGCCCTGAGGCAGTTTCTTTCCCCCTCTGCCTCTCAGAACCTAGCGTGGTGTAGGAGGGCTTTCCCCCTCCACGAATGGAGTCCCCCCCATCACTCCATTGACTCCCCAGTGTTCCGCTGCTTCTTTCTAAGGTGTCCCTTTCCTCTTAGAGAAAGGTGACACTTAAAGAGATGGATAGCCTGGGGGCCCGAGGATGGTCCCAGCCTCCCGTTTCCACCTCCCCCAGCAGAGCGCCGCCCCCGGTCCTTCTCGGCGCTGTTCCTGGACCCCTCCTCGGGGTGCAGCTGCCGTCTTCTGCTGGTGGATACTTGCTGGTGACATTTTGGAGCTCTGCCTCCCCTGCTCTCATCTGCAACACCCCCTCACTTCCTGTCCGCACACGTGGCTTCTCACCCTGGGATCTGCTCTTTCCTGTTCCTTTTGGCCACAGGTACATATTTTTGAGGATTTTTTTGTTGTCTTGGTTTCTCTGAAAATATAACTCTCCCCCAACCCCCACTCTGTTCTTTATGGCTTGGGGAGGGAAGAAGAGGCATGTGAGTAGCAGGGGGTTGAGACTAAAACTGATCAGGAATTCAGACTGAGGTTAACAGTTGAGGAAGCACTGTCATTTAAGCTGGAGGGGGATTCCTCACGTGGCTAATACTGCAGCTGCTTTTGGAGCAGGGGGAGGCCATCAGCAGATGACAGGAAGGAAGCTTGTCCAAGAGTGAGGTGGGCTGAGGAGGAGTCAGGAAGGCTGGAAAACCAGAAGGAGTAAGGCTTCCCCGCTGGCAAGCCCCCCTGTGTTAGCTGTGTACACAGACCACCCTTTCAAGGGGCCGCGTCCTCCTCTGGGCCTCTGTTAACTTCTGATTCTAGACTCCCTCTGGTTAGGTCAGCTGGGCAGGCCCATGTGACAAAATGTTAGGTCTGAACGTCTTTGCTAATTCAGAGCTTGCAATGTTCTGGCTACCTTCAAATTCCAAAGTACTGTTTAGATACAGTTGGCAAATGACTCGCTTTTTTGTAGTTTGTTCATTTTTAAGAACCATGACTTCAGATTTAACTTTTTATTAGTCTACAGAAGCTTTAAAATGCCTGAAATTGCAACTTTGTTACACTGTGTGCCTTTCTTGAAATATCTGGGAAGAAAACCAATGAGGAATTTAAAATTAAATGTGTTCTAGATGAGAGACTGCTTCATGGAAGCAGGGCTTGCCTGCGGGTGTTGGAGTACCAGAAGGGCGAGCACAGTAAACCAGAGGGTTTGGCCCCAGCCACACCGGCTTCACCTTCAGCTTCTCAGCTCAAGACTCATTCTTTAGAAGATCCTTCATTTTCCTCCTCACCATGCACATCGGTTCTTTCACTCTTAAAGAAGATAAGCTCCCTGTTCAGGTCACAAGACAACATATTGGGGAAAAAAGCCCATAATCATTTCAGTAGTTTTCTTTCAGATTTTCTAACGAGTTTTTCTACTTACCATGTGCTTTTTAGAATTACAGTATACTTTTCTTGGTTTTTCCTGATATAAGAAAATAAACCTAGGTCACTTGATTTTTTCTTTTTTCTTCAAACCTTTTTGTGTTCAGACTTATTTTCAACCAGCTGATGCAGGTATTTTTTTCATGGTACATTATCTTATGCACCTTGTACTGAGTAATGATTAGCCCAGCCTAATGATTCTAACTCTGATTATCGTAAAGTTACCAGTAATAGCATCTTGTGTTCTTTTATTAGGTTAGTGCAAAGTAATGCAGTTTCACACAGTGAATTTTAATCGTCATCTGTTCAGTTCACTTAGTCATGTCCAACTCTTTGCAACTCCATAGACTACAGCACACCAGGCCTCCCTGTCCATCACCAACTCCCGCAGCTTACTTAAACTCATGTCCATCGAGTCGGTGATGCCATCCAACCATCTCATCCTCTGTCGTCCCCTTCTCCTTCTGTCCTCAATCTTTCCCAGCATCAGGGTCTTTTCCAGTGAGTCAGTTCTTTGCTTCAGGTGGCCAAAGTATTGGAGTTTCAGCCTCAGCTTCAGTCCTTCCAATGAATATTCAGGACTGATTTCCTTTAGGATTGACTGGTTGGATTTCCTTGCAGTTATAACTAGGCTCAAACACATCTGTATTAATCAGACTAGGAACCATTACAATCAACCCATTCTTGCTTATTTAAGAAATAAGTTTGTATATTCCGGTAACATAAAAATTTTGCTTCAAGTTTCAGCAAACTGTTGGGAAGCGTTTTCTGCATCCTGCTGATTGTGAAAGCGTTTTCCCTGCAAAAAGTTGTTGAGACGCCTGAAGAATTGGTAGTCGGTTGACAAGAGAGGTCAGGGGAATGTGACGGATGAGGCAAAACCTCGTAGCCCAATTCATTCAACTTTTGAAATGTTGGTTGTGCAGTATGTGCTCAGACCTTGTTGTGGAGAAGAATTGGGCCCCTTCTGTGGACCAGTACTGGCTGAAGGGATTGCATCTTTCAGTGCATCTGTCGATCTGCTGAGAACACTTCTCAGAGGTAATAGTTTCACCGGGATTCAGAAAGCTATAGTGGATCAGCCTGGCAGCAGACCACCAAACAATGACCATGACCTTTTTTTGGTGCAAATTTGGCTTTGGGAAGTTTTTTGGAGCTTCTTCTCAGTCCAGCTACTTAGCTGGTCATCACTGGCTGTTGTGTAAAATCCATTCTTTTGCCACACCTCACAATCAGGTTGAGAAATGGTTCATTGTTGCTGAGTAGAATAAGAGAAGACAACACTTCAAATGATGATTTCCTTGATTTGCAGTCAGCTTATAAGGAACCCACTTACAGAGCTTTTTCACCTTTTCAATTTGCTTTGAATGCCGAATGACTAGAATGTAGATGCTGAGTTCTTCTGCAATTTCTCATGTAGTTGTAAGAGCATCACCTTTGATTATTGCTCTTAATTGGTCATTGTCAACTTCCGATGGCTGGCCACTGTGCTCATATTCAAGGCTTTCATCTCCTTTGCAAAACTTCCCTAACCACTCTTGCACTGTACGTTCATTAGCAGTTCATGGGCCAGATTGTTGATGTTGCAAGTTGTCTCCACTGCTTTACGACTCATTTTGAACTTGAATTAAAAAAATTAATTGAATTTGCTCTTAGTCTTTGAGATGATTGATTGACATCACCGACTCAATGGACATGAGTTTGAGTAAACTCTGGGAGTTGGTGATGGACAGGGAGGCCTGGCGTACTGCAGTCCACGGGGTTTCAAAGAGTCGGATGTGACTGAACAGAACTGAAAAATAAATATAAAGTAAACAGCAGGTAATGCATCAGCAAAAAAGCACAAAGCAAGAAATGTCCATTAAAATGATATGTAACATTAGCCACATTTATTTAAGAATGTATTCCAATATCAAACAGCAAAGTTCAACAGTGCAAAACCACAATTACTTTTGCACCAACCGAATAGAAATCTATGCCATTTTGCAATGTTTTTATATATACCATCTTCTATAATATTGATGCTTAAAAGCACCCTTTAAAATAGATGGTTTGATAGATGAGGAAAGCCTGGAGGCTAAAACAGAGTTTGCTTTTATTTAGAGTTTGTTTAATATTTACTAGGGTTTTTTCCTATTAATAGTTCAGTTTCTCACTTGTATGTAACTGCTAGACATGGTCACTGTCAAGTAATAGCTGACTTCCTTCCTAATTTGGGGTTATAACTATCTTGTCTTGATTTATATTTAATCATTATCTCTACAATTCTCAACTTTATCAGAATTTATTAGATTTTAATACCCTCCTACGCATGTTTCATGTTAGTTAATATATGTTAATAAGAATATTCTTATTCTTCATTTTGTTGTAAGAACATCACCTTCAATGATTGCTCCTAATTGGTCATTGTCAGCTTCCAATGGCTGGCCACTGTGCTCATCTATGAATTCCAGAAGAAAAACATTAAGTCTCTTCATATATTCTCTCTCATTTAGTAAGCTCTTTCTGGTTCCAGTACAAAGCCCTGACGTACATTGCCCCAAGTTGAGGTTCCTGATGACTGAGGAAGAGGTGATTTTCCCTCCACTTGACTGTGAGGCAGTTATAGCTTGGAGAGATGAGATTGGTTGCCCAAGGTCAGCAGCCAGGAAGGAGTGAGGTCAGGCCTCCAAATCAAGCTGTCTGGCTCCCAGACTGCTTGCTGGTCAGTGTTAAACTCGACTTCCTCTGTGTGATGTGGGTGAGACTTGAGTCAGAATCTCTAAACCACTTGCTCACGTGTTTTAATAACCGTTATTTTTTTTTCCACGATTGACAGTTTCAGCTGAGTTATTTTGGATTGAGCAACAGAGTTATTTTGTGCTGAAAGAGCAGGTGGTTGTATTCTGTTCTCCATTATTTGGAGACATTTCTTTGAAGGTGGTCTCTGTGCCTTTTAGGGCTAACTCAGGGTGTCCCCAAAGCCTGGCCACTCTCACTGGTCAAAAGCCTGGCCACTCTCACTGATCAGACAGTGTCCCCCCCTGGTCCCCTGGGAATTCTGACAGGTGATAACAGTGCACAGCCTCTGATAGCATGCCTATAGTTGTACAGACAGACAAAAAAAAAAAAAAAAACCCCTTTGCTATGAAGCGGTTTTTTCCTTAGGTCATCCGCTAGATGGCAGCAGACTCTTAGGGAACACAGTGGTTGGTTGGTACAGAAAAGAATGAAGAGGCAGAAAGGGCATGGTTTGAGTTTTATATAAATAATAATGCACTTTTCCTGGGTGTGTAATAGTGCAAAGAGTTGTAGATTGTGAATAATGCAAAAATAATTTGTTCGTTGTATTTTGTAGTGGTGCATCTTGATTTAATCCTATCTCAGTGTATTAGGTGAGTTTTTCTTCAAGTAACTGTTTATGGTTATGGAAAGAATTAATTCCTTAATTTTCATGTTTCACAAGGATTTTTTTTTTCTTTCAAATTAGACATTTGCCGGTAAAAATGAATATGACTGCTTCAAAAATTCACAATACCCCAGGCAAGGTAATGAAGCGAAATCTACTAGACACGACTTTGGAGAAGCTAGGAATTATTTTAGATATTTTATTTTAGATCACTATCACTATTTAGATCACAGTTATTTTAGATCACTATCTTGTTACCTACTAGAAACCTCTTTTTTGTTTCTCTGTCTCTAAACCAGTTTTTTTGTAAACATTTTTGAACATGTCAACATGAGTAAGGCAAAAGATCATATAAGCCACCATCCTAAAACTAGGAGATAGTCAGAAACTGGAGAGTAATAAAATAGATTGGTAATGATACATCAGTTACTCTGCAAAAATGTTCATCCAATAAAATGAAAAAGTAACCGTAATTATTTCTAAATTAATGTGAGAAGACTAGCAGTTAAAAATAATAACTGATACAAACCAGCACCTTTAATGCACCGGTATCATTTTGTTGTTGTTCAGTCTCTCAGTCATGTCCAACTTTTTGTGACTCCATGGACTGCAGCTCACCAGGTTTTCCTGTCCTTCACCATCTCCTGGAATTTGCTCAAACTCATGTCCATTGAGTCAGTGATGCCATCCAACCACCTCATCCCCTGCTGTCTCCTTTTTCTCCTGCCTTCAATCTTTCCCAGCATCAGGGTCTTTTCCAGTGAGTCAGTTCTTCACATCAGGTGGCCAAAGTATTGGAGTTTCAGCTTCAGCATCAATCCTTCCAATGAATATTCAGGACTGATTTCCTTTAGGATTGACTAGTTGGATCTCACTGCTGTCCAAGGGACTCTCAAGAGTCTTCTCCAACACTGCAGGTCAAAAACATCAGTTCTTCAGCATTTAATCTTCTTTGTGGTCCAACTTCACATCATGATTACTGGAAAAACCATAGCTTTGACTATACGGACCTTTGTTGGCAAAGTAATGTCTCTGCTCTTTAATATGCTGTCCAGGTTTATCATAGCTTTTCTTCCAAGGACCAAGCGTTTTTTAATTTCATGGCTGCAGTCACCATCTGCAGTGATTTTGGAGCCCAAGAAGATAAAGTCTGTCACTGTTTCCACATCTATTTGCATGAAGTGATGGGACCAGATGCCATGATCTTAGTTTTTTGAATGTTGAGTTTTAAGCTGGTTTTTTCACTCTCCTTTTTCACCTTCATCAAGAGGCTCTTTAGTTCCTCTTCACTTTCTGCCATAAGGGTGGCATATTCTTTCTAAAAATTGCAGAAGTTCAACTTCTTATACATGCATGCTCAGTAGAAGACTTGCAGCACTGCTCAAGTGTGAAATAAATAGACTTAGTACTTAGTACACTCAAGTACCATACTGAACTCAGTTATGATTACAAAGTTTTAGTAGTTTTTACTAATTTAGGACAAGGATCAGCCTATTTTTACTATCTGCTGCTAAGTCGCTTCAGTCGTGTCTGACTCTGTGCAACCCGAGACGGCAGCCCACCAGGCTCCCCCGTCCCTGGGATTCTCCAGGCAAGAACACTGGAGTGCGTTGCCATTTCCTTCTCCAATGCATGAAAGTAAAAAGTGAACGTGAAGTTGCTCAGCCATGTCTGACTCTTAGCGACCCCATGGACTGCAGCCCACCAGGCTCCTCCGTCCATGGGATTTTCCAGGCAAGAGTACTGAGTGGGGTGCCATTGCCTAGTAAACATTTTAGGCTTTGCAACACATATATGGTCTCTTGTGTATTTATCATAGTTGTTTTGGTTTTTGTTAACCTTTTCAAAATGTAACAACGATTCTTAGCTGGAGAGCTGTATAAAACGAGGCTGAAAGCCCCCACAGGCCATATATGGCTGACACTGATGTAAGAGGGTAATGCTGGTCTTATTGAATGTAATGTCTATAGAATCTTGCTCATATGGCTGAAGAAAGGACAGGTATTTATTTCCTCATCAGCTGCAGTAGGGCAGAAGGCTCCTTGTGGTCCATGGTAGGCCTTGAAATGTACTTTGAACACCATTTGAAACACCAGAGCATCTCAGCTCAACTCCTTCAATTTCGCACACTTATTTTTCTTTTCTTTGCTTTGGCAGCTATCATACCCGGATTATGAAATAGTCTTTAAAAGTCTTTTACTCTTAGCCCTTTTAGCACTCTGAAAAATACTGTTTTAGAAACTAAGAAGTATACATTCTAATCCCAGGTCTTCTACTTAAAAATAGCCAGTTTCTTGAACAAATCAGTTGTACTGTCTGGTATTCAACTTCATGTTTATAATAAAATTGAACTAGTACCATATAATATTTCTCCTAAATTTGGTTCAGTAATTTCAGATGTGAGTTTCCATAGGCTCTTCATTACCTGATCAGATGATACCTTCACTTGCTCCTCAAGTCTGTGTGCTTAGTCACTCAGTTGTGTCTGACTCTTTGCATGCAACCCCATAGACTGTAGCTTGCCAGGCTCCTCTGTCCATGGAATTTTCCAGACAAGAATAGTGAAGCCTGTTGCCATTTTGTCCTCCAGGGGATCTTCCCCACCCAGGGATCAAACCCACATTTCATGCGTCTCCTGCATTGGCAGGTAGATTCTTCACCACTGTAGCACCTAGGAAGCCTGCTCCTCAAGTTTAGAGCTGTATAGATTAAAGAAACAGGAATGATTGTTGATGTCCAGAAATCTGGTGGATTGTAGGTACCCAGACCATGTTGAATGAATAAATAATAAAGGAACATACCTACCTCTCTTAACTTTCTTCTTATATATGCCTTGTGTTTTAGAAATAGATGAGACTTATTATATAAGATTCAGTCTTTCTGATGCTGTTTTGTGGCTCAGTTTAAAAATATTCATTGAGTGTCAACAATATGGTAGATGCAAGAGATCTGATAGTGAACAGTGAATACCTAGTTCTTTCCTTTAGGAGTTTATTTACCCTTGTGGTTGGGGAACCAGTTGATAATCTGAACATTAAGTTATGACTTAAGTATGATATTGAGGTTCGAATCTCCAAAGTAAAGTGTCTAGTATCTTGCACTTCAAAAATAATACAAATGCCTCCTCCATTAAGGCTTTTTGGATTGTCCTTCAATAGAACGCCTATACATAGGTCCTTGTTTGAAACATTATGAGAGCATTTGTACTATGTATTGATACTTTTTCTCCTCCTTTTCTAGATTGCATACTGCTTGAGTGTAGGAGGCCTTGTTTTACATTTGCATTCATGAAAAACATCAAGCACTCAGTTAATTAAATGCAGTCTTATTAGGCAAAGCCGAATGGTTGCCTTTCTAAGAAGCTTCATTTTATTAGGTACTGTGTTATTCAAATTATTGTTTTAGAGGGAAAAGAAAATTGTCAGCTAAAGCATTTAACTTGTAAGCAACTTTGGTATTTATGGAACCTCAATAGCATTCAGTCAGTCTAGATTTTGATTATACATAGCTAAGCTAGTTTTATGAGTCTGGTGTTTCTTTTCTTGTGATTGTTGCTGGGACTCTGTCATTATTAATCACTTGCATTACTCATAATGGAGGCCAGCAAAGCTCAAGGACTCAGAATGGTTTTGTGACCGTACTGTCCAGTTTGTTCCCCCTAAGGACTGGTTCTATAATGATACTTCCCAATGGTGCTATTATAAACGAAAAAGATCCAATGTCATAAGAATTTGGGGTATCAGATGGCCAAAAATACCCATTATAATTCATCTCTTTTGTTTTCTATATGAACATGTTTCTCCTTTTTTTCATATTTAAGCTTGAAAAAATTAAAAAGCCCCGTTCAGCATTGCTCATACAAACCGCACTCCTCTCCCGTCTCCACTGACAGGTAGAACCAAGACATGTGTATTTCCTGCTTCCAGTGCCAGGTCTTGTTTGGTGGTTTTCAATCTATGCCTCCTCTGATTCAGCAAGATGGGGGGTCACAGTATTTCCTTAGTCTGTGGACCAGAGTTTAAGTGTAACTGTAACAAAATGCCCCTATAAAACAGGAGAATAGAGATAGGGAAGGAAACAAATAGTTAAAATATCTAAGTATCCACGTTACAGAGCAAGGAACAGAATATTGACACGTGCTGTAGTCTGCTGCTTAATGGCTGGAAACAAGCCTGCAGTTTCTACTAATCCTTTTCTCCTGGATAGCTCTTCCATGTTCCTTTTACCTTCTTTTTGTGCCTCGGCTGTGGAGTAACCCAGACTTTCAAACCCAGATCCTTGTTGCTCCTGCTCACGTGTTAGATCATACTAACTTTTCTGACTGAAGATGGCAGTATTAGCTGGTTCCCTCCAGCTCATTTCCCAAGGTTTGTTTACACTTCTCCCTCTGACTTTGCCCTGGGCACACTTTCACTTCCCCTTGATAATGACCTTAGTGGACATTGCGCTGCCCTGGCCCCAAGTGGCCTCATGTAGTCTCAGCTTCCACTCGGGTGGAGCCACGGTCACACTCCTTACTTGAATATTGTCTCTAAATCATTTCAAGGGATGGAAGAAAAGTTTGCAAATGGGTAGTTAGATGTAAATGTGAACTATTTCTCTTCACTTTCGCACTTTAGGTCCTAAATCTGAGTTTTCTTTGTGGATATGGGTGAAGCAGCACCAGAGAGTGGTGGGTCTTTGCGAGCATAAAGGTCCCATGAGATCGCATTTCAGCTTCCCAAGATACTGTCTCTCAGGTGACACCATAATTGGGTCTTCAAAAGGCCATTAGACATTCTAGAAATCCAGCAGCTTCCAGATAAAGGAGTACTGGCAGACCAAGGAATTCTTGGTCTTTGGAAGCTCTGTTTTATATATATATATATATATTTTTTTTTTTTTTTCTCTGTTAAATTGAGTATCTTGATCAGGAGTACTGGTGGGTAGAATGATTATGATTGATACATGGATTCAGAAGACAGTGGGATCATGGGGGAAGGGCAGCAGAAGAAGCAGTACAAAATCCATAGTGCTGCTATGTCAGTCAATATAAAATTCCACCTCCACCAAGTGGAAGGGCTCTAATCATCTTGCCGCTGGGTGACTGGCTCATAACCCCCAAGAATGGTGCCGTATTGTATATTTACTTTTGATTGCTGTTGGCTGGAAACTGGTACATGGCATTGTCAGTAATCATGTTAATCTGAGGAAGGGGAAGTCCATGTTGGCAAGCCTGTATATAGTTTTTAATTCTTAAACCATTCCTGGTTGTTTATTCCATTGAACAAGTACTGCAGAAGTTGGAGTGAGAGGCAGATTGACTAACATACAAAATCTAGAAAGAGATACATCAAGAAGACAGTGAAAGTGTTTGTCACTCAGTCATGCCTGACTCTTTGCAACCCCACAGACTATAACCCACCAGGCTCCTCTGTCCTTGGAGTTCTCTAGGTGAGAATACTGGAGTGGGTAGCCATGTCTTCCTGCAGGGGATCTTCCCTACCCAGGAGTTGAACCCAGGTCTCCTGCATTGCAGGCAGATTCTTTACTGTCTGAGCCACCAAGGAAGAACCTGTCAACAAGATAACATAACACCTAATATGCAGCAGGCAACTCAAGTCACTGGGTCACCTAGTATATCACTGTTTACTTTTTATCCAAGAGTCAGTAGTAAGACTAGAACTGTTACTCAGAAGGATAATATTGGCTTAACAAAGAGCATCATTTTGCTCAGTGAATCTAAGGGACTTCTGTTGTTTTTTTCCTAGTGGACCTTGCCACTAGTTTTATACAGAACCTTGAAATTCCACAGGTCCCGGAGTTACCATTGGATCAAGCAGGTCATTGAAGCCAAGTTGTAGAATTGCTTATGCCACCACTTGAACTAGCAGGATAGCCTTTTCTGTTGGGGAGTTCAAGCCAAAGCCAGCAGCCTTTTAGGGCATTCAGTAAAAAGGATTGGAGCCACATAAAAAGTCTCACTAAGCTGTATTTTCCCATTTGTATTTGAGACTGCAAAGAAAAGCAATTTGTCATTTACTCTGCAGGAGTATATCAATGATCCGTACGGATCAATGGGCCAAGATTCTTCGCAAGGAAAAAGGTTTCTGCATTAATTTATCTTCTGTCTGCTGGCATACTTCCATCCTTCCAAGGCACCTAAGAGAACATGTGGCTTCTCACTTTGCAGATTTTAAAAGCACATGTATTGGACTTGTGTAGTGTCCTGTAGGAGGAAAGGCTCAATAATCTTGACACCTGACTTGTACAGTGATAAAAAGGGAGGCAATGACACCCCACTCCAGTACTCTTGCCTGGAAAATCCCATGGACGGAGGAGCCTGGTGGGCTGCAGTCCATGGGGTCGCAGAGAGTCGGGCATGACTGAGCGACTTCACTTTCACTTTCACTTTCATGCATTGGAGAAGGAAATGGCAGCCCACTCCAGTGTTCTTGCCTGGAGAATCCCAGGGACGGGGGAGCCTGGTGGGCTACCGTCTATGGGGTCGCACAGAGTCAGACACGACTGAAGTGACTTAGTAGCAGTAGCAGCATAACCCTAAGAGAAGACATTGAAGGCTTGCCGCCCACCCCATCCAGCTGAAAGCATACTCCTCTTGTTTTCTATTTTTTAGGATAGAGCAAAAAGTGTTTACCATATCAGAAGGTTTGTACAAGGTGCCAACAATTTTGATGATGTGTTCTAGCAAAGAGATCACATTTTGAAGAGCATCGCAATTGGATGCAACACCATTTAAAGAAGCCTCTGCTAGCCATCGTTACTACTAATGTTTGCCTTCCCCATCCTCTGGACAGGCCAGTCAGATGGGCATAGGAGAGGCTTCACAGCTCTCAGCTCTCCTCAGGTCTTCCTGACATTTCTGGGCAGTGGCTGATAGTCTTCTGTTGAAGTGTAGAGCCCTGGGGCTCCCAGTTATGTCCTCCTTTGCATATGAGTCCTTTCTCAGGGAGAGGATAAAGACTGCGGTTGCTGAGTTTATCTGTTTACAAAAACCAGGGAAATAACCATTTGGTGGACTTAGGCTCCCTCCCACTGGGTCTATCAGAAGCATGTCTACTTAATTTCTTTTTAATGGCCAAACAATTTTTTATAGCTTCATGCATTAAAATTATTTATCCTTTCTAGGATTGACACTGTTTAGTCTTTCTTTTTTTTCTTGCTATTCATGTTTTCAGTGGATATTATTAAAGGTCCTGTTCCTGGCCTACTTTTGTGCTGGCTTGTCTGACCTTTCCTCAGTTATTTCTGATTCTTTCTACATGATGGATATTACTCCTCCCTATGTCTTTACCTTTATGAAGACTTTTGCTTATGATTATATTATCATCTGCTTATTTTGCTTGACTTTTTCCAATCTGATATATGAAAAGTTGATTGTCAATGAAGTTGAACTTCTCATATGTTTATTTGCTTGTCATTATTTTAAGATGATACCTTTTACCTTTTTTCATTGGACTATTTTTATATTTCCAACTTATAGGAGTTTTTTTCTATATTAAGAATATTAACCCCTTTACTCATCATATGCTGCAGGCATTTTCTCCCATGTACACACACATATGTTACCTGTATGGATTTGTAATAAAGATACACATTTTTCATATAGCAGTTAAGCTTTTTGTGTATTTATTGCCAGTTTGATAATATTTTCCTTCATATTTCTTAGTTTTGTATTATACTTAGTTAATATTTTGTGCCTATGCCAAAATCATAAATAAGATTGTATAATAAGTACATTTTTATAGTTTTATGTAGCAGTTTAATAGTTTCAGTTTTTAATGTTTAAATTATTAATTTTTTACAGATTTATTTTGCTTCATGAGGTAACATTGAGTTCTCTGTTTTAACCCCCAAATGACTGGTCAGTTTTTCTCCTGTCATTTATTGAACAGCCTTTTTTTCACTTCAGTTCAGTTCAGTCGCTCAATTGTGTCCAACTCTTTGCGACCCCATGAATCACAGCACGCCAGGCCTCCCTGTCCATCACCAACTCCCGGAGTTCACTCAAACTCACGTCCATTGAGTCCATGATGCCATCCAGCCATCTCATCCTCTGTCGTCCCCTTCTCCTCCTGCCCCTAATCCCTCCCAGCTTCAGGGTCTTTTCCAATGAGTCCCTCTTCACATGAGGTGGCCAAAGTACCATGGCCTTTTTAAAAGACAAGAATCCTCTCGAAATAATGATAAATGTCTGCATCAGTTTGTCTTACCAGCATACTTTTTTCGAAAGTGAAACCCTTAAACCCCTATAAGGTAGCCTAGGAGAATCTGCTGAGGTTGAGAAGGAAATATATAACTTATTGTACAAAGCAGCCATAAGTTTAAAACAGCAAATAAAGTTTCTCATCTCACAAAAGAAAAGGTCTATTACCAAAAAAAAAAAAAAAAAAGCAAAAAGAAATTCCTTTCTAACTAGCTGAATGGTTAACAGTTGCTATATGTTTCCTCTCCAGTATTTATATTTTCCATCTTTGACTTGAAAGCAATATTCATTACATCATCCTGAGTGAACAAAAGTAATCCTGTGTTTTGGAATACAATCATTCCCTTGATCCCATAAATAAACAATGACTTTTAAAAAGCATTTAAGCTATATAAATAAACAACTTCTTTTAAATGAAAAAGAATGGGTGGGTTGGATCATTTTTCCCTAGTTCTTGGAAATGTGAAAGTTCTTTACTTTGAGATGGATTTTCAACTTATCTCTGCTTGCCATTTTATTTGTGTACATAAATGTATAAAACTAGAACCTTCCCCTTTGTAAAGAGCCTTTTTTTAAAATTACTATTATTACAGTGGTAGACTTCTGAATGGTGAACTCAGCATGAAATATTTAAAACCTACAGAAGAGTAGAAGTATAGTACAGTGATCTTTTTATGTACACTTTACCTGGGTTCACCAATTGTTGACATTTTTCAACTTTGGTTTAGTCTTTCTCTCTCCAGATTCCAGTTTCTCTAGTTGTCTCTACAACTTTTTAAAACTAGTTTTTGTAGGTTTTTTCTTTTTTCCTGAATCAGAAGCCAGTCAAAATTTGTATACTGGATGTTTTAGTATTTTGTGTTGTTAATTTAGAAAGCTTTCCTGCTTTTACATATTCTTTTCTTTTGTGACATTGATATTTTAAGAAGTACAGACAGTTGTTATGTAGATCATCACATAATCTCGACTGGTCTGATTTCTTTCTCGTGATTGTGTGTGGTGTGTGCTCCGTTGCTCATAGATTCCAGTTAAATATTTTGGCAAGAAAAATACATAGGTCGTTTTGTGACTTTCTTGTTGCGTCATGTCAGGAGGCTCATAATGCTAGTTTGTACTATTGGTGATCCTAAATTTGGTCATTTGTTTTAAGCAACAGATTAATCTTCTATAAAGTTAGCCCAAGTTAATGACATGTATGTGATGATAATTTGAGGTGATGTGAGTATTCCCATGGTTTTAGCATCCTTTGATTCGTGCTTGAATTGCTTATTACATAGACAGTTGAAAGATGGTTATTCTAATTTTCTTATTCCTCCTTCATTTATTAACTGTAATTCATTGACTTTATATCCCAGTGAATCATATTTTCCTCACAATTTTTGTGCCAGTAGAATTTACGTGACAGTCCATGTGCCATTGTACCAAATGTGCTGATGGAATAGGGAAGAAAGTAATATTTTTGGATCATAGTTACAATTTCACATGTTAAGGTACCCACACAATACATTGTCACTAATTAGATTTGAATAAACCATTGATCGTTTTTTCTCAACTAATATTTTCTATATTTATGTCTTTGTTTTTCCTGTCTTTCTCTAACTATCCTATTGCTTGTGTTAATTTCTAACTTAATATCTAGTGGCCTAACATTTGTAATAATTACTGTACATTTACTTTCTATCATAATAGCTGCGGAAATACAGAGGACTCTGAATCAACTTGGAACACCTCAAGATTCACCTGAATTGAGGCAACAGCTGTAAGTATTTAGTTAAACATCAAAAAGAAAATAAATAAGGAGGGAAAACCACCTATTGTTATGTTCATTTGATAGTGGCTAGTGTTATATTTATTGGAGAAAACAGTGAAAAATTAATAAGATTTTTCCACTGCCTCATTTGTACTCAGATTTTGGGTAAGTTTTTCCCTGTCCAAAGTGGGCAGCTCTTTTTTTATTTAAAGATCTGGCTTTCTCTTATCAAAGCAGAACTTCTTTGGTTACCTAATACTTTGTAATAGGTTGTTTTGATGGCTGTAGAAAAACAGTACTCTAAGCTTCCCCCTGTGTAAGTCACTTCTCATAGCTAACAATCCTTGTGATGATTTTTATTTATTTCACTTAGATTTCATTGCACGTCCAGTATGAACTATGCCCCCCAAAAGTTTATCGTTACATCCTTAAATTTCAGAAAGCATTCAGTTCAGTTCAGTTCAGTTCAGTCGCTCAGTCGTGTCCGACTCTTTGCGACCCCATGAATCGCAGCACGCCAGGCCTCCCTGTCCATCACCAACTCCCAGAGTTCACTCAGACTCGCGTCCATAGAGTCAGTGATGCCATCCATCCATCTCATCCTCTGTTGTCCCCTTCTCCTCCCGCCCCCAATCCCTCCCAGCATCAGAGTCTTTTCCAATGAGTCAACTCTTCGCATAAGGTGGCCAGAGTACTGGAGTTTCAGCTTTAGCATCATTCCTTCCAAAGAAATCCCAGGGCTGATCTCCTTCAGAATGGACTGGTTGGATCTCCTTGCTGTCCAAGGGACTCTCAAGAGTCTTCTCCAACACCACAGTTCAAAAGCATCAATTCTTTGGCACTCAGCCTTCTTCACAGTCCAACTCTCACATCCATACATGACTACTGGAAAAACCATAGCCTTGACTAGACGGACCTTAGTTGGCAAAGTAATGTCTCTGCTTTTGAATATGCTGTCTAGGTTGGTCATAACTTTTCTTCCAAGGAGTAAGCATCTTTTAATTTCATGGCTGCAGTCACCATCTGCAGAAAGCATTAGCCTCTGTTTAAAAAAATAAAAGATATAATCAAGTAATGTACTTACCTGTTTCAGTAAATTAATATGCTATAGAACAACAGCAATGATACTTTGTGGTATTACAGATTTTACAGTGTGTTTTTACACCTTTTCTCATCTGAACCTTACAAAATCGCAGGGAGCTACATAGATCAAAAGAACTATTTCCATTTACTTATAAGGAAAACATTTCTGTTTGGGCTTTGATGGTTTGCCCAACGTTATGCTAAACCTGAATCATTTTATATGTTAATTTAGCACTATTGCCAGCTACAAATTTCAAGTAGTATATATATAATAAATGAAATGCCAAACATTAGCTACAGAAGGAAAAGTTCCAAAAAGAAGAAATTGAAAGATAGGTAATAATAATTCATATTTTTTCTGAAGTACAGTTTGAGGAATTTATAGTTGTCTTATAATTTATATTGCATTTTTCTGCAGTGGATAGATATCAGGGGGATAAACATGTCCCAATCTAAATAATAAACCATCATTTATTAAAGTAGAACAGAATCCATAATTCTTAATAGTTAACAATATTTTGCTAAGGTTATGAGTGGAGATTCTGAATATGTAGACATCATTAAAGTCTTCTTTTCATAATTTTAATTGTATTTTTCATAAAGATTTATAAAAGGTATATAAAGATAGGACATTTGGTAAACATATATAAGTGCGGTATAATTCCTCATCAGTCAAATATAGATATCTTTATACTAAAAGATATTATCATATGCTGTTGCTGCTGCTAAGTCACTGCGGTTGTGTCCTACTCTGCGACCCCCATAGACGGCAACCCACCAGGCTCCCCCGTCCTTGGCACTTTCCAGGCAAGAACACTGGAGTGGGTTGCCATTTTTTTCTCCAATGCTTGAAAATGAAAAGTGAAAGTGAAGTCGCTCAGTTGTGTCCGACTGTTAGTGACCCCATGGACTGCAGCCTACCAGGCTCCTCCGTCCATGGGATTTTCCAGGCAAGAGTACTGGAGCGGGTTGCTATTGCCTTCTCTGATATTATCATATAGTTTCTCATTATTTTAAATGACCCGAAGTGTGACCAATACACAGGAAATTCAAACAGGGGCTCTGTATCAACCTAGAGGGGAGGGATGGGGAGGGAGATGGGAGGGAGTTTCAAAAGGGAGGGGATATATATATACCTAGGTTGATTTATGTTGAGGTTTAACAGAAACAGCAAAATTCTATAAAGCAATTATTCTTCAATAAAAATAAATTAATTTTTTTTAAAAGCCAAAATAGAAAAGCAAAAGGCATAAAAGTAAATAAAATGAGAGATAATATATATCAGAGGTACTGATGTTGTGACCTGTAAAACATCACATGAACAAGCTTTTTTTAAATGTCAGCTTCCTAAGTTATAGATCTTACTTTTCACTTTATAAACTAGTTAGCAAGATTAAAACAGATAACTATATAATTTACCTCTTTCACTGTGTTCGGTTTTTTTTTTACAGAGAAGTGCTATCATTTTTTTTTCCTATGGTTAACATAAATAATAGTAAATTTGTACTATTATTCATTGTGACTTCTCTTTTTTTTTTTAACTAAAGTATCTATAGGATATAAATACTCAGGTAGAGAAATAAGAGAGGCTGGCTGTACCCTGAGAACTGGACAGAGTTTTAAGACTCCCATACCCCCCAGATCTCAAACATCAGACATTTTACAATCTTGCATTGGCTTTAGTTATCTTTTCTAAATAGCTGCTGATATTTATTTCTCAAAGCTTGGTTATCTCCATATGTGAGTAAAGCACCTTCCACATAGTATTTACTCAATATTTATAGAACCTGAGACCTTTGTTTTCATAGAGAATATTTGAGCCAGTCTCTAAAAAAAGTTATTTTTCTAAAACTGTTCGTCAGAGTTGAATCGAACGGCAGAGTTATAGCTTCAAGAAATACCTTAGTTCTTTGACTGTGATGCGTGTTTTCTCACTTTAGCCAGCAGAAGCAGCAGTATACGAACCAGCTTGCCAAAGAAACAGATAAGTACATTAAAGAGTTTGGATCTCTGCCCACCACCCCCAGTGACCAGGTATGAAGCTTTAAGACACACTGTTGATGTACTGAATGTGAAAGGAATCAAATGCATTGTAGGATCTTTGAACTGTTATACTAGAAAGGAAATCGGGGGGTGGGGTGGGGGTCGGGAATCTATTTGAGATTAGTTCAGAGAACACAAAACTGTATTAATTGCTCAGGTAGTATCCTGTGGTTCAGTAAAGCAAAAATTATTTCCATGCAGTTGTCCTGACCCATAATTAAGTAAGTGCTCAGAAAATGCTTCCTGACTAATTGTTTCCTGGCCTTCCAGGACTGACTTCATGCAACATGCATGCTCATTCGAGATGTGAGGTTTCCTAGGGGCACATGTTTTTATTACCCTGCTTGCTTAGTGGAAGTTATTACTTAGGTGAATCAAAGATTTTATTTCCATTAAAATAAAGAAGAGGAATTACTTTAAAAGGGTGGCCTAGTTTTTAGGATGAAAACTTGAGGTGAAAAATCCAACATTATGGGCCTTTGCTTCAAGATAAATATGCACAGTGTTTGAACACATTATCAAATTGAGCAAAATGTTCTTGAGTGTTAATCAATAAGGCTCTGTAATAGAGTGAGTGAAATTTTCAAAATTAAATAAGGAGCCAGCTACTAGCAAAACAGCTTTTGCAAATTCTATAGAACTTCACAGCTTGATTCTAGCAGGTTTCTTTTCCCTGCCTCTCCTCTAGCGTCAAAGGAAAATACAGAAGGATCGCTTAGTGGCTGAATTCACAGCATCGCTGACAAACTTTCAGAAGGTGCAGAGGCAGGCTGCCGAGAGAGAGAAAGAATTTGTTGCTCGAGTAAGAGCCAGCTCCAGAGTATCTGTAAGTATTTAAAACAGCATTGTAAAATTGAACACGATATTCCCCAGGGATCCTATAAAATACTACATGGCATGCATGTTTTTTGAGTCTTAAAGTCCTGTGAATATCTTGGAAATCGGTGTTGAATATTTATTTTCAGGAGTTTTCTGCTCAGTTTTTAAAAGAATGATAATTGCGTATTATTGGTGGCTCAAATGGTAAAGCGTCTGCCTACAACGTGGGAGAACCAAGTTCAATCCCTGGGTTGGGAAGATCTGGAGAAGGAAGTGGCAACCCACTCCAATATTCTTGCCTGGAAAATCCATGGACAAAAAAAAAAAAAAGAAAAGAAAATCCATGGATAAGGAGACTGGTAGACTGTAGTCCATGGGATCACAGAGAGTTGGACACAACTGAGCGACTTCGCTTGTCACTTGTGGTTATTCTGTCCATGTCATGGAACAAAAGATTACAGATTATGTAAAAATATGGAAACGTTCTGTCAGAGAAGATTAGGAATCAAATCCTGATTTGCACCTGAGGCTGTTACTTTGTATTCGTGCTGGAGTAGAAGACTCTTTACTCCTGGGTTATATGAAGATGATTTGAAATGAACAGAGTAAATGTATTGTGTGAATATTGAAAATGAACTTAGACCTGGAGAAGATAAATAGAAGGATAAGTTAGAGTGGAATTTTGATTTAATCTAATTTTAAGTCTCCCTGGAAACTATCATAAGTGTTTCCTTGTTCCTTAATGTAGAGGTTCCAAAGCTACATTCTGTTTTAATCAAATAATATTCATTATTTGGCTCTTGAGAATATTTAATGAATTGCTTCCATGTCAGCTTAGGGTATAGTTTTATTATTACTTGAAGTAATTGACTTAAAATAGTAGAATAAGAACATTTCTCTTTTCTTATACCTATACTCCAGTATGTACATAAATCAGCTTAAATTATTATAGAGGAAAATATGAGTGCTGTGTGCTTTTCCTTTGTACCATCTCAATCATTCTGTTACTAAATTATTCAGGGTGGTTTTCCTGAGGAGAGCTCAAAAGAAAGGAATCTTGTATCCTGGGAAAGGTAAGAAGTATAAAACAGTATACAGAATAAAAGATAATATTTCATATTTGTTTTTTTACATCGTGGTCTTGGGCAAAATTAGTTTTCAATATATTATATCATGATTCCTAAGTTATTTATAAATAGAAAATAATTAATTTAAATTATATAAAAATAGTCCAGTATAGTAATAATACTTTAGTTATTTATTCAGATAAATATTATTAACTTAATTTTTGATTAAGATTATTTTTGATATAGATTATTCCCATGTGTGAGGTTTAAGTCAACCAAGAAGAAATACTCACTTGCCAGATGTATAGCTTCTGATAATTAAATAATAACAAAAAAATCATTGAAATGAAAATGAATAAAATTTGGTTACCATTTCTGTTATACTTTTAGAATTTAAGTGAGCAATTCTGTGACTTTGAAGCAAAAGTGTTCTATTCAATAAGTATTTCTGTAATAAGAAGGAAGCCCCCTTGTTTCCATACCGGTTTTTCTTTTTTTTTACATACTCCTTTCTTTTTAATAGCCAAACTCAGCCTCAAGCTCAGTTGCAGGATGAAGAAATTACAGAGGACGACCTGCGCCTTATTCAGGAGAGAGAGTCTTCTATCAGACAACTCGAAGTAAGCTTTCAGTTGAGGAATTGAACTGCCTCATTTAGTGAGCTTGTTCTCAATATGCTTAGGTGATACTGGGAGAAGGAGCAAGAAAGAAAACTAAATAAATATCAGTTCGGTGGCATTTCTCATATAAGTTAGAATGATTGCTTTTAAAAAGAGTAATCTTTTTAGAAATTGTGCTAGGATGAGAAAATATACTTCACTCCAGATTTTCTTTCCTTTTTTTTTAAATTCTGTTGAGTCATCTCAAGGCACCTGAGCACTGAGAAGAATATCAGTCTAGTGATAAAGTTCTATTCAGAGAGTCTGGATGGCTTCCATGGCACATAATACACAACACACCTGCATGAATAAGATTTCTTCCAAGGGCTTTAAGCGTACTTTATTTCCCTTTGGTACATGTAGGATATTGAAAAGGGCTAAAAGGTTTATAGCCTTAGTTCATAGGGAACCTACCTGTTCCCTGGAAAGTGGCCTGATAATAGCTAATAATAACTACCATTTATTGATGGATTCCAGCCACCAAGCACTATATGATAAATTGTTTGTGTTGTCTCATTTAGTTTTCATAAAAGTAACTTAACTGTGTCACTATCACTCCCCATTTTACAGATGAGAAAACTAAGTTCTAGGATGAATGTGTAAATTGCCCCACTCTTCCTGAATAAAGTATTTATATATTACTCTTTAATCAGGTGAAATAATAGTTACTATTAAAGAAAATTAAATTTATAACTTATTTACCCATCACTATTACATTGCATATTCAAGTCTATTAATTTGAGAATTTGAATTTACACCTCATGTTTTATTCTTTTAAAGTGTCAAATTGAGGGACTTCCCTGGTAGTCCAGTGGTTAAGAATCCTCCTTCCAGTGCAGGGAACGTAGGTTCAGTCTCTCGTCAGAGAACTAAGATCTCACATACTGAGAGGAAATTAAGCCCACTTGCCACAACAAAGACCCAGCACAGTCTTAAGTGTCAAATTGACATATAAATTTTTACTAGAATATTTTCAGTGTTTATGAGGAAATACTGCTTGTGATAACAAGAGTAATCAGATTGAATGGTGTAAATTCAATAACGCACCACCCTTCTCTATTATATAGATCATTCATTTCCATTCCAAATCACTTGATATTTTTAACATTACAAACTTGTTTTAGAGAAATGGTTACTGTTTGGGATTGCCTGTAGTCAAATAGTTTTCTCACATGCCCAAAATGTATGTTATTAAGTCCAGATGCACGCTTACCTAGGTATGAGTAGTGGTTTGGATTTTTTAAAAATTTTCCCCCTTTGTGGATTGAGGACTGAATTTCTGATTATAATAATATGTACTTTTTTTCCTCTTAGGCTGATATTATGGATATTAATGAAATATTTAAAGATTTGGGAATGATGATTCATGAGCAAGGAGATATAATAGGTAAGCCCTACATATGAAATGTCATGAGATGAAAGCAGGCCACATGCAGTTTCCCTGTGGTAACTTCTCAGAGTAACTGACCTCCTCTTCTCTCGTTGGGTCCTCCTGGAGTCAAAACTACCGTGTCTGCAACAGACAAAGCACCACCCTTGGCATTATCTAAAACAGATCTCATTTTTGGCTCCTATTGGTTGAAATGACCAATTTCATGTATTTAAGAAGTCCCAAATTTAATCAGGGTCTGCTGCCACTGAGATCATGGAAGGTTCCAGTAACATCATCCTAGCTCATTCCCAGGACCTCGGTTTCTGTCTTATCCCAGTTTAATTCTCATCACACCAAGACTTTGGAGGAAATGTCTTTTCATAATGTGCACACTGTCCTCTCTTCTCAAGTAGAGGGAATAAGTAGCCATTTGCCTAAACATTCATTTTCATAACTTTTTTAGCATATTAATTTAGTAGTATTACTTACTGAGAATTTTTTTTAATTCTTTTTTAAAAACTCTGTAAGACTTCCTTTAAATTTTAAATGTAATGATAATTCATATAGGATATAATTATCAGCGTTGATCAAGATTCTGATCTTCTTTATCATTTTTAAGTATGAAGATATTTGTGAGTATACTAAAGGTATATTTAATATGTTTTCTGAATTTGGTGTAGTTTAAATACTTGAACCTATAGTTTAATTATTATTTTTCTATTCTAACCCTCTTCTGTAGTCCCAGTAGATCACAGGGTAAAACTTAAGAAATCATTCATTCATCCAATAAATATTTATTGAGTGCTGACTACTTTAAGGCATAAATCTAGGCCTTGAGGATTCAGCTGAAATCAAACAACAAATAAAAGATATTATAATCTAATTGGGGGAGAGAGACAATTACAACAGAAAGAAAAGTAAGTGGTGATAAGTGCTTATGGGGAAAATAAGGCCAGATTGGTGTGGGACTGCAGGTACTAGGGAAGGTGCTGCTTTTCAGTGTGGAGTCAGTAAGGGCAGGTGACATTTTAGTGAGGACTTCACAGAAGTAAGGAAGCCAGCGGGAGAAGAGGTTCCAGGCAGAGGGAATAGCAGGTGCCCTGGCCTTTGGGCAGAAGCATGCCTGACATTTTAAGTGAATGGAGTGAGCACAAGGAGGATGGAGACAGTGTCCAAAGTCACAAGGGACCGGATCACATAGGCCGCTGAGCCATCATAAGAACAGTTTTTGTATTAATAGAGGAGAAGCCACAGGAAGATGTGAGCAGAAGGGCGTAATCATCTGACTTAGGTTTTAAGAGACTCACTTGGACTGTTGGGTTGAGAACATGAGGTATAAGGGAGGTGAGAACAGAGGTTGTGAACGTGAGGTAAAGGGGAAGTGTCTGGACTGAGGTCTTAAATCTGGGTATCATCTGCACATAGATGATATTTAAAGCCGTGAGATTAGGTAAGATCACCTGGGAAATAAATTTAGATAGAGAAGAAAGGGGCTTCCCTGGTGGTTCAGTAAAGAGTCTGCCTGCAATGTAGGAGACCTGGGTTTGATCCCTGGGTTGGGAAGATCCCCTGGAGAAGGGAATGACAACCCACTCCAGTATTCTTGCCTAGAGAATTCAGTGGACAAAGGAGCCTGGCAGGCTACAGTCCATGGGGTCACAAAGAGTGTGACATGACTGAGCAAGAGTAGGTTCCAAGGACTTATGAATATTTAGAGCACAGTTAGCAAACTGCATCCATTCATTTATGTATCTACAGCAGGTTTTGTACAGCAGAGGCATAGTTGAGTATTTATGACAGAAACCATAAGAATGAACTGCAAAGCTTAAAGTATTTATTATCTGGCACAAAGAAAAAGTTTGTCAGTCTCTGATTTAGAGGCTAGAGAACCAAGGAGGAACCAACAAAAATGACCAACAAAAAATAACCAGTGATGCAGAAGAAAACCACGTGAGTGTACAGTTTTAGGATGGTGTGGAGGAAGCGGTTCAGGGTGATAACCTGTTTGCTCTCTCTGATGCTGCTGTTGGGCTAGGTAAGCTGAGGATTAAGAGTTGACTGCTGAATTCAACAACATGTAGGGCATAGATGACCTCAGATGAGAGCTGTGCTGGTGAAATAGTACAGGTAAAAGCACGATAAGGTAGGTTCCAGAGAGGCTAGGGGGAGAGTGAGTGGAGATAGCTTTTTCTATCAGTGAGGTCCTTACTGCCAGAGGATGTGGCATCAGTGAGAGATTTGAGAGTTGGTTTGTGTTTAGGATGGCCGCAGTAGGATTGATGAGAAAGAAGCGTTGATAGTGAGAGGGAAGCAGTTGCTGGCCTGAGGTTGTTGAGCTAGGCAGCAGGAATTAGGATAAAATCACGCACGGAGGGGTTAGCTCTCACTGAGCACAGATGGGTCCCCTGCAACCATGGGAGAGAAGTCTGAGCACAGAGATGGTTGCATGTGGTAGTGGGTAGGATCAGAGGAGATTGTGGAAGTGTCTTCTGATTGTTCCTGTTGTCTCAGTGATCTAGAAATAAGGCTCCTGGTGGAGAATGACAGTGAGGAGGCATGGGAAGTTAGAGGAGAAAGTGGGACTTATCTTCCAGGAGTTGGGGAGATGGGGCAAGAGTGCTCTGCAGTCAAGAATTTAAAGTGAAATAAGTCAGCCCCGATGACTTTTTTGTACTCGCATACAACTGCACAGGATAGGTTGGGGTTTTGTCACCTAAGCGTGACTGTAGTAGGGGGAAGAGGGCTGACGATGAGTGCAAGAAAGCAGTAGCAAATGAATGTCCATGGAGTCAAAGGTAAGGAAGACGGAAGTGAGGACATGAAGTATGAAAGGGGCCATGAAAAAGGGGTAGGATCACTAAAGTTGGGGTCTCAGAAGGAGAGAACTCTCGAGGTAGCAGGTGGTGATCAGAGAGTGAGACCTGGAACGGAGATTATAGAGAAGCTGCAGTTGCTGGTAATGACAGGTTTGGAATGTGACCATGGAAATAAATGGCTCAGAAAGCATCAAAGGCAAACTTGATGAAAAAAATGTGTGTTCAAAGAATTGAGAGGCCTGGGTATTTGAGGGTCAGCAGTTGGAAATTGAGATCACCAATATGGATAATAGTAGAAGCACTGAAGAGAACATCAGTGGAGCAGGGACTAAAACATTCAAGGAAAAGGAATAAAAGACATCTTGGGATGCCTGCTGCACTGCGGAGTGAAAGAGGTAGGCGTGAGCTCTGAAAGTCGGCAGGGAGGAGGAGACAGCAGCATCCATCCTACAGATGTAGGATGTTCTACCCCCAGTTCAGAGGAGGGGAGGAAGGAAACCTGTTACCACTTGAGAAGGCTACGGGGACTCTCAGGGAGCCCAGGTTTCCAGCACAGGAGGTTGATGCTGCCACTGAGCAGATGACGGTTTTCAGGTCTCCCTGTTTTCCCTGAACCAAAGTTCAGAATGCTTTGCTTGGGTACTGAGTTGGCCATCACAGAATGCAAACTCAGTGACAGTACGAGTACGCTGTAATGAAGATGATCAAGTTCATTTTCTGCACATTGTTTCTGTATTGTTTGAGGCACATGAGAAATACGATTGCTAAAAGAAAATTCAGCTGTACGCATATAAACCTTTGAATAATGAATGTATTTAATCTTAACCATGAATAAAATTAGGTGATTAGTGCAGCTCTATTACTAGCACATCAGCACCTGTTTAACATTTGTGTGTGTGTGTTTTATTTTAAAGATAGCATAGAAGCCAACGTGGAAAATGCCGAGGTGCACGTCCAGCAAGCAAACCAGCAGCTGTCAAGGGCGGCAGACTATCAGGTAATATCAACTGTGCTAAACTGTCCTATAACTTAGACTCTTAAGTGTGTGTGTATGTGTGTGTGTGTGTGAGTGTGAGTGTAATCATGTGGTTGGAGATGTTAATTTAAAATCCCATGGACGATAGGCCAGAAATATGTCAGTCCATTAAACCATTAAAACTGGGTTTAGCCTGTCTGTTCTCAGGATTGAACAAGTGTTGTGCCCACAGGAACGGACAGTTTAGCATTTAGAGCCTTGAGAGGAGCGGTGGACAACTCCCGTCTTTTCTGGCAGCTCCTGGTCTCCAATGTCATTTTCACATTTCTAACCAGAAACCTGTTTGATAGCGATTTCCCTCTATTTCTTGCAGTTCCTTTCTGACTTTCTTTTGGGTCTGTGATACTTTGAACTAAAGAGGCTAAGATCCTTGTCCCAGAAAGATGTCTCAGGTTCTGTGGAAATTTTATTAGCTTGGAGTGTCCTTGACCGGTGGGTATTTGGTCAGCATTCAGCAGACCCTTCACCAGGAATGAAGTGATCCCTAAAGTGAATCAGGTCAGTATAGGAAATCCATACATATGAGTCAAATACAAATACATACAGAAGACTACAATACTAGTACCATGAACTATATCATTTAGTATGTAAATCTTTGATGTTTAACAGAGATAAGATCTCTTTGGGAACCCCTAAATACCACCCTACCATTTTATTTCCCCTTTAAAGCTTCGTTATTTGTTGATATAGTTGTTCATAATTATTTTCTCAGAAATTGTCACCTTCCTATAAAATTTCTAAGATATTGTCACCATCCTATTTCTTTTTAATCACTTTTCACTTTTGTCACTGATCTTAGAAGTTCCCTTTAGTTTTAGTGCAGTTTTCTCACTGGATGAATCAGTACACACTGAGTAGCATGTCAGGAACAATGAAGCTGGATAGAGGATGCTGAGTTATACAGCCAGTTCTGCTCACCAGCAGAGTAACTCATGTTTACTGCCTTCATGCATGAGATTCAGACATGCAGCTCAGTTCAGTTCAGTCGCTCAGTTGTGTCCGATTCCTTGCAACCCCCATGAATTGCAGCATGCCAGGCCTCCCTGTCCATCACCAACTCCCAGAGTTCACCCAAACTCATGTCCATCGAGTTAATGATCCCATCCAGCCATCTCATCCTCTGTCTTCCCCTTCTCCTCCTGCCCCCAATCCCTCCCAGCATCAGAGTCTTTTCCAATGAGTCAACTCTTTGCATGAGGTAGTCAAAAATTGGAGTTTCAGCTTCAGCATCATTCCTTCCAAAGAACACCCAGGACTGATCTCTTTTAGAAAGGACTGGTTGGATCTCCTTGCAGTCCAAGGGATTCTCAAGAGTCTTCTCCAACACCACAGTTCAAAAGCATCAATTCTTCGGCACTCAGCTTTCTTCACACTCCAACTCTCACAGCCATACATGACTACTGGAAAAA
>SJXQ01009261.1:0-31101 GCA_006408695.1 Aepyceros melampus | reverse complement strand
CCTACTCTTTACAACCCCAAGGACTGCGGCCTGCCAGGCTCCTCTGTCCATGGGAATTTTCCTGGCAAAAATGCTGGAGAAGGTTGCCATGCCATCCTCCAGGGAATCTTTCCAACCCAGAGATCCCACATTATAGGCAGATTCTTTACCATCTGAGCCATCATGGAAGCCCTCTTTCTCTCCTACTAGACTGTAAGTACCACAGGAGAGGAAGCATATTCAATTTTTCTCACTCTTCAATGTCCAGCATCTAAGTTCCTGGCACATAGTAGGTACTCAATAGATATGTGTAGAATGAATGCCAAGAATGGTGTCCCATCACAGAGGCCAGGGTACTTGGGCTCATTAACAGAGCACAGTTTTGAGGACCAGAGTATTGGCCCTGAAGGGACTTTGCCACGGTGGCATGAAGGGAAGACGGGGACAGAAACATTGCCAGTTCAGAAGGTCCCCTAAGAACTTCCCAGAAATACTTGAGGAGACACACTGGGGCATAAGGGGCTTAACCTGGCAGTCTCTTATATTCTTATCATCTGGATTCTAAACATGGAAATGATCTGATCTAATTCTCTAAGCATCCTGCAGGACAGGTGTTTTTATCTCCAATTAACAGATGTGAAAACTGAGATCCAGAAATGTTTGAAAGCCACTCAATGGCATACAGTCAGTAAATGAAGTCTGAGTTCAGACTCCTGTCATCTCCAAAGATCACCCTCATGCTACCCATCCAGTTTGTTCCCCAGAGAAACAAAAGGAAATGGGGAAAAACTACAAAGTCAGCTCACTGAAACAACTCAAGGGTCAACTGTTTCCAGCTCATGGCTGCTCCAGGAGGCCTTTCCTTCTCCATGAATGTTTCTGCAGTTGAATACTTCTAGCCTACTCCCAGACTTCTGCTACTTAAACTTGACACTTACTACTTTTCATGACATTTGATTCCAGTTACCAACAAAGGTCCGTCTAGTCAAGGCTGTGGTTTTTCCTGTGGTCATGTATGGATGTGAGAGTTGGACTGTGAGAAGGCTGAGTGCCAAAGAATTGATGCTTTTGAACTGTGGTGTTGGAGAAGACTCTTGAGAGTCCCTTGGACTGCAAGGAGATCCAACCAGTCCATTCTGAAGGAGATCAGCCCTGGGATTTCTTTGGAAGGAATGATGCTAAAGCTGAAACTCCAGTACTTTGGCCACCCCATGCAAACAGTTGACTCATTGGAAAAGACCCTGATGCTGGGAGGGATTGGGGGCAGGAGGAGAAGGGGATGACAGAGAATAAGATGGCTGGATGGCATCACTGACTCGATGGATGTGAGTCTGAGTGAACTCCGGGAGTTGGTGATGGACAGGGAGGCCTGGCGTGCTGTGATTCATGGGGTCACAAAGAGTCGGACATGACTGAGCAACTGAACTGAACTGAACTGATGCCCTTTGACTTCCACTAACAGACTCTCAGTTTTCCACATCTTTGAAGGCTGCTGTTGTCACTTCCCTGAATTACCTTTCTCCCAGCCTAGCTGGATTTCTCTTTCTTTCTTTCATGCTTTAGGGTCCTGTGCTCTGAACACATCTATACTGCTTTAAGGCTAGCAACCCAAACAGATGCCCAAGTAGACCTGGTCTTTTCAAAGCACAGTTTGGACTTGTGTCTGCAAAGCTTCTTAAATCTGCATCTGTTCCATCCAGCATTTTTGCTTCAGGGGGTTTATCTCAAGAACTTAATCAGACAGATGTGTAAAGATGTCAAATCAGGGATTTTTTTATTGGCAGAAATATTTACAACAGTAAAAATATGGAAACAACCAAATATCCAATAATAGGGGATCAGTAAAATAAATGGAGACATCTATACATGATATACATTAAAATGTGCATATATGTCATTAGAATGACATATACAGACTTTTGCTGATGTTGAAAAATATTCACAATGAGAAAAAGTAGGTTCAGAAGCAAATTGTATAATACGATTTCATTTCTGTTACAATCAGGTTCATTTCTTGATTCAATAAAATGTATTGAGTGGTTGCTATTTATCAGATGCTAAAGAGTTGGGGATATAGCAGTGAACAAAATAAAGATTGTCCATCAGGAAATCGCCAATCCATTGACCAGTCTCTGCTGGTGACCACTGAGGTCAAACTCTGAGCCTCCATTTTCTCATCTATCAAGAAAGAATAATAAGAGTTATCTACAGAGATGTGAGGAAGTTAAACATGAATGAAAACAAGGGTTCAATAAATGTAAGAAAGTGTATTTATCACACCAAAATCTACTACTCCCTACTACTCCCATTTACCATTACTCCCTAAGAAAGAAAGAAAGTGAAGTCGCTCAGTCGTGTCCAACTCTTTGCGACCCCATGGATTGTAGCCTACCAGGCTCCTCTGTCCATGGGATTTTCTAGGCGATAGTCCTGGAGTGGATTGCCATTTCCTTCTCCAGGGGATCTTCCCAACCCAGGGATCGAACCGGGTCTCCTGCATTGTAGACAGACGCTTGACCATCTGAGCCACCATTTACCAGGGATTATTGTGATCTTGGGGCTTCCCTGGTGGCTCAGACAGTGAAGAATCTGCCTAGCAATGCAGGAGACTTGGGTTCAATCCTTGAGTTGGGAAGATCCCTTGAAGAAGGAAATGGCAATCCACTTCAGTATTCTTGCCTGGAGAAATCCATGAACGGAGAAGCCTGGACGGCTGCAGTCCATGGATTCGCAAAGAGTCTAACACAACTGAGCAACTAACACTTAAAAACTTATTGTGATCTTATGTAAAAACACTGAGGCTGCATCTCAAGTTTTAGTCTCAACAAAAGTATCAAATACTTCATATGAAAGAAAGAAAAAGTGAAGGTGCAGTCACTCAACCTATATCGACTAGGTCACTACATTCAGTCACTTTGATCAGTTGGTTAGTCAGTCATTCAGCAAACACTGAGCATCTACAATGTATCCTCCCATAGCCTCAAAGTTTCTACACCCTTGAGGCCCTACCATCACTCTGTTCTCTTCTACCACCAGCTTCCCAACTCTGGCCTTCTCGGAGTTTCTCAAACACGGCAAGTTTTTCCCATTTCAGGGCCTGCTGTTTCCTCTTCCTTCTGTATGTCATAACTGACACTTTCTATCTTCCTAGTCTCAGTTTGAATATCTCTTCTCAGAAAAGTCCTCAGCATCCTAGGGCATCCTAGACCCCATGCTCACAACTCAACTCTGGCGTCTTCATAACATTACTACAATCTTAAGATGAAATTTATTTTCTTGTTTATTATCTGTCTTCCTCAATATAATGTAAGCTCCAGGAGAGCAGACACCTACTTTGTCTAGTTCATTGCTATACCCTAGCTCTTAAAACTGTACCTGTAATATAATGGATGTTTAATGAATCAGGTCAGAGGAAAGAATGAAAGGATGGGCCTGGCCCTTTACTAAGGCAGAGGACACACCCATGAACAGGATACATGTAATTTGTTACAGTCATCACCTTGTCATGTCTAGTTTCTCAGTCCTCCCAAAGGAAATTATTCTTGCCCCTGTCTTACCTGAGAATTCTTTATAGTTTTGAAACTAGCATTCATTTAAATATGCACAGCCCCCATCAGATTCTTTCTTCAAGATTATCTTCTGCCAAAGTGCTGAGTAATTATCTTTTAGGAGTTACAATGGCTCCAAATTTTGATTAAGTGTTTTCCTGGCTTTTAAGATGCCAGGCCAGACTATTAGGCTGTGTTCTGCTATGGCATTACTCAGCGCAGTGATTGACTGAGACAGACTTTGTCCTCCACTTACTTTGCAGTTATTTCCTTAGTATTTTGATCCAGGCAAGAAGTATGACATTATTGATTTGCTCTGCTCCATGCACCAACTGCCTCATCTGCAAGAGCAGGAATCTTTATGGCTTCAATAATTTCCCGGAGTGCAGAGAACTCTTTTATATTTTTGCTTGGCGCTTTGCAATTCTGTAAATTTTTTATGGACTCTGAGGTTAAGTTGTGTCCTTTGCTCTCAGGCTCATCGTCTGCTTGTGCTCTATGAAAGAACCTGACCTCTTTGGTACCCAGTTTTGTTGCATGCCATTCTTATCATCAGCAGGGAGGAGAGAAGAAAGAGAAATAGATTAGAATTCTGGAAGAATAGAATTCTATATTCTTTTTACTGAAAAAAAAAAAAGCAGCTCAGTAAAGTTTAGTGATTTACCTAAAAGAACCCCTATTAGTAGTGAATAATAAGTGAGAAACATTCTTCTGCTTCTGGGACCATCATTGGTGATCTTCACCAAAATTTTGGTTCTCTCTCTCTGAGAACAAAATAGGGTTCCCTTTCTTTGACCCGACCAAGGCCATGAGATTTGCAGGGGCCAATATAATGTGAGTGGGAGTGAGCTATGTCACTTCAGGTGGAAGCCATCCAGAGTGTCAAGATGTTAGTGTCTCCATCTACCTGCATCCCTGAATGAGCTCAAGCTCATCAAGCAATGAAAGGTCCAGTTCACTAGGAAAATATTCAGATCCCTTCACAACTTGACCCTAAGCTTCCTTTTCAGTCTCAACTCTCCACCACTCCACTACCCCTGGCGAGACACTGCTTCCATGTCATTAACCTCTTTCCCTGCACAGATTTATTAATTCTTTGTTTGCACAGTCATTCATTCAAAATATGCCTACTGCATTTCTGGTATTTTCAAAACATGCTGTGGCTTCCATGTATCAAACCGTTGCCTATACTTCTTTATTCATGTTTCAAAGTTCAGATCAAAATCCTTTCCACTAAGAAGGCTTGTCTAACACCATTTTTTTCCAAAGCACATTTAGCCTCTTCTTTCTCTGGGTGTTAACATTTTGTAGGTTTTTCTTTTACCTATTGTGCTTATGGTACTGCAAATATTGTTTCATATCTTTATCTCTCTCACTAGACAGTGAACTCTTTGAAGGTAGGGATCATGCTAGAGTCATCCTGAGCTCCAATGCCTGACTGATAGTCTATGCTCAACAAATATCTAATGGATGGAGGGATGGACAGTGATTCAATGTCACTATTCTGTTTCTGCTTTCAATATCCCAGCAGCATCTTAGCTCTCCAAGGGTAAAAATGGCACCCAGAGTCCCAGAAATTGGTTGAGCTGAAAATCTGGGTGTGTCTGATTTATAAACATACCAGGTAAGTTAGTGAGGATGAGGAGCTATTTAATATCTTTGCACCTACCTGGACAAGAAGCAGCAGAGAGAGACTCCAATGATGAGCTAATACTTGAGAGAAGGCACTTTGAGACTGGCTTGCTGAGGGGAGCAAATGCCACTTAATGAGCAGGAATCACTCTCTCAGAGGCCCTGGAAAATAATTATGCCAGTGGGGATGTTCTCCCTCTCTGCTTATATTTCAAACATAATAAGTCATGAACCACCCTCCTGAGTCCAACTTGGATCCCAATGGTAGAGTATAATGAGACTCAGGCTGTGTAGCAAGGCCTGTCACTTCTGCAACAACATCAGCACTATTGATCTGTGGAGTAACTCTGAGTCAGCTAAGCCTTCAGACAGCCACCCCCTCACCCTACAGTTGCCCTCTCCTCACACTTGTGTCAACACAGAGCCTGGGCTTTCTGTGTTAGTTTCCTCAACCACATGTGACATAATCCATAGTTTCCATTTTAAATATTTATAGAAAACTTGGAGAGAAAACATTCTCTTTTGAACAGGCCTTCTAATTTCATTTAACAGTGAAGGTCAGAACAATGAATGCTCTGCAAAGGAATTTCTCTCTTGATTGTCAATCTATGGCAACTAGAATGGAGAACTGGAAGCTGGGCATTCTTTTACCTAGTTTCATTCTCCATTCTCTGCACTACCAAAGATCTGAAGTCTCCTATTAATGGGAAAACAGCTGAGAAATCACCTTTTCATAGATTTATAGTATTTTTTGGATTGTAAAAATGTATATCCCTTTCAATAATTTCAGGATATAGATAATATTGAGGGCTTCCCAAGGGGTGCTAGTGGTAATGAACCTGCCTGCCAGTGCAGGAGATGCAAGAGACTCGGTTTCAATCCTTGGGTTGGGAAGACCCCATGGAGGAGGGCTTAGCTGCTCAATTCAGTATTCTTGCCTGGAGAATCCCATGGACAAAGGAGCCTGGGGGCTACAGTGCATAGGGTCACAAAGAGTCAGACACTACTAAAGTGACTTAGCATGTACACAATGCATAGATAACATTATATAGAAGAAAATAAAGGCTGCCTTTAATCCAGCACACAGAAATAATGATTATTAACAATTTGATGTCTAATCTTTTAGATCTTCTCCCAGAAAAGAAATATATTATTTATTACTAAAATGGGATTGTATTATGTGAACTATTTTGCAAATGTCTTTTTTTCTAATTATAATTACAGTATGGAGATCTTTCTTGCATGGAAGTGTGTTTTTCTAATGCACATAACTTAAAAAAATTTTTTTAATTGAAGGATAATTGCTTTACAGAATTTTGTTGTTTTCTGTCAAACCTCAACATGGAATCAACCATAGGTATATATATATATATATATCCCCTCCCTTTTGAACCTCCCTCCTATCTTCCTCCCCATTCCACCCCTCTAGGCTGATACAGAGCCCCTGTTTGAGTTTCCTGAGCCATACAGCAAATTCCCGTTAGCTATCTATTTTACATATGGTAATGTAAGTTTCCATGTTACTCTTTCCATACATCTCACCCTCTCCTCCTCTCTCCCCATGTCCATAAGTCTATTCTCTATGTATATTTCTCCATTCTAATGCACATAACTTTTAATGGCTGTATGTTATTCCACTGTATAAAAAAGTACAAGAGATAACTAATGAATAACCTGTCACTGGACACTTAGATTGTTTCCAATTGTTCATTATTATGTAAAAAATAAAGATGTAGTGAGTATCTACAGACAGATGAATGCCTTTCTCTTACTATTTCCTTCATATAAATTTCTTGGTGTGAAACTGTTTTTTCAGAGGATATGGGTCTTTTAAAGACTTTGACTCCCATTATGAAAAGAAAAAAAAAAAAACAGAAAATAAATGCTCAGTTTGCTTTCACAAACAGTGCATGACCCTGCTATTTCCTAGCAAATGTCACATCAGTTTTCTGTATGAGGCATCTTTATATTTTTGACAATCTGATGACAGAAAAAAATGGTGATAACATTACTGTTTCCTTTTTAATACATTAATACATTTCATTAATATTAAATTTATTAAACACATTTTTGTGAATGTGTATTTAGGCATCTTGTTCATTTTTTCCCATTGGAGTAACTTGGTACACTGCCATTTCAAATTTTAAAGATAAATATGCTGTAAATACTCTTCTTTTTTAATATAAATGTATTTATTTTAATTAGAGGTTAATTACTTTACAATATTGTATTGGTTTTGCCATACATCAACATGAATCCACCACAGGTGTACACGTGTTTCCCATCCTGAACTCCCCTCCCTCCTCCCTCCCTGTACCATCCCTCTGGGTCGTCCCAGTGCACCAGCCCCAAGCATCCAGTATCCTGCATCGAACCTGGACTGGCTATTCATTTCATATATGATATTATACATGTTTCAGTGCCATTCTCCCAAATCATCCCACCCTCTCCCTCTCCCACAGAGTCCAAAAGACTGTTCTATACATCTGTGTCTTTTTTGCTGTCTTGCATACAGGGTTATCATTACCATCTTTCTAAATTCCACATATATGCATTAGTATACTGTATTGGTGTTTTTCTTTCTGGCTTACTTCACTCTGTATGATAGGCTCCAGTTTCATCCACATTATTAGAACTGATTTAAATGAATTCTTTTTAATGGTTGAGTAATACTCCATTGTGTATATGTACTGCAGCTTTCTTATCCATTCATCTGCTGATGGACNATATATGCATTAGTATACTGTATTGGTGTTTTTCTTTCTGGCTTACTTCACTCTGTATGATAGGCTCCAGTTTCATCCACATTATTAGAACTGATTTAAATGAATTCTTTTTAATGGTTGAGTAATACTCCATTGTGTATATGTACTGCAGCTTTCTTATCCATTCATCTGCTGATGGACATCTAGGTTGCTTCCATGTCCTGGCTATTATAAACAGTGCTGCGATGAACATTGGGGTACACATGTCTCTTTCAATTCTGGTTTCCTCAGTGTGTATGCCCAGCAGTGGGATTGCTGGGTCATAGGGCAGTTCTCAGAGAAGGCAATGGCACCTCACTCCAGTACTTTTGCCTGGAAAATCCCATGGATGGAGGAGCCTGGTGGGCTGCAGTCCATGGGGTCGCTAAGAGTCGGACACGACTGAATGACTTCACTTTCACTTTTTACTTTCATGCATTGGAGAAGGAAATGGCAACCCACTCCAGTGTTCTTGCCTGGAGAATCCCAGGGATAGGGGAGCCTGGTGGGCTGCCCTCTATGGGGTCGCATAGAGTCGGACATGACTAAAGCGACTTAGCAGCAAGGCAGTTCTATTTCCAATTTTTTAAAGAATCTCCACACTGTTCTCCATAGTGTCTGTACTAGTTTGCATTCCCACCCACAGTGTAAGAGGGTTCCCCTTTCTCCACACCCTCTCCAGCATTTATTGCTTGTAGACTTTTGGGTCACAGCCATTCTGACTGAATGTGCCTTTGTCCTTTAACTTTGTTCTCTTTTGCTGTGCAGATTTTCAATTGTGTGTAATAAAGGCATTGATGTTTTTTCTTTTTGAAGAATTTATTTTGGCCATACATAGTTGGTTTACCTCTAAACAGCTGTAAATGTTGTATTAATTTTTGCTGTATAGCAGAGTGATTCAGTTATACACATATACACATTCTTTTACATATTCTTTTCCATTATGGTTTATCACAGGATACAGAGTATAGTTCCCTGTGTTATACAGTAGGCTCCTGTTGTTTATCCATCCTATATATAATACTTTGCATCTGCTCATCCTAAATTCCCCATCTATCCCTTGCCCTCCCTTCCTCACTTGGCAACCACAAGCCTGTTCTCTGTGTCTATGAGTCTGTTTTGTAGATAAATGTCTCATATTTTAGACGCCATATATAAGCGATATCATATGGCATTTATCTTTCTCTTTCTGACTTATTCCATTTAATATAATAATCTCCAGGCCCATCCACATGGCTGCAAATGGCATTGTTTCATTCTTTTCTATGGCTGAGTAGTATTCCATTGTATACAAACACCACATCTTCTTTATCCATTCATCTGTTGATAGATATATCAGTGTTTTTTCTTGATGGTTTCTGACTTTGATTTCAAATTTTAAAAGGCTTTCCCTTCTCTCAAGAGAATAGAACTTTCACCTATATTTTTCCATAAGAATTTTGTGTTTATTTGCTTATTTTTATATAAATATTTAAACAATGTGAAATTTATTTTGATATACAGTATGAGGTAGGGGATCTAACTTTATTCTTTCCAATAAAGTTAATTCATTTTACAATTAACCCTTCCCTCTGTTCTGAAATACTTTTATGATATATAGACATTTTCTTAGAGAAATCCATTTACTGCTCTTCATTTTTCAAAAAATCCTTGAATAATTTCAGCCATTTATTGTTCCAGATGAGTTTATTATTTTGTCAAGTGATAAAAATGCTGCTAATATTTAATTATGTCACATAATATTTATATCATTTTGGATAAACTGGCAAGTATTTGATACTGAAAACATAAGATCACATTTATTTATCTCATACACTTCAATAAAGATTTTCAATTTCATACAATACAGCATATGTTTCTTTTTTAAAATTTTAATTGGAGGCTAATTGCTTTACAATATTGTGGTGGTTTTGCCATACACTCACATGAATCCATCACAGGTGTACATGTGTTCCCCATCCTGAACCCCTCTTCCCACCTCTCCCCATCCCATCCCTCTGGGTCATTCCAGGGTATCAGCTTTGAGCTCCCTGTCTCATGCATCGAACCTGGACTGGTGATCTATTTCATGTATGATAATATACATGTTTCAGTGCTATTCTCTCAAATCATCCCACCCTTGCCTTCTCCCACAGAGTCCAAAAGTCTGTTCTTTACATCTGTGTCTCTTTTGCTGTCTCACATATAGGGTCATCGCTACCATCTTTCTAAATTCCATATATATTCATTAATATCCTGTTATAATACAGCATATGTTTCTTACTAAAGTTTTATCTAGATATCTTGCATTTGTGCTCAGAATTTTATTATGATTTTATTTTATTATTAATTTTTATGATCTATAAGAAAGCTACAGGGAATTTTTGTGTATATTTTATATATACACTTGTTTATGAAGGTAATTATTTTGTGGTTAAAGCCATCTCATAAAGAAGGCTGAGCACTGAAGAATTGATGCTTTTGAACTGTGGTGTTAGAGAAGACTCCTGAGAGTCCCTTGGACTGTAAGGAGATCAAACCAATCAATCCTAAAGGAAATAAACCCTGAATATGCATTGAAAGGACTGATGCTGAAGCTGAAACTCCAATACTTTGGCCACCTGATGTGAAGGGCCAAGTCATTAGAAAAGACCCTATGCTGGGAAAGATTGAAGGAAGGAGGAAAAGGGGACAACAGAGGGCGGGATGGTTGGATGGCATCACCAACCAAATGGACATGAGTTTGAGCAAGCTCTGAGAAATGATGAAAGACAGCAAGGCCTGGTGTGCTGCAGTCCTTGGGGTCACAAAAAGCCGGACATGATTGAGTGACTGAACAGCAACAAAAGCCATCTCATGGTACTTCACAATTGCAATTATGTAACCAATAGACATAAATCACGCAAACTCATCCGGAAATCCCACTGATAGAATAACAATTGCCTGGCTTAGAAAGTCCACCAAGAATAGATGTATTAATCACATTTTTTTATTTTCTGTACTATTATTATGCTTTGATATTTTGAGGACTTGTTGACTTGGAAAAGACTGTCCCTCCCAGAGCTAGTTAATTCCTAGAGACAGCAAACTACTCTCTTACAAGCATGCTTCTCATATGCAAACAACCCACCCTCCAACCACCTCCTTTACTGAGCTCTTATATTCTTGCCCACATTCTCCTGTTCTAATCACCCTACAGCCAGATACTAGACAATTCAGGTCATGAATTCCTCCTGCTCCTCTGCCTCTTGACCAACCATAGTTCTTCCCCAGGGGTGGACCTGCATGGAGTGGCAGATCCCTTGCTTTTGGGAACTGTAAATAACTATCTATCTTTTCTGTTCAACACGCTTCAGTCTCCCGATCTATTGGTGTCACCAGACTTGAATAATAAGAAAAAAATTACATTTTAAAACAATAGAATATCAGGAAGTCTGATACCAGAGCAAAATGCTAGATTTTAGAGTCACACAGTCCTAGGGCTGAAATAAACTCCCTGGCTTGCTAGCAGGGTGATCTTAGACAAATACTCACTCCTCCAGTACTCAAATTCTCTTTATAAGAAGTCATTTGGAAATGGAATGATTCACTGAAGTTCACCCAGGCAGTTGGTGGCTGAACTGGGATTCAAACCCATATGAGTTGGAACCCAGACCCATACCCCTGCCACTTAATTACTTGTACTCCTCGCTGTGTTGTATAAGGGTCTTTCAGGGCCCAGCCACATTTCTGAGTCCTTGACACCATCATCAAGTCTAAGACTAGAGTCTAAGATACAGAAGAAAAGGAGAAAAGACAGAGGCCTCTTTCCACTAACTAAAGCCTACCATTTTCATTAATAGAGTGTTCTGGAGTTTTATTGATTGAGAGGAGCTACTCTGAGGTCAAGACATGCTGTATAAGCCCAATGAATCATGAGACACACCAGCAGCAACTTGAATAAGCAGGAAGGCAACAGTAGGAGAGGTAGCTTGGATTAAAATGGCCCTCTGATAAGGAGCCACCCCAAGGACTCACCTCAGCTCTTGTGAAATGTACACTAAAGGTTCTGCTTCTTTATATGCATTTACTACTTACTTTAGAGCTTACTTTACTACATTTACTACTTGCTTTAGAGCACACTTTCCATTGAGACTATGGTAAAGAATTCATAATCACAAATTCACATAAACCCCACAGCAGTCCTGTGAGAAAGAAACAGTCGTCATCTCCATTTTACACATTCGGAAGCTGGGATTCAGAGAATAGAGTCTAACTCAGGTCATGTCTCAGAAGCGGCAGAGACAGGATTCGAACCTAAGCTTGCCTGGCTTTTAAAGCACTTTGTTCTACTGTCTTTCTTCTGATGTTCTCTGTGCCCATTCATATTCTGGCATTGATATGTCCTAATTGGCTATTTGTTGATCTTATTGATTCAATAATCAGTCACTAGTGAACATTCATAACAGTGCAGGTGGCATGATCAGTAGTTTCAGACTTTATGTTGCAACATGTTTTATATTTTAACTGTTACTGTCCGTTGCTCTTCTGCTTGTCAGCGTGGCTGCTGAGGTCTCATGGCATGTTCCATGATGCCCTAGGTATGTAATGCATGTCTTGACCTCAGAGCAACGCCACCCCAATACATAAGAGCTGATGTTGCTTTAAGGAGACATCTAATAATGTCCAATGGGTTCTGTAGATGAAATGTTCCCACACCCCACAACCCCCTTAACACAAGATGAGAGAGGATGCACATTTGATATTGGCCAACAAGGGAAAGACATAATTGTGCAGAAACAGGTTGGCAAATAATCTAAAACTGAGTGTTCCTGTTTGGTATTTAGGGAGCTCACTGGTATTCTCCTGGGGCCTTTCACTAGAGGAGCAACTCTCACCAGCCAGCTCAGTGCTACCACTCATAACCTTTGTCGGTGGGAGGTGCTGAGGCCAGAAGAGCTGTCAGAGTCCATATATTTCCAAATGCCAGCCCCACAGGGTGTCACTTCCCAGGCCTGAGTTGGCCGCCTCTACATGTCTACAGTACATGGTCCTCCATGGGAGGCAGCAGAAGTGGTACTTGAGAGTGAGCAGGAACAAAAAACCTCTCTTCTGAGATGTTATGCATTAATGTTGAGAGCAATCTAGCCCAGAAGCCGGGGACTCAAAGCCTTTCATTGGTGTGTGACCTCAGGAACCCAGGGCTGCCTGGGCTGGGTGAGGCTTACTCATCATAGACATTATCGCCAAAATCACATCCAAAAGGACACTTTTCTCTTCTAAGAACACCAGGTCACGGAGACTGCAGAGCGTATGGTAAAACAGATTAAGAGGGCGAGAAAAATTTCCTGTGCCAAAACATTGGCCTCATTTTACATGGATTAGTACCCATGACTGAAGTAATTTCCTCTCAGTTTTGGCTGAGGAACTTGAAGACCAGAGCCGGGACCAGGGCAAGACATTGGGAGAAGAGGCAAATTACATCTCGTGACTTTCTCTGGCTGCTTGCTGATGAGCAAAAATCCATGTGTTCTGACAGTGCCCAAAAGAAAGGGATGTTTGGAGATGTCTTTCACTTTTCACTTTCATGCATTGGAGAGTGGCAACCCACTCCAGTGTTTTTGCCTGGAGAATCCCAGGGACGGGGGAGCCTGGTGGGCTGCTGTCTCTGGGGTCACACAGAGTCGGACACGACTGACGTGACTTAGCAGCAGCAGCAGCAGGGCTCAGCAACAGGGAAGCCTCATGTGGTGCACAGCTTGGTTGGAGTAACACAGCGCAGGGGTTAAGGGGGCAGACTGAGCCAGGTTACTCTGCCACCTACTTCCCATCTCATCTGTAAAGTGGGGTCGCTGCTGCTGCTGCTGCTAAGTCGCTTAAGTCGTGTTTGACTCTGTGCGACCCCATAGATGGCAGCCCACCAGGCTCCCCCGTCCCTGGGATTCTCCAGGCAAGAACACTGGTGTGGGTTGCCATTTCCTTCTCCAATGCATGAAAGTGAAAAGTGAAAGTGAAGCCACTTAGTTGTGTCCGACTCTCAGCGACCCTATGGACCGCAGCCCACCAGACTCCTCCATCCATGAGATTTCCCAGGCAAGAGTACTGGAGTGGGGTGCCATTGCCTTCTCCAGTAAAGTGGGGTGCAGTGAGTTGAATAGTAGCTCCCAATGATGTCAGGTCCTCATTGCCTCATCTGGTGAAGCTTTTGCAGATGTGATTAAATTAAGGACCTTGAGATGAGGAGCTTACCCTGGATTGTCCTGGTGGGCTCTAAGGGCCATCATAAGTGTACTCATAAGGGAGCTCTTATTTGATCAGACACAGACAGAAGAGGAGAAGGTGATGTGACCACAGAAGCAGAGGCTAGAATGTGTGGCTATAAGCTAAGGGATGCTGGCAGCTGGAAGCCTCCAAGACTGGAACGGAAAAGGAAAATATCCTCATCTGAAGCCTTAGTGGGAACACAGCCCTCCAAAACCTTGATTTCAGACTCTGGCTTCCAGAACTGCAAGAGAATAAATTTCTGTTGTTTTAAGCCAACAAGTACTGGTGATTTCTTAAAGCAGCCTCAGGAAACTAACACATGGGGATTATATTTGCTACCCCTAAGGGCTATTGTAAGAATTAAATGATTCAATATGTCTACAGAATTTGTAACAGTACCTGACACATTAAAGTGCTATAATAGCCTTTACCAGTTAAGTATCAACATTATTATTTTTAAATGGGGAAGAAACCAAGTCTCAGGGAGGCCCATGCAATACAAAGTCTGAGTGCTCATGATTGAGCTCAAGTCTCAGAACCCTAAACTCCAGCAGGAGCTTGAGGAGGTTCCAAGAGCCAAAGGTCAGAATAAACTTACATAGTCATACTTAAAACCAGGCCAGGGGTCAGGCACCAAGAACAGCTCCAGCCTCCTGCTCCTGATCGTTGTTCCTTCCATGGGNAAAGCACTTTGTTCTACTGTCTTTCTTCTGATGTTCTCTGTGCCCATTCATATTCTGGCATTGATATGTCCTAATTGGCTATTTGTTGATCTTATTGATTCAATAATCAGTCACTAGTGAACATTCATAACAGTGCAGGTGGCATGATCAGTAGTTTCAGACTTTATGTTGCAACATGTTTTATATTTTAACTGTTACTGTCCGTTGCTCTTCTGCTTGTCAGCGTGGCTGCTGAGGTCTCATGGCATGTTCCATGATGCCCTAGGTATGTAATGCATGTCTTGACCTCAGAGCAACGCCACCCCAATACATAAGAGCTGATGTTGCTTTAAGGAGACATCTAATAATGTCCAATGGGTTCTGTAGATGAAATGTTCCCACACCCGCACAACCCCCTTAACACAAGATGAGAGAGGATGCACATTTGATATTGGCCAACAAGGGAAAGACATAATTGTGCAGAAACAGGTTGGCAAATAATCTAAAACTGAGTGTTCCTGTTTGGTATTTAGGGAGCTCACTGGTATTCTCCTGGGGCCTTTCACTAGAGGAGCAACTCTCACCAGCCAGCTCAGTGCTACCACTCATAACCTTTGTCGGTGGGAGGTGCTGAGGCCAGAAGAGCTGTCAGAGTCCATATATTTCCAAATGCCAGCCCCACAGGGTGTCACTTCCCAGGCCTGAGTTGGCCGCCTCTACATGTCTACAGTACATGGTCCTCCATGGGAGGCAGCAGAAGTGGTACTTGAGAGTGAGCAGGAACAAAAAACCTCTCTTCTGAGATGTTATGCATTAATGTTGAGAGCAACATCTAGCCCAGAAGCCGGGGACTCAAAGCCTTTCATTGGTGTGTGACCTCAGGAACCCAGGGCTGCCTGGGCTGGGTGAGGCTTACTCATCATAGACATTATCGCCAAAATCACATCCAAAAGGACACTTTTCTCTTCTAAGAACACCAGGTCACGGAGACTGCAGAGCGTATGGTAAAACAGATTAAGAGGGCGAGAAAAATTTCCTGTGCCAAACATTGGCCTCATTTTACATGGATTAGTACCCATGACTGAAGTAATTTCCTCTCAGTTTTGGCTGAGGAACTTGAAGACCAGAGCCGGGACCAGGGCAAGACATTGGGAGAAGAGGCAAATTACATCTCGTGACTTTCTCTGGCTGCTTGCTGATGAGCAAAAATCCATGTGTTCTGACAGTGCCCAAAAGAAAGGGATGTTTGGAGATGTCTTTCACTTTTCACTTTCATGCATTGGAGAGTGGCAACCCACTCCAGTGTTTTTGCCTGGAGAATCCCAGGGACGGGGGAGCCTGGTGGGCTGCTGTCTCTGGGGTCACACAGAGTCGGACACGACTGACGTGACTTAGCAGCAGCAGCAGCAGGGCTCAGCAACAGGGAAGCCATCATGTGGTGCACAGCTTGGTTGGAGTAACACAGCGCAGGGGTTAAGGGGGCAGACTGAGCCAGGTTACTCTGCCACCTACTTCCCATCTCATCTGTAAAGTGGGGTCGCTGCTGCTGCTGCTGCTAAGTCGCTTAAGTCATGTTTGACTCTGTGCGACCCCATAGATGGCAGCCCACCAGGCTCCCCCGTCCCTGGGATTCTCCAGGCAAGAACACTGGTGTGGGTTGCCATTTCCTTCTCCAATGCATGAAAGTGAAAAGTGAAAGTGAAGCCACTTAGTTGTGTCCGACTCTCAGCGACCCTATGGACCGCAGCCCACCAGACTCCTCCATCCATGAGATTTCCCAGGCAAGAGTACTGGAGTGGGGTGCCATTGCCTTCTCCAGTAAAGTGGGGTGCAGTGAGTTGAATAGTAGCTCCCAATGATGTCAGGTCCTCATTGCCTCATCTGGTGAAGCTTTTGCAGATGTGATTAAATTAAGGACCTTGAGATGAGGAGCTTACCCTGGATTGTCCTGGTGGGCTCTAAGGGCCATCATAAGTGTACTCATAAGGGAGCTCTTATTTGATCAGACACAGACAGAAGAGGAGAAGGTGATGTGACCACAGAAGCAGAGGCTAAAATGTGTGGCTTAAGCTAAGGGATGCTGGCAGCTGGAAGCCTCCAAGACTGGAACGGAAAAGGAAAATATCCTCATCTGAAGCCTTAGTGGGAACACAGCCCTCCAAAACCTTGATTTCAGACTCTGGCTTCCAGAACTGCAAGAGAATAAATTTCTGTTGTTTTAAGCCAACAAGTACTGGTGATTTCTTAAAGCAGCCTCAGGAAACTAACACATGGGGATTATATTTGCTACCCCTAAGGGCTATTGTAAGAATTAAATGATTCAATATGTCTACAGAATTTGTAACAGTACCTGACACATTAAAGTGCTATAATAGCCTTTACCAGTTAAGTATCAACATTATTATTTTTAAATGGGGAAGAAACCAAGTCTCAGGGAGGCCCATGCAATACAGAAGTCTGAGTGCTCATGATTGAGCTCAAGTCTCAGAACCCTAAACTCCAGCAGGAGCTTGAGGAGGTTCCAAGAGCCAAAGGTCAGAATAAACTTACATAGTCATACTTAAAACCAGGCCAGGGGTCAGGCACCAAGAACAGCTCCAGCCTCCTGCTCCTGATCGTTGTTCCTTCCATGGGAGCCGGGTCAAGAACAGGGACCTTTCCTTCTTCTGAGCTCAACCACATCCTACCATCTGCTCTAGTCATATCTGAGGCCTGTCCTAGCCAGGCCCATAACAATAATAACTGCAGTCATAATAACAATAATAGCAGCCAGGCTCATAACAATAATAAAAACTTTTATTTTTACTTGAAGTGTGCCAGACTTTGAACTAAGTACTTTAGACCTTTTAATATACCTAATCCTTAATCACTGTACCCATTTTACAGATAAGGAATTTGAGGTTCTGATGAGTTAAATGGCATGCCCAAGACTGAATGGAATTCAAATCCAGGTTCACCTCTCCACCTGTCTTTCAGTACAGCAATCTTCCATATCATGAGAACAGATTAGAATATGGCAAGCACCTTGCCAGAGTCTCCACTTATACTTTCTGAGTCCTCTTAGGATTGCTGTTTCACAGATGGGGACCTGATGTACTATCAATAACAAGCTGCCCAAGGTTATCCAGAAAACTCCAAACACTTGACTCTAGAGCCCCAGCTCAACCTCTGGCAGGCTCCTTCCTCCTTCATTATAGCACCGGCTCCTGTGCAAATAACCAGCAGCTCAGAATTGCAGAGGAACACTAAATTCATTCTCAAATCAGCCTTCTTCCCTCAAGATGAGTGTAGACCAGCTAAATGGGAAGTCATAAGGCTGGGTGTGCACAGAGTATTTCTAACTTATGTTGACTCTAAGTCCTTGAAATTTGCAGAACCTCGAAAGGCTTTGCAGGAACCAGCAATGATGGGTCCTCATGGGGCTGGGCAGGGCTTTCTCTGTGCTTCATCAGAGAGTTTGTGGTGGTCATCTTCACAGGAGAAGGTCACTCACTGCACTCCTTTCCCAACCCTGATAAGCCCAACTCCGGTGGGGAGCCCCCAGCCCAGCGGGAGACCTCTCCCCAACCCCACGGACTTGAGCCTTGAGGTTTCTCTTTTTTGCAGCCCTGAATTATTTCTACCTAGTGACTGAAGCTTCTTTTAATCTTTCTCACACTTCTGTCTTTCCCAACTAAGACTAGAGCAGCTTAAGAGTGTATGGCTGGGTTTTTCTTTTTTTTTAATACCAGAAGAGGTTTATAGAACTAGCTGGAGAAGAGCTGATGAGAGTTTGCGGATTCGCCTGCAGGGTCACTGAGCATCCGCTATGTGCTAGCGGCAGCTGACGACGTTTTGCATACACTGTCTCACTTCATCCTCAAAGCAAACCTGTGAAGGAAGTATGATCTCTGTTTTCTAGCTCCAAGTCCTTTCAACGATGCTGAAGATGAGGATGAGGATGCTAATAACAAAGCCGCTTGACACTGACCTCTGACTCTACAGCAGACACTGTTGTAAAAGTTCTTCCTACTTGAACTCATTTAATCCTCATAACTACCTCATTGGATATTACAATTATTATGATTACTATGAGGTATTGCTAGTCCCAATTTACTGATGAGGAAACCGGGCCCAAGCGGGTTTATAAGGCCATACAGCTGGTAACTGGAAAAGGAATAAGTCATACTCAGGTGACTGACTTCTGGGGTGAACTAATCACTGCACACTGGCTGATTGCCTGTTTGTGTGAATCAAGTTGACTGGAACACAGCCATGCCCATTTGTTTTCTTACTGTCTGTGGCTACTTTTCTGTTATAACAGCAGAGTTGAATAGTTGAAGCAGAGATTATTGGCCTGCAAAACCTAAGCACTTACCATCTGGCCCTTTACAGAAAGTTTGCTGAACCCTGGTCTAGCACTGGAAAAGGAGGCCTGTGGCATTCTCTCAGAAAGCTGAATGCCACCTCCCTCAGCGTGTTTTTCCAAAACCCAGGTGGGTGGAGGCAAACCCTCAGGCCTCAGCATCAATTACATCTGCGCTGAAATCCCCTAGCTGATATATTGTCTCGCAGCACCTTGAGCTGATTTATAAACTTAAGGAAGACTATTTATTTCCTGGGGTAGAGGTGAGGGTTGCTGTGTATGAAGGCCATTATACAAAATACCACAGAACAGTAGTATACAACAAATGCTCAGAAATCATCTCTGTCTCAGGTGAAGTGGGGGACTCCATCATCTCTCCTTCATCCTCAAAGAAGTGTCAACTCCATCCTCCATCCTCCATGGAGAAATAACACTTGTTATGCCACTGAAGTGCAAAATATCTCCCATCTATTTCACATTTGCAGGTGATCAATACAGAGAGAATGCTTGGATCTCCAGCATAGCCAGCCGCCTCCCTGGTGGGCAAGGAGGAAGGGGAGAAGGAAACTGAGGAGGGAAAGAGAGTAGGGGACAAGGTGAGGGAAGAGGGGAAGGGGGAGGAGGAAGAGTGAGGGAATGAAATGGAGCTAAGACTCAATGCCTCTTTTGAAAGCTGGAGGCCTCTTTGTTGTTTCTCAGTCACAAAGTTACATCTGACAATTTGCGACCCCATGGACTGCATTGTGAGAGGCTTCCCTGTCCTTCGCTATCTCCCAGAGTTTGTTCAAATCAAACCCATTGAGTTGATGATGCCATCCAACCATCTCATCCTCTGCTACCCTCTTCTCCTTTTGTCTTCAATCATTCCTGGCATCAGGGTCTTTTTGAATGAGTCAACTGTTCACATCAGATGGCCAAAGTATTGGAGCTTCAGCTTCAGCATCAGTCCTTCTAATGAATATTCAGGGATTTATTTCCTTTCGGATTGACTGGTTTGATCTTTTTTCAGTCCAAGGGACTCTCAAGAGTCTTCTCTAGCACCACAATTCAAGATCAATTCTTCAAACTTTTTATGGTCAAATGCTCACATTCAGTACATAACTACTGGAAAAACCATAGTTTGACTATATGGACCTTTGTTGGCAAATCATGTCTCTGCCTTTTAAAACACTGTCTAGGTTTGTCATAGCTTTCCTTCCAAGGAGGAGGCCTCTATCCCTTATTATTATACATTGGAAGTAACAAATAGATTCAAGGGATTAGATCTGGTTGACAGAGTGCCTGAAGAAATATAGATGGAAGTTCATAACATTGTACAGGAGGCAGTGACCAAAAGCATCTCAAAGAAAAAGAAATGTAAGAAGACAAAATGGTTGTCTAAGGAGGCTTTACAAATAGCTAAGGAAAAAAGAGAAGCAAAAGGCAAGGGAGAAAGGGAAAGATACACCCAACTGAAATGCAGAGTTCCAGACAATAATAAGAGACAAGAAGACATTTTAAGTGAACAATGCAAACAAATGGAGGAAAACAATAGAATGGGAAAGACTAGAGATGTCTTCAAGAAAATTGGAGATATCAAGAAAACATTTCATGCAAGGATGGGCATGATCAAAGACAGAAACAGTAAGGACCTAACAGAAGCAAAAGAAATTAAGAAGAGGTGGCAAGAATACACAGAAGAACTATACAAAAAAAGATTTTAATGACCCAGATAACTTTGATGGTGTGATCGCTCACCTAGAGCCAGACATCTTGGAGTCAAGGGGGCCTTAGGAAGCATTACTTTGAACAAAGCTAGTGGAAGTGATGAATTCCAGCTGAGCTATTTCAAGTCCTGAAAGATGATGCCATTTCAAATGCTAAAAGTGCTGAACTTAATATACTAGCAAACTTGGAAAACTCAGAATGGCCACAGGATTGGAAAATGTTAGTTTTCACTCCAATCTCAAAGAAGGTGATATCAAAGAATGTTCAAACCACCATACAATTGCACTCATTTCACATGCTGGTAAGTTTATGCTCAAAATCCTTCAAGCTAGACTTCATCAATACATAAACTGAGAACTTGCAGATGTATAAGTTGGGTTGAAAAAGGCAGAAGAATCAGAGCTCAAACTGGCAACATTCATTGAATCATGGAAAAAGCAAGGAAATTCCAAGAAAATATCTACTTCTGCTTCACTGACTATGCTAAAGCCATTGACTGTGTGGATCACAACAAACTGTGGGAAATTCTTAAAGAGATGAGAGTACCACCTTATCTGTCTCCTGAGAAATCTGTATGCAGTTCAAAACACAACAGTTAGAACCAGACATGGAACACTGAACTGGTTCCAAATTGGAAAAGGAGTATGATAAGGCTGTATATTGTCACCCTGCTTATTACATGCAGAGTACATCATGGGAAATGCCAGGCTAGATTAATCACAAGCTAGACTCATGATTGAAGGGGGAAATATCAACAACCTCATATGTAGTGACACCACTCTAATGGCAGAAAATTAAGAGGAACTAAAGAGCAGGACTCCAGTACTTTGGCCACCTCATGCGAAGAGTTGACTTATTGGAAAAGACTCTGATGCTGGGAGGGATTGGAGGCAGGAGGAGAAGGGGATGACAGAGGATGTGATGGCTGGATGGCATCACTAACTCAATGGACGTGGGTTTGGGTGAGCTCCAGGAGTTGGTGATGGACAGGGAGACCTGGCATGCTGCGATTTATGGGGTCACAAAGAGTCGGACACGACTGAGCGACTGAACTGAACTGAAAGAGCCTCTTGATGAGGGTGAAAGAGGAAAATGAAAAAGCTGGCTTAAAACTCAATATTAAAAACTGAGATCATGGCATCCAGTCCCATCACTATATGGCAAACAGAAGGGGAAAACATTGAAGTAGTGACAGAATTTATTTAGGGGGGCTCCAAAATCATTGCGGACAGTGACTGCATCCATGAAATTAAAAGACACTTGCTCTTGGAAGTCTTTGCAACCCCATGGACTGTAGCCTTCCAGGATCCTCTGTCCATGGAATTCTGCAGGCAAGAGTGCTGGAATGGGTAACCATTCTCTTCTCCAGGGTATCTTATCAACCCAGGGATCAAACCTGGGTCTCCTGCATTGCAGGCAGCTTCTTTACCATCTGAGCCACTAGGGAAGCCCATGAGAGACCTCGTGGGTGTGTGCAGTTGCTTCAGTTGTGTCTGACTCTTTGAGACCCTATGGACTACAGGCTACCAGGCTCCTCTGTCCATGAGATTCTCCAGGCAAGAATACAGGAGTGGGTTGCCACATTCTCTTCCAGGGGATCTTCTCCATCCAGTGATCAAATTCAGGTCTCTTACATTGCAGGTAAATTCTTTAATGCTGAGCCACCAGGGAAGCCCTGAAAAACCTAGACAGCATATTAAAAAGCAGAGTCATCATTTTCCAACAAAGGTCCATATAGTCCAAGTCACAACTTTTCCACTAGTCATGTATGGATATGAGAATTGGACCATAAGGAAGGTTGAAGAATTAATGATTTTGAATTGTGGTGCTGGAAAAGACTCTTGAGAGTCCCCTGGACACAAAGAGATCAAACTAGTCAACCCTAAAGGAAATCAATCCTGAATCTTCATTGAAAAGACTGTTACTGAAACCCAAAGCTCCAATTCTTTGGCCACCTGATGTGAACAGCTGACACACTGGAAAAGACCCTGATTCTGGTAAAGATTGAAAACAAAAGGAGAAGGGGATGACAGAGGGTGAGATGGTTGGATGGCATCACTGAGTCAATGGACATGAATCTGAGCAGACTTTGGGAGATAGTAAAGGACAGGGAAGCCTGGAGCACTGCAATCCCTGAGGTTGCAGATTGGATGCGACTTTGTGAGTGAACAATAACAATCACCCCTCCTGGCTTCCTCAGTGTCTGAGTGACCCCACCTCCAAGTTCAACAAAGAGCCTTTTAGAACCTGGAGATAGAATTCTCAGGCTCCCAGAGCAAATTGCTTCCACAGAGTGTTTTAATAATGGAAGTTCTGCACATGAGAAAAAGACTCTAATCCGCCTGCAGTGTCCATCTCCCACCCCTCTCTGGAACTGTCAAGGGGAGAGAAAATCAGACATGCTATTAAAGACTGACTTCCCTGAACAACTTCCCAGGAGCACCTCCAGGAGGGCAGTACCACCAAATAGTAATAGCATAGATTTATTGAGCACTTACCATATAATACCATAATAACCCTGTGAGGAAGGACTATAGTCTCCACTTTACAAATGAGGATGCTGAGGCACAAAAGGTAGAAGAGAGTGCCTTTCCATTGTTTCAAGTCACCCAACCTTGCAGTTTGTTATAGCAGCCACATGAAACTAACACAAGGGCTTCACACACGATCGGGCATGTAGTAGGGAAGACCATTAAATCTCACCACACTAGACCAGTTCAGACCAGTTGGTAACACCTGGAAGTACTGAGTCTGGACTCCTTGGGAAAAAAGAGCACATCTGATTGTGTCATAGGTAAGGAAAAAAGTGATGAAAGTGAAAGAGGAGAGTGAAAAAGTTGGCTTAAAGCTCAACATTCAGAAAACTAAAATCATGGCATCTGGTCCCATCACTTCATGGCAAATAGATGGGGAAACAATGGAAACAGTGACAGACTTTACTTTTAGGGACTCCAAAATCATTGCAGATGGTGACTGCAGCCATGAAATTAAAAGACACTTGCTCCATGGAAGAAAAGCTACGACCAACCTAGACAGCATATTAAAAAGCAGAGACATTACTTTGCCGACAAAGGTCCGTTTAGTCAAAGCTGTGTTTTTTCCAATATTCATGTAAGGATATGAGAATTGGACTATAAAGAAAGCTGAGTGCCAAAGAACTGATGCTTTGAACTGTGGTGTTGGAGAAAACTCTTGAGAGTCCCTTGGACTGCAAGGAGATCCAACCAGTCCATCCTAAAGGAGATCAGTCCTGGGTGTTCATTGGAAGGACTGATGTTGAAGCTGAAACTCCAGTACTTTGGCCACCTGATGCGAAGAACTAACTCAGAGGAAAAGATCCTGATGCTGGGAAAGATTGAACATGGGAGGAGAAGGGGATGACAGAGGATGAGATGGTTGGATGGCATCACTGACTCAATGGACATGAGTTTGAGTAAACTCCAGGAGTTAGTGATGGACAGGGAAGCCTGGCATGCTGCAGTCCATGGGGTCTCAAAGAGTCGGACATGACTGAGTGACTGAACTGAAAAGGAAATAAGGGCTGCCACAGGTAACAAAATAAGGGCTGTTAGCATGAATACTATGTATCTATATTTCCTATAAGAATGCACAAATAAAAGCTATTAAATTAAAAAACCAACTAGACTTCTGCAAAGAGAGTCCCCCTGAGATAGAGTATTGAGCTTGTCGGAGGCTCATTTCCAGTCTTTCAGTGACCCTGAGAAGTGCCACCAGAGATTAGAAGCTCAGGTCTCTTCTTGCCCCATGGTGTCTGGTGGGGGCGGGGGGAGAGGGGAAGAAACCAGTGCACTTCTCAGATCGATTCCTTCCTTTCTTCACTGTCCCTACAGTCATCATCTCAGCCCATCCTCATCATCCACACCCTCACCATGGCATCAGCCCAGCCAGGCCTCCTCCTCCCAGGGTTTCCCCTTCTTCCCCTTCAGCTTTTCCCACACAAGGCTGCTGCTGCTTGTGTGAAATACCACTACCCTGCTGTTACTCTGCTCACAAACTCTTTACAGCCTACTCACTGCCTTCAATACAAAATCTAAACCCTTCTACTTGTTACTAAATACCTTCATTCTCCCTTTATCCTAGTTCACTTCTACTTCAGACAAGCTGAGCTGACAAGATGAATGACTTGGGTGAAAGAATCCAGGTCTTTGGCAAGGAATGACCCCAAGATGCCAGTATAGTTTTTCCTGGTGTGTGTTTGGGAAAATACCAACTATGAAGATGTCAGCTGAAAGAGAGAATTCAGGACTCCAACTGGCTTCCAAGACTGAGAAATGTACCATCTCCCCTGCAGATTGTCTGAAGAAACTGGACTTCAGGAGTGCTTGATTCAGCCACTCAAAAATGTTATCAAGGACCTCGGTTCTTTTCAATTCTCCTTTCAGTCACTGTCAGGGCTGGTGTCCCCAGGTTGGTGCTACTTTATTTTCAGATGACAAACATCCAGAACAAGAAGAGAGGTCATTTCTTCTCATTACTCTAATTTAGGAGCTGCAAGCTTTAACCAGAAGTCCATAGCAAATTTTCTTTCACCTCCTCTTGGCTACTTTGGTGTCACAAGCTCATGCCAAACCATTCTCTGATCTGGGAGTGGGATTACCCCCGGACCAATCAGATTCACTTCTTATGGTGAGGCTGTGTTCAGCTTCCCCTCAGGTTGATGCCTGGATTGGGGAGGGGAAGGTAATCAAAAGCAGAGGTCTGTTAGGAAGCTGCACATGAATGCTGGTGAAGGTTGAGGCGGGAGCTCAGGGTGGGCGGCAGCCAGTGGTGCTCATTCAGTTCAGTTCAGTCGCTCAGTCGTGTCCAACTCTTTGTGACCCCATGGACTGCAGCACGCTAAGCTTCCCTGTCTATCACCAACTCCTGGAGCTTGCTAGAACTCATGTCCATTGGGTCAGTGATGCCATCCAACCATCTCATCCTCTGCCATCCCCTTCTCCTCCTGTTTTCAATCTTTCCCAGCATCAGGGTCTTTTCCAGTGAGTCAGTTCTTCCCATCAGATGGCCAAAGTTTGGGAGCTTCAGCTTCAGCATCAGTCCTTCCAATGAATATTCAGGACCGATTTCCTTTAGGGTGGACTGGTGTGATTTTCTTGAAGTCCAAGAAACTCGCAAGAGTCTTTTCCAGCACCACAGTTCAAAAGCATCAATCCTTCGATGCTCAGCTTTCTTTATGGTCCAACTCTGACATCATACATGATTACTGGAAAAGCCATAGCTTTGACTAGATGGACATTTGTCAGCAAAGTAATGTCTGCTTTTTAATATGCTGTCTAGGTTGGTCATAGCTTTTCTTCCACGGAGCAAGCGTCTTTCCATTTCATGGCTGCAGTCACCATCTGCAGTGATTTTGGAGACCAAGAAAATAAAATCTGTCACTGTTTCCATTGTTTCCCCATCTATTTGCCATGAAGTGATGGGACCGGATGCCATGATTTTACTTTTCTGAATGTTGAGTTTTAAGCCAGCCTTTTCACTCTCCTCTTTCACTTTCATTAAGAGGTTCTTCAGTTCTTCTTTGCTTTCTGCCATAAGGGTGATGTCATCTGTGTATCTAAGGTTATTGATATTTCTCCTGGCAATCTTGATTCCAGCTTGTGCTTCATCCAGCCAGGCATTTCACATGATATACTCTGCATATAAGTTAAATAAGCAGGGTGACAATATATAGCCTTGATGTACTCCTTTCCCAGTTTGGAACCAGTTTGTTGTTCCATGTCTGGTTCTAACTGTTGCTTCTTGACCTGAATACAGATTTCTCAGGAGGCAGGTCAGGTGGTCTGGTATTCCCATCTCTTGAAGAATTTTCCAGTTTGTTGTGATCCACACAGTAAAAGGCTTTGGCATAGTCAATAAAGCAACTCTCCTGCTTTTCCCTACAACTCTCTTGCTTTTTCTATGACCCAATGGATGTGAGAAATTAATGGCACTCATTACAGAAGAATTAAAGGCAGAGCCTTTTTTTTACATCTTTGAGAAGATGCCCCATCTCAGCCACATCCATGCTAGATTAAGGCACCATCATCTCTTGATGGCCATTGCAATAGCTCCGCTGTTTTCCCCACATTCTCTCTTTATGGCCCACCCACCCAATCCATTCTTCACTGGCATCAAGTCATATTTTAAAAATGCACACTTAATCTTGCCCAAAAGCCCTGCATGGTTTCCCATTGCTCTTAAGATAAAACCCAAACCTACACTGACTTAAATGGACTAAAGGATCTGGCTTCTACCCACTGTCAACATCAGCTTCGGTCACTTTCTTCCCTCCCTCACTTGCTGTATCTTTATGCCTTGAAATCTGTTCTCTCAACTACCTTGAACCTTGAAGGAACTCCTTTACTTCTTGAACCCTTTCATAAACTGTTTCTCCTTCAAGTCTACTATCTTTGTTTTACAAACTCTCACTGAATATAATGCTTTATGTCCAGAGTCAGTTTCTTCTAGTACTTGTTCTTGGAGTGTTTGTTTCTTCATCACATTGATCACAACTGTAATTACAAAGCTTTCTGTGCAATTATTGATTGACTTTAGAAAATGAAAATGTCAATTGTTCAGTTGTGTCCAACTCTTTGTGATCCCATGGACTGTAGCCTGCCAGACTCCTCTGTCCATGGGATTCTCTAGGCAAGAATACTGGAGTGGGTTGCCATTCCCTTCTCCAGGGGACCTTTCAGATACAGGGCTCAAACTTGCAGGTGGATTTTTTACCGTCTGAGTTACTAGGGAAACTCATTGTAACCATTATGAAGGTAGGGAAAGGTTTATTTCCTTCTTTGCTGTATCCTCCAGAATCTGGCATGCAGAAGATACTCAATAAATAATGGAATTATTTAGGACTCTTGAGGTGGCAAGCAATAGAAACTCCTTGCATTATTTAGATTATAAACTCAGTGTTATACTAGAGAGCCAGAGTACCAGGGTCTCAATAAAACAAAAACTTCTTTCCCTCACATGTCTTGGTATAAACATCCATGGGCTGATGTGGCAGCTCCATGATGTTACATACCCAGGTTCTTTGCTCTACCATCCCCTTGAATGCTGCCCCTATCTTTCTGATGCAAGGGAGTTTATGGCCTCATCAATATTCCTGTAAGCAGAAAGAGAGAAAAGTAAAAGGGCAGGGGAAGATTTATTCCTTTTGTTCAGGGATGCCACCCAGAAGTTACAACCTTTCTGCTTATATCCATTGACCAGAGTGTGGCCATGTCATCACTGGGTTGTAAGGAGGCATGAGAAATATGGTCTTTAATTTGGGCAGCCACATGGACAACCCAAAATCAGAGGTCATAAAGAGGAAGGGCAGAATGGATATTAGCAGAAAATTATTACTACCTTGAGCAAAGGTGGGCAATTTATTGCCTCACATAATCCCTAAAACTTGGTTAATAACTGAACCTCATGAAGGATGGGGACACTCTGGGCCTCAGAACAAGGAAAACTAGAACAGATTCTCCTTCCCTCTTTAATTCAGCTTTCTTTGCCTATCACTTCTTTCTTAATGTGACAGTTCCTGAATTATACATCTTACAATGTTCACAGTCAGAAAGAGACTGGATCTCTATATTGGCTCCTGAGACAGTCCAATGCCCACTTTGAATTAAGCAATTGTGGTCAAAGAGATTGGGTGCTGCAAGAATATTGTCCTAAAACTAAATGGATAAACACAGATGCCTTAACAGGACATAAAGACAGATAAAGTGAATTTGCACATCCTTACCTGTCATCTGGTATTTCTGGCTAATATTCATATGTCAGTACCTTGAAGGCTAAAGCCTCCATGTGATCCCATTCCTATCTCCCCAGATGCTGAGATCATTCAGTGAACACTTGTTGAAGCAGAGTCAAAGAATCAATACTTGACATTAATGTCAGGCAGTACCATAAAAATGATCAGTGGACTAAATACGTAGTTAGGCGCAAGAGTGGCAAAACTTAGCAACTGTGCAATGGAAAAGCTAATGGTGCACTTGGAAAAGCCCTAAGACTGTGGTTGCTGAGTTTGTGCTTTGTGTCCAGCTGATAGGAGGTCTTCAGGGTACAATAAGGGCAGCACGTGCTAATTGAGGCCAGAAATCGTGTTCATTACCAGAGTGTTTCTGTTATCCTTTACATCTAAATGAGACCCAGTGGGGTAAGTTTAGAACATGATTATCATGGATTTTGCAAGATGGCTTATTAACATAATTCCCCTAATTAGGAATCAAAGAAGCTCTTGTTGAAAATTTTCCACTAAATATTACAGGGCCATAATTCCGCATCATTAGGTGTCTAGCTCTGAATTCTAATTGCAAACCTTCCCCTGTGATCTGTGAATGGCTCAGTTCTAGAGGGATTTCTTTCATTTAATCAACGTTTACTGAGCTCCTACATATTTAGTAATTTGGTATTGAACGTAACAGAGCTAAGAGATAGTCCCTGACCTCAGGAACTCATAGTATAATAGACGGGACAGAGAAGTAAACAGGTGATTGGAATGCTAAAGATATATGTGTGTGCATGTAAGGGGCTGTGGGTAGAGAGGGAGGGAGGGAAAGAGAGAATAAATGAAAAAGCTGTTTTGGAAAAACTTAACAGTTCTCAGCTTGATGGAGGGAATTGAGTTGGGGGTACAAGGGTCAGAGAAAGCTTTGTGAACTAGGCTCATTATGTGAAAGTAGGAAGAAAAGTATTTCTGGTTGGGAATTAGCATATACAAAGGCCCAGAGACATGAAGGACAATGTTAGGACCTGGGACCCACAGCCACGCAGTTCAGCAATTCCAGTAATTATAGCAAAACAAGAAGTGGAGATAGACATTTTCTGTATTGGTGGGTGAGGGTCAAACCACTACACACCTTGGAAACCATGGTAAGGCAGTGTTTTCAAAGGCTAAGAGGGAAAGTGAGAGATGGAGGAGAATTATGATCAAAGCACTTTAGGTATGATGCCTGGAGCATTATCCTCCTAGAAAAGTCCCTTCTTCTCACTACAGAGCCCTATCAATCCTCTGTCCCGTACCTGCCATCTTGACATGCCATAGTCCTTGACACTGGTTACAACTTGAGCTCACCGTTGATCGGTTTGGAGGAAGATTACCTGATTCAAGTCGGACCAATCAGGCTTCAGGAACATTCTAAAGTTGGGTGTAAAATGCTGTATGCATTTTAGGGGGACCAAACAGCTTGACTTTTCTAAGGCTATCAGAGGATTCCACCAACCTCTCAATTACCGAGGCTCAAACTAGAAGATGGGGGTGAGGGAACCACATAAAAAAGCTCACTATTTGCCAGTTGTGTGGCAAAAAAAAAAAAGAAAGGGAATGTTTTCACAAAGCACCAACTACTCCTAGGCCCTCTGCTCCAAATTTTGCTTCTGGGCTTTTCATTATTTCAGTCCTGTGCCCACCTCACTTTTTTCTGTCTGACATGATACAGTGACTACCATATGAGAAATGGTGAGACGGACTATAATAAATACATTGCTTAAGCAAGGAAAGTTGACAGGAATATAAATATGGGGCATGATATATAAAGCCCCACACATCCCAGTGGCCTTATTTATTAAAACCTTGCCATGCTAAATTTACAAAGAGTACTCGTGTCTATATGGGTTCTCATAAAATAGTGCTTGTTGCTATTGCTCATGTTCAAACTCTCCTCGATTTCACTATTAGCTGACCTTTTTCTATGTAAACCTCAAGACCTAGCTAGAGTTCACCAGGGACTCGGCATTTATGTGTGTTCAGGGTAGGCTTTGGATTAAAGTGAAGATATGAAACTCTGGTCAAGGTTAGAATGAGAGTTAAATTCTAACTGCAAGATTCATGGTCTCTGAGTAATTCCCACCACTAGCCATCTAATAAATCTTGAGCCAGACCCCAATCAACAAAGTTTACTTATCTAATTAATATTTAATAAATATATGCTCTGTCCTGAGTATCCCAGTACAGAATAAATAGGCCACAGCCCTTGCCTTGTAACTACTCAGACTAGTATGAAGGAACTAAATATACAAATGCCTAGTTTTAACATATTGTGATAAGTGGTGTAAATGACTGTAAAGGCAAATAACCATAACAGTTGACTCTGTGGTGGGCCAGGCACTGGGCTGTTTGTGTGCCACAGTCCTGTATTTACATAAGAATCTTCACTTTCACCTCAGTTCAGTTCATTTCAGTTGCTCAGTCATGTCCTACTCTTTGCGACCCCATGAATCACAGCATGCCAGGCCTCCCTGTTCATCACCAACTCCAGGAGTTC
>SJXQ01009260.1:133438-182465 GCA_006408695.1 Aepyceros melampus | reverse complement strand
TTCTCTGCATTGATCGCTGAGGAAGGCTTTCTTATCTCTCCTTGCTATTCTTTGGAATTCTGCATTCAAATGGGTATAACTTTCCTTTTCTCCTTTGCTTTTCACTTCCTTCCTTTCACAGCTGTTTGTAAGACCTCCTTAGACAGCCATTTTTCTTTTTTCTTTTTTGTATTTCTTTTTCTTGGGGGTTATCTTGATCCCTGTCTTCTGTACAATGTCATGAACCTCTATCCATAGTTCATCAAGCACTCTATCAGATCTAGTCCCTTAAATCTATTTCTCACTTCCATTGTATAGTCATAAGGGATTTAATTTAGGTCATACCTGAATGGTCTACTGGTTTTCTCCACTTTCTTCAATTTAAGTCTGAATTTGGCAATAAGGAGTTCATGATACGAGTCACAGTCAGCTCCCGGTCTTGTTTCTGCTGACTGTATAGAGCTTCTCCATCTTTGGCTGCAAAGAATATAATCAATCTGATCTTATTATCTGGTAATGCCCATGTGTAGAGTCTTCTCTTGTGTTGTTGGAAGAGGGTGTTTACTATGACCAGTGCGTTCTCGTGGCAGAACTCTATTAGCCTTTGCCCTGCTTCATTCTATATTCCAAGGCCAAATTTGCCTGTTAGTCCAGGTGTTTCTTGACTTCCTCCTAAGACATCTTTTGGGGGTGTTAGTTCTAGAAGGTCTTGTAGGTCTTCATAGAACTGTTCAACTTCAGCTTCTTCAGCGTTACTGGTTGGGGCATAGACTTGGATTACCATGATATTGAATGGTTTGCCTTGGAAACCAACAGAGATGATTCATGACAATGCATGGCAAAACCCACCACAATATTGTAAAGTAATTAGCCTCCAATTAAAATAAATAAATTTAAAAATAATAATAAAATAAAAAGAACATGGGCTGGGCACAGAGAGAGTCACCGCTGTCCACCCAGAGTGGCTTCACCTTTTTCTTGTCCTCAGAGCCTATGTATGGTTTGCTTTTCTCTGCTGTCCCTGGCTAGCACTCAGTTCAACTCACTTCCTCTGGGAGCTCTTTCTGCTTACTCCTGCCTCCCATTCCATCCCTACCTTCCTCTCCCACCCCACCTTCTTCCTTCTCCAGCTGTGACCACATGATCTGGGTTTGGATTTTGAAATAGCCTTTTATTGCCAAGATCTCTTTGATTCTCAGTATTCTAACCTGAAAAAAAAAAGGAGATAAAATATTAACAAGGATAAAATTGAGAAAAATATTGTTTGATGCTTAATATATTGTCTGGACCATTATAGGTGCTCACGAAATATTAATGTCCTCTCTTGCTGCTCTCCGTTAATAGGATTTTCAGTAGTTATGAGTTAGCATATGAAAGACACTCAATGCGTATTGAGTTAACCCTCCTTCCTGTCTCTATTAGAAATTAAACCTTTTAAGGGCAGGGTCTTCTATAGGTCTAGTAATGTAGGGTCTTGTGCATGGTATTGACTAATTAAATATTTGGTAAACAAATGAGAAATGTCATTAGGAATGTAAGGGCTCTCTCAAGTGAGAGCTGGTTGCTGTTTTACATGAGTCTGAAACGTATTCTCTCCTGAATAGACCCTGGAGGCAGATTCTCTCCACCATCTCCAAACAGGTCCCTGCATTTACAGTTTAATGAAACGTTGCCCTGGCCTCAGGAACACAGGAGGAAGTCATTGATCAGAGACACACACGCAGCTCCTTTGGAATCTGTCAAACAAGTACCTGAAAAATCATCTGTATGTTTTGCACAAGTGACAAAAACAACATGTCTTAATCTCCTACAGAATATTAAATCCCACCACCAAAACAAATGCCTGGTGATGCAGAGGTGTGTCCCCTGACAGCCCCTGGCACAGAATCACCATACCAGTCTCTCAAGGAAATAGAAGATCCTCTGAATTTGCCAACTAGCTCCTTCCCCACACCACGCAGTGCAGTCTCTTAACTGCCTCGCCATAAAGAGGTAACATTCAGTTGACCTTTTTCTTATCTATAAACGCAGAATGAGCTGCGTGGATCCCGATCCACCAAGGAACATTTCAGGAAAATTTATTTCCTTTTCCTACCATAAAAATAAATTGCTCCGTACAAAGGAAAGACAAAAATATCCACTCTCTTGTCCTAATAAGATTATTATGAAAGGAATGTTTTCTTGAGCAATCATACCTAGGTGACATGCTGTCAATTTTTTTATCAGGTTATGTTACCACAAGCAGATTGTCTGGCTCTCTGGGCAGAGGACATGCAGTAGGCTGGCCCTGTTTTATTTTTGCTTATGTTGTGATGGGGTCAAATGTTCCTAATGTAGGTAAATTTTTCTTATCACTGGCCTCCAACTTTTCACCTGATATAGGGTGAAAGCAGAAGGGAAGTGTGGAAGTAGCTTTATTTTTTAACTTATTTTTCTTCTTTCTTTCTTTTTTTTTGGTCTCGCTGCATGATATATGGGATCTTTAGATAAGAGATTGTGATGCTTGGGCAAAAAAAAGTGTCCTTACACATACGTGTGGTCATACATTCACTCTGGGTGGTGCTGGATGCAATATTACAGGGAGGGAGTTAGAAGGGAGGTTAAAGACAGCTGCTACTGGAAAGATAGATGAAACCTCTCAGTGGTCACATTCCTAAAGGGACGCTTTAAAACTGTAACTGTATGGTTGTGGAGAAGTAATTTCGTAGCAGGGTTACTGACAACTCCCACAAGATGCCCAAGTTCTAATTCCTGACACCTGTGAATACGTTTTGTCACGTGACAACAGGAAATTAAGGTTGTGGCTGGATTAAAGTTGCTAACCAGATGACCTCAAATAAGGAGATGGATGACCAGGGTGGACCCACTGTTTCCAGAAGGGTACTTTAATGAGAAAAACTGAGGCAGAAAAAATCAGAATTGTGACTGCTAGCTCTGAAAATGGAAATGGCCATACACAAAGGGATGCAGGGAGCCTCTAGAGGCTGGAAAAAGCAAAAAAGGGGATTGTCCCCTAAATCTCCAGAAAGCAACACAGCTCTACTGACACCTTGATTTTAGCCCAATGAGAGCCGTGTCAGACTTCTGCTTTCTGTCTGTAAGGTAATAAATTTGTGCTGTTTCTTTTTAAAAAAGTTTTTTGGCTGTGCTACGTGGTATCTTTAGATGAGAGTGTGATGCTTGGTCAAAAATGTGTGCTTACACGTACATGAGTGTATACACGCTCACACTGGGTGGTGTGCCATGTAGTACAGGTTCACAAAAGTAGGAAAGAAGTTCTGCCATTGTGATAAGAAAAAGTGCCTGTCCTCTAGCTTTGGGGCTTCCCTGGTGGCTCAGAGATTAAAGAGTCTGCCTGCAATGCAGGAGACCTGGGTTCGATCCCTGGGTCGGGAAGATCCCCTGGAGAAGGAAATGGCAACCCACTCCAGTATTCTTGCCTGGAGAATCCCATGGATGGAGGAGCCTGGTGGGCTGCAGTCCACGGGGTCGCAAAGAGTCGGACACGACTGAGCGACTCCACTTTCACTCACTGTAGCTTTGGCATTTCTCAGTAGTCTTCACTTTCAGTGTCGTGGGGACACTTTGCTCAGCTAACAACTGGTCAGGGCGGCTGTGCTAAATGCTCTCCTGTTCTCACTTTGAAGCCAAGAATGATGGTATAGTCACTATGTACTTTGTACCAGGTGGCGCTAGTAGTAAAGAACTCACCTGCCACTGCAGGAGACTTAAGGATGTGGGTTTGATCCCTGGGTCGGGAAGATCCCCTGGAGGAAGGCATGGCAGCCCACTCCAGTATTCTTGCCTGGAGAACCCCATGGACAGAGGAGCCTGCTGCGCTACAGACCATGCGGTCACAGAGTCGGACATGACTGAAGGGACTTAGCACACAAGCATGCTTGACAGAAAACCCCATCTTCACAACAGGTTGCGGTCTCTTTTTGAAAATGAGGAAACTGAGGTGTGGACAAGTGAGAAATAAGGCTAAGTTTCTACAGCTAATGAAAAGCAGAGGTGTGAGTCACCTTCTCCAGGGTTAGGGAGCCCAGAACTCTAAGCGGAGTGGAGACCTGGGACCACGTGCATGAAGTAGGACAGTCTTGTAAGACGAAGCTTAATCATGGTTGAGATTCTAGGAGAAAAAAATAATGTCTTTCTTGTGGATAAGCTGTTGTGAGCAGAACCACAGAAGTACCATAAGTTCAGTTCCGTTCAGTTGCTCAATGGTGTTGGACTCTTTGCAACCCTGTGAACCGCAGCCCCCCAGGCCTCCCTGTCCACCACCAACTCCGAGAGTTCACTCACACTCATGTCCACTGAGTCAGTGATGTCATCCAACCATCTTATCCTCTGTCATCCCCTTCTCCTCCTGTCTTCAATCTTTCCCAGCATCAGGGTCTTTTTAAATGAGTCAGCTCTTCACATCAGGTGGCCAAAGTATTGGAGTTTCAGCTTCAGCATCAGTCCTTCCAATGAATATTCAGGACTGATTTCCTTTAGGGTGGACTGGTTGGATCTCTTTGCAGTCCAAAGGACTCTCAAGAGTCTTCTCCAACACCACAGTTCAAAAGCATCAGTTTTTCGGCCCTCAGCTTTCTTTATAGTCCAATTCTCACATCCATATGAAAAGGATAAACCATATGGAAAAACCATAGCCTTGACTAGACAGAACTTTGTTGGCAAAGTAATGTCTCTCCTTTTTAATAAGCTATGTTGGTCATAAATTTTCTTCCAATGAGCAAGTGTCTTTTAATTTCATGGCTGCTGTCATCATCTGCAGTGATTTTGGACCCCCCAAAAATAAAGTCTCTCACTGTTTCCCCATCTATTTCCCATGAAGTGATGGGACCAGATGCCATGATCTTAGTTTTCTGAATGTTGAGTTTTAAGCCAACTTTTTCACTCTCTCTTTCACTTGCATCAAGTGGCTCTTTAGTTCTTCTTTGCTTTCTGCTGTAAGGGTGGTATCATCTGCATATCTGAGATTATTGATATTTCTCCCGGCAATCTTGATTCCAGCTTGTGTTTCATCCAGTCCAGCATTTTGCATGATGTACTCTGCATAGAAGTTAAATAAGCAGGGTGACAATACACAGCCTTGACATACTCCTTTCCTAATTTGGGACCAGTCGTTGTTCCATGTTCAGTTCTAACTGTTGCTTCTTGACCTGCATACAGATTTCTCAGGAGGCAGGTCAGGTGGTCTGGTATTCCCATCTCTTTTTGGGATCCACACAGTCAAAGGCTTTGGCATAGTCAATAAAGCAGAAATAGATGTTTTTCTGGAACTCTCTTGCTTTTTCGATGATCCAATGGATGTTGGCAATTTGATCTCTCATTTTTGCCTTTTTAAAATCCAGCTTGAACATCTGGAAGTACTTTTGAAGTCTGGCTTGGAGAATTATGAGCATTGCTTTGCTAGTGTGTGAAGGTAAGATGGTAGGAAGGGTGAAATCACATTTAGAATCAACTCCATACCCACCAGAGGTGCTCAGAGGGCTCAAACATGCCTTCTGCACACCAGGACCCAGAGACCCCACAGAGACTGAGACAGAACTGTGTTTGGGTGTCTCCTGAGGAGGGACGGGTCAGCAGTGGACTGCTGAGGGGGCAGGGGCTCTGGGTGCAGCAGGCCTGGGTATGGCATAAGCCCTCCTGGAGGAGGTCACCATTAACCCACCATGGAGCCACCAGAACTTCCACAGGACCGGGGAAACAGACACCAGGAGGGCACAAACAGAACCTTGTGTGCACCAGGACCCAGGAGAAAGGAGCTAAGAAAAGGTAAGGAACAAAATTCAATAAAAATGTCTTTAAAAATTATTTCTATTTTTTGGTTTACTTTTTCTTGACATCATCTACATGTGAAAGTGTGAAAGTGTTAGTCGCTCAGTCATGTCCAACTCTTTGCCACCCCCATGGACTGTAGCCCACCAGGCTACTCTGTCCATGGGGATTCTCCAGGCAAGAATACTGGATTGGGTAGCCATTTCCTTTTCCAGGGGATCTTCCCAACCCAGGAATCGAACATGCAACTCCTGACTTGGTAGGTGGGTTTTTTTTTTTTTTTTTTTACCACTGAGCTACCTAGGAAACCCAAAGGTGAGTCACATCCCTGGGTGGGCTCAAACCACCAGCCTTTTGGTTAACAGCGAATGTGTTAACTGATTGCACCATAGAGACAGACAGACACACACACACACACACACACACACACACACATATACACATACATGAAAAGTGCCTCTAACCAAAAAGAAGCAGATAAAAACTGCTCATAATCTTACCATGGGTAGATTAGTAATCCATATTTTAAGGTATATATTTATAATTTTGAATTAAACAGCTGGTTTCTGACTACACAAAATGTAATTTTTTAGTCTATTCAATTAAAAAAATTAATTTTGGTAAAGGATTACTTACTAAAATATTGTTTCCATAATTTGTTAAGGATATCCTCTCATGGTTTTTAAAGATTATTTTTTATACTTGCAATTATGTCCCCCTTTCCTGGTGGCTCAGAGGTTAAAGCATCTGCCCGCAATGCAGAAGACCCGGGTTTGATCCCTGGGTCGGGAAGATCCCCTGGAGAAGGAAATGGCAACCCACTCCAGTACGTTTGCCTGGAGAATCCCATGGAGGGAGGAGCCTGGTAGGCTACAGTCCATGGGGTCACAAAGAGTCAGACACGACTGAGCGACAAAGTGCAAAGTACTTCCTTAATATTATCTGTGTTGTGTGTGTGTGTGTGTGTGTGTGTGTACTTCTTAGGTTTTGTTATTCTTAATAAGACTTTAATCCAAGGAACTCTGGTTTGCTATTTAGAGACCACATATGAAGAGCTAGGGTACTCCTTGCTACTGAATAGGTCATGGTTTTCTACTGTTTTTCAGTGAATGAGCTATGAAATGTTTCTAAAATAAAATACTTCACGAGTTCACACTGATACTGCCAATTTATATTCAGAACCACGAACAATTTTCTTAACCTCATCAATATGCCAATGTACCCATACCAAAAATCCCACTTATCAAAGAAACTGACATGATTTCTCATCTGTTTTATTCAAAGAGGCACAGGCAATAGCCTCAAAATTATATTATAAACATTGCCACCATCAATGTTTTCTGTACACCTGTTAAGAATTCAATTCGTAGGGATGAATAGTCAAATAATAAATTTTGCTGGGTGATTATGTCACCAAATTGATACAGATTTTTGCTGTCAGTTTTTACAATTATACAAAATAATAAGTGATTTCAAAGTTGAATTTCCAAAGGAAAGAGAAGTCCAGTCCCTCTCTGTTCCATTCATCCATTTCTCTACCTTCCCAAAGGTGGTAATTTTATAATTTTTTAAATCTTTGCATTATTTTATATTTAATATGTTCTATAATAATAAAATAAAATATGTATATGCTGTTTAAGTATATTGGAAGCATATTTCCATTGGCTATCTCTTTTACACATGGTAACGTGTCTTCACTTTGTCTTTCCATTCAACAAGATATCCCAGAGATTATCTCCCACAAGGACAGAGAAGAGTCCTCATTTCTTTTTATGATCCTTTTTACTCCACTTGTGATCATATGGTTTATTGCTGCTAGTGATGAACACTTGAGAAGTTACTAGTGTTTTGCTATTGCAAATAGGCTGCAATGAATACGGATTTCATATTTTTGGCCATGTGTTTTGGAATATATTCCCAAAATGAGATGGTTAGGTCAAAGCAAATAAAAACTAAATGAAGTTTCCACCACTTCCTCCTCAGGTTTGATAATTTTCTATAACAACTCACAAAACTCAGGTTAAATATTTACTTACATTTACCAGCTTATTATAAAGAATATTACAAAATATATCAATGAAAAGTCAGCAGTACAGGAAGCACTGTACATTAAGTACAGCAAGTACTCAGGTCTTAAGGTCCTGCGTACAAGCGTGTGCTCAGGAGCTAGGGTTCTATGGGCTCTAGGGTGTGAGGGCTTCACTAGGTGCACCTCGCAGGCTCCAGAGGATAGGCAATGGGTTTTGTTGCTTCACAGCACATGGGATCTTCCTGGATCAGGGATGGAACCCATGTCTCCTGCATTGGCAGGTGGAATCTTTACCAGTAAGCCACCAGGGGAAGCCCCCAAATGTTTCTTTCTTATTGTGTCACGTTGGCATAGCTAAAGTTCTCAAACACTAGTAGGATTAGATGATATGTTTTCCTGATTTATTTACAGCAAATATATTTGAGATTAAATCACAATATAAATCAAGTTGTTGCTGTTGTTTAGTTGCTAAGTCGTCTGACTCATTGCAATCCCATGGACCATGGCCTTCCAGACCTAAGTCTTAAAAAGTTTAGGCCTGTTTCAAGGTCTTATTTAAATATTAAATATGTATTTAAACATCTTGACTTAATTTTTTAAAACACTGATGTTTGAATACGCATTGAACGAAAGAGAGCAGGAGGCAGCATTCACTAGTAGGAGGCAGCATAGTTTGCAGTCGAAAAACACTGGCTTTGGGATCAGACAGGCCTGGGTTCAAGCCCTGATCCTGCTGGTCTAATTGTACCATGCAGGTGAAATAATGCATACAGAAATACTTAATATTGCTTTCACCCCAGGATAATACAAATAGAAATAGTCTCTATTAAAAAGGGTGCTTTTCGAGATGATTTCTTCTTTTGGTTTCCTCAAGGTCTAAGGGTAGTTGTGGGGACTTGGTGGTCCAGTGGTTGTGAGTCTGCCTTGCAATTCAGGGAACATGAGTTCAGTCTGTTCAGGGAACTAAGATCTGCAGGGCAATGAAGCCCACATGCCGCAATTAAGACCTGATGCAGCCAAATAAATAAATTCAAAAAAGTAAAGGTAATTTTGGTGCAACCACCTGCAGGATACTTGAAGTCAGGCAGGCACATATTAGAGGAGCTCTCTTTGTGCTTAATATTTGCCCTGATTTAACTTGCTTTGGGTACTGTAGAGTCACCTGGGAGATGTGTAGTTTGGACCAGTGGTCTTGGAAATTTGGACTTCCTCCAAGCTGGCTGTTGTTTTTCCAAGTGCCAGATTTTCATCCTGTCACACTTCAAAGATTTAACTCAGTGTCACTTCTGACCACCCAGGCCTGGGTTTATGCTCCTCTTGCCTGCTTTCATTCACCTGCGCACATGGTGGTATAATGTCCTGGTTTTCTAACCAGTCTTCCACTCTCCTAGGAAAGAGGTTGGTCTGAATCATTCACCCTTGTTTCCCCAGTGTGGAGAGACTGACACTTAACAAAAGGTACAAACAAAAAGACAAAACCTTTCTGACTGAATAAACAATATGTAGCTTCCTTTTCTCTATTTGAACAAAATAATGGTGGTTTAGTCGCTAAGTCATGTCCGACTCCTGTGACCGCTTGGACTGTAGCCCTCCAGGCTTCTCTGTCCATGGGATTTCCCAGGCTAGAGTGTTGAAATGGGTTGCTATTTCCTTCTCCAGTATTTTTGAAATAGCTCTTAAAAAAATAGTAAAAATACTCAATTACAAAGCTAATTTATAAAGCATTTCACTTAATAATAAACTTATTGATCAATAATTCAGTTATTTAAGTAATGCTTTAGGATATATTTTACTGTTCTCTCTCACATAGTATCCGTAATAGGCCAAACATGGGAACGACACAGTACTGTTGTTTTAATTCATCATTTTATAGATAGGCAAGACGTTATGCTAAACCTTATGAGAGTAGGTTTGCTGTTCTCTTGACTAACAGGTATGCAATGAACTCTAATGTAAAACAGCTGTGAAGAGAATATTAAGTCCCTTATATTCCACCCTTGAAGTTCTGAGGTGGAGGTTAACCATGCTAATAGATTAAAGCTAGAAGTTTAAAGACAGACTTCAAGGATCCTTCTGGATCATCTTATAAGTGACAACATGGTGTTTGGCCCTGGAAATACAAAGATAATTAAGACATGGTCTGTACCTGCAGAGAACACTCTCCAGAAAGTAATGAAAATATGCTAACAAATGCATGCTGTGTTATAGGTGAGATACCAAACTGAATTGGAAGTCAACTCACCGAGAGCAGGCAGGGAAGTCTGGTGGTGAGAGCAATCTAACAATCGCCAGGGGGCCTACATCCCATGGGATATGGGGAGCGGCCAACTCTAACACTGTGGCCCCTGCTGAGAGTACCCGGAATTTCAGCAGGTCCGCAGAGTGGAATGGCCTGAAAAATTGCAAGGAGTGCGCCTGTAGAGGGGGTAGGGCCAGGGCATGGTGTGGAACCACAGACGGTGAGCATGCTCAGATTTGGGGGGAAGGTCGCCATTTCAGTCAGGACTTTTCAAGGGTCAAATGCCTTGGCACCGTGAGATCTGCCCTTGGGAATCCACGTCTGGGGTTCCTGAGAGTGGGGGGCTTCACCACAGTGCTCCAACAGAGAGAATGAGGGCTTTCCAGAGCGACGGCTCTAGGACAGGCAAGGGAGTGTCTGAGGAGCCACGAGTGTGGGTGATGGAGGTGCTCGATCCACCAGGTGATGCGGGTCAAGTCTGGAAAAGGCCATGGGCTCTGTCTTGAAGCATCTTGGGTATCAGGCTTAGGAGCCTAACTTGATCAGTTCAGTCGCTCAGTCATGTCCATCTCTTCACAACCCTATAGACTACAGCATGCCAGGCTTCCCTGTCCATCACCAACATCCAGAGCTTGCTCAAACTCGTGTCCATTGACTCAGTGATGCCATCCAACCATCTCATCCTCTGTCACCTCCTTCTCCTCCTGCCTTCAATCTTTCCCAGCATCAGGGTCTTTTCTAATGATTCAGTTCTTCACATCAGGTGGCCATAGTATTGGAGTTTCAGCTTTAGCATCATTCCTTCCAATGGATATTTAGGACTGATTTCCTTTAGGATTGACTGTTTTGATCTCCTTGCAGTCCAAGGAACTCTCAAGAGTCTTCTAACTTGACAGGTAAAAACTTATCTTGACAACCTTCATAACACTAGGGTTATCAAGGAACTTCTTAAAAACTTAGCTCATCTTGTAGGATGTGTAAAAGTGAATAATATATGTGGTACTTTCCAGGTCAATGTCAAGTATTGATAGAGGACTGAGTGTGTGTGGGAAGGGAATGTGTGTGTGTATGTGTGTGTGTGTGTGTGTGTGTGTGGTGGGGTGGTTGTTCCAGAGACTCCTCAAACCCTGTAGATTGGAAGCAGGGGTAAACATCAGCTTCCAATGCAAGAAGCAATATTTACTGATCCCTCCCCTAGAACAAGAAGTCTGCCAAAACTAAAAGGAAACAATGTATTCCTTACTAAGAACAAACCATAGAGTAAAAAGAAAAGAAAAAGATTTTTTAAAATAATACAAGTAAAAATGTTTTTGCAAAACTCCCATCAAGTAGGAGCACAATTCTCTAATTTTTCCACCATAGAAATGCCTTCTGTGTCATTGAACTTCCCTGATAGCTCAGTGGTAAAGAATCCTCCTACAATGCAGGAGATGTGGGTTCAGTCCCTGGGTCAGGAAGATCCCGTGGAGAAGGAAATGGCAACCCACTCCAGTATTCTTGCCTGGGAAATCACATGGACAGAAGATCCTGGCGGGCTACATTTCTTGGGTTTGTACATGCAAACAAGACTATCATTAAAGCTGCAGCATATCAGTTCCTCTGATTAGTTTATATTTATTTTTTCTGTTAATTAATCAGTGTGAGGCACCAGTAAGTCAAATATGACTACTTGAGTCTAGTCTTTCAGTGTGTCTCTGGGATTCTTCTCACATTTCAGTCTGAGACCTAATTTGCCTTTTTAGGGGACCACTTAGGGGACTAGGGACAAAATCAAGGTGCCAGTGTGTAATCGAGGTCTCCACACGCTGTTCATCGTCCCACGCTTCTAGGTGAGCCCACTGAATGAACCTATTCCCTGAGCTGGGCCGCATTTATGCCCAACGTAGAATCTGAATGACTCGTATACCACATGGATGACTTATTGACCACAGTTGTCACATTTTTCTTTTTTTAAAAAATTAAAGTCATAATTTATAAAATGTGTGGACATAGGATGGCAGGGAAAGAAAACCACCCAGAACCCCAGCATTTCATGGTATATTGCATAGTGCCACAAGGAAATTAACTGCCCTTTCTAAAACGGTGGGACACCCCATTAAGCAAACCTTGAGAATGTGCAATCTCTGCTCAAAGCCCCCAGACATGCACTCCACATCTGGTTCATGTTAAAGTGGCCTGTGCATGCTAGCCTGGGATGAGTGAACAGGGATCATGCCTTACTGAAATATTAAGCACCAAGGTGCCTCTAGGTTGACCAGTTATCAACAGGTCTTTAGTACAAGAGGGGCAACCAGGAAATTGAGTTAATATTTATTACTCCATCCCATAACTCGCATGACCTTTAGCCCAAATATGGACTCCAACTACAAAGCTAAATGCCTAGAGAACTGAAATTCAGCATTGACTTGGTATTTCTCTGACTATGATTTGTGTATTTATATGTAGAAAATACATATGGCCTAATATATGTTAGAGCTAAAATTCAAGTGGCAATTGGTCTACACAGTAGGAAAGAATAACTTGCAAATTCACACATGTGGTTTTGATTAGAAGTTCTATTTCACAAGATAATTGTTTTCCTAAATAATAGGATGACTTAATGTACTTAGTAGCAGTTAAAATTTTTATTGGTAAATATGTTGAAATTTCTGTAAGTATGCTTGAAAATATTAAATCTTAGGTATTAATCAAGACTTTGAATGCTAACACTATCAACTGATATAAGAGAATTTACTTATAATAAATTTTGACAATAGACATAAGTAAGACCAAATATAAATGTTTTAAAGTTTTTTATAATGCAAATAGTAGCATTGAAAAGTTTATGCCACAATAATTTATTGAGACAGATTCCTTATAACTGGAAAAATAAATTACATTTCTAATACCTATAATGCAAAGATGGAGAAACATAATATTCTGTAAATTCTGTAGACTGGTACAAACTTTATCTTTATGCAGGACAATTTGACAATATGTTTCAAATACCCTGTGAATACTGTCTCATCAATTCTATTTTTTGAAATTTAACTTAAAATAATGAAGAGTGGAAAAAAATTTTCAGATACAATCAAATTAATAATAGCCTAATCTATTACAGCAAAAATTTAAACACAATGTTTAAATGTACACCAATCTGAATTTGCTAAATAAAAATATATATCCCTTTTATATATTCTCTATATAGCAGGATATAGATATACTGTATGCATATCAGTGTGTATTTATTAAATATATCTCAATTCATTATATTATGTATCAGTGATTCTTTCTAGTTGTGGTTTATAGTTCTTTTTTTTAAATTACATTGTCTAATTTAATGATGTACTTGCAAGATATTTTTAAGTAAAAAAATAAAAGTTTTCTATAATGAAAAACAGTCTAATCCAAAATTATTCTAGGTAGCTATTTTACACAGTGGATAATTGTTGAGATTCCACTTAAATTCAATAAATACATGAGACTGCAATTGCATAAATGAGCTCTTAGGGGAGTCAAACTTCAGAAGGCATGGTTCAGAAAACTTAAAAGTGCTACCTGAAATTGGGAAAAATATTGGGAAAATCCCCAAATATCCTTGTTTCCAACACACACACACACACACACACACACACACAGTTTCTTTCTTTCTTTCATTTCTTTCACTGTCAAATGGTCTTCTTTATTTCTTTTTAAAAAATTTTAATTAGAGGATAATCATTTTACAATATTGTGATGGCTTCTGCCATATATCAACATGAATCAGCCACAGGTATACATGTGTCCCCCCTCCAACACATATTTATCTGTTCAAGGCCAAAAGAAAAAAAAGTTTCCTTACACAATTATCATTTTGACAAATGTCGAGAGGTATCATGAGACATCAGCTGTGGAAGCTTCAGAAATAAAAATGCTTTTGTAAAGGACTTCAGATTTATAGGAAAGAGTACAGGTTTTATTATTTGTGGTCCAGACCAAGGCAGGGTGACCCTGCTATATTTGGGTTATTTTGGGTGAAAATGCCTTATTTTTTGCCTACCTGTGGTTTTTAAAAATTTCTCAGTCATATTAAAGCAGTACAAATATTGCTTTTTTCTTCTTCAATTCCTTTTGGCAGTCAATTTCCTGCCATCAACAGATGGATTTAGCTGCAAAAGTTGCTTAATGATACAAAATCATTAATTTGGTACTATGATTCTTGAATAGGTTTTAAAATATAAATGTAACAAGAAGTGCTGATTAATGCTTACATACTTTTTGTATCAGTAACCGTGGTGTTGGAGAAGACTCTTGAGTTCCCTTGGGCTGCAAGGAGATCAAACCAGTCAATCCTAAAGGAAATCAGTCCTGAATATTCATTGGAAGGACTGATGTTGAAGCTGAAACTCCAATACTTTGGCCACCTGATGTGAAGAGCCAACTCTTTAGAAAAGACCCTGATGCTGGGAAAGAGTGAAGGCAGGAGAAGGGGAAGATAGAGGATGAGATGGTTGGATGGCATCACCGACTTGATGGACATAAGTTTGAGCAAGCTCTGGGAGTTGGTGATGGACAGGGAAGCCTGGTGTGCTGCAGTCCATGGGGTCCCAAAGAGTTGGACACAACTGAATGACTGAACTAAACTGAACATAGGGATATATATGATATTAAAAGTTAATTTCTCTCTGGAAGTTTTAAAAGGGCCTGAATTTATGATATACCTTTATGAGTCAGAAGTATTTTGCTGGTCACCTCAGCTTTATTAAGCTCAGAAACCAAGAACTAGCTCACAGACCTCTGTCGCTTACACCAGCATACCTCTGAGGGCAGTGCGTCCTTTTGCCCTGGGCACACCCCCACCCCCACCCCCCATTTATTCATTTTCCTGAACTGCCAGGGAATGACATCTTTTTACCACCTCTGAGTAGCTTTTATAAACATTGGGCTCAAGTTAATGAATTTTTCCTGGAGTACTTTATAGACACAATATCTACATATGAAGCACATTCCTGGTTCCTTAATAGTGAGCATGCCCGACTTATTCAAATAAAATATAAGCCTCACTTGTACTTACAAATAATGTGTATCCAATAATACTCTGATAGGAAAAAGGATGCATTATTATCAGTTGTGCTCAAGTAGACTTTATCTCATGAAATCTTCAGAAGTCACTGTAAAAGGAGGTCTCAAGATCAGAAATATTAGGAACACTTATTTTCAGTGTATTCAAGAAAATAAGATTTTGGAAAAGGCTAAAATCTCTTATTAAAAAAAATAAGTATTTAGAGGAAAAGTGGTTAAATTTACAAGATTAATATATTTTATTTTGGTCTATTCAAGTAGAAAAGAAAAAGCAACTGATTTATTTGATGGTGGTATGTGTGTACGTGTGTGTATGTGTGCGTGCACACGTGATGAGTTGTGTCCAACTCTTTGCTACCTCATGGACTCTAGCCCTCCAATTTCCTCTGCCCATGAAAATTTCCAGCAAGAATACTGGAGCAGTTTGCCATTTCCTTCTCCAGGGGATCTTCCTCACCCAGGGATTGAACCATGTCTCCTACATTGGCAGGTGGATTCTTTACCACTGCACCACCTGGGTTGATGGGAAGTAGTCAAGGGTTTATTATGGGGGAAACAGAATCAGTCAAGGTGACCCTGTTATCTTTGGTTTATCTCGGAGTTCTCAGAGGGCTGTTTTTGGTGTTTTGTTTTCTTGATTGTGACATGTGAAGACTTTAGTGTAGTGATATTGGAAACAGGGCACAGTATCATTTTTGTTTTCTATAATATAAAATGATTGCCCTCAGTCCCTTGATGCTGCTGCTAAGTTGCTTCAGTCATGTCCGACTCTGTGCAACCCCATATGCTGGGGTCCAGCCCCGGTGGATCCAGGGTGATTCGAAGGGGGGACAGCGTCGGTGAGGAAAAACTTATTTATTTAGAAATATAAGAATAGATTAGGAAGAAATAGTGTAGTAGGAAATTTGAGATGGAGAAAAGAAGGCTGAATAACTTGGTTTACGTGGAAAGCCAATAAAGTTCCAGACAAGGAGCTTGCACCATCTACATTAGGCCACCGGCGTCTGTTTGAATATCGGAGAGTGCCCCACTCTGGGCTCTTTCTCTTACGGGATCTTAGCAGCCGGGATAGATAAGTAGACATGGCGAGCCTCCACGCCCCAGATGGGAATTCAGCCAGAAATTAGAGAAAATAGGAGACATGGGGGAAGCCCAGCATCGGTGCAAGACTCTCCAAACTTTATTTTTCACAATCAGCTTATATACCCCAAGTTGTACATAATGGAATATGCAGAGTTATGCAGGGGCAGCAGTCCTGACCCTCATTGAGACAAGGCTTCTTTTTTGCATACCCTCCCGTTTACAAAAGGTCTCAGGTGGTTTACATTATCTTCTGGCTAAGAGGCCTGTTAACATTTTTATGGCTCTCTTCTGGGTATTGTCTATCAACTAGAAAACTCCTTTTCCCAGAAGTGTTTTTCTTTACTCTGCATTACCCTCAAAATACTAAATAAAGTTACATTCCTGTAGGACAAAGGTGCAGAGAGTTATAATAAAGAAAGTACTTAACTCAAAGATCTAATATTGTTAATACCAGGTCTACTACCTGTTTTTTTTTTTTTTTAATTTACCAACTATATAAGATACGAAAATTTGGCAGCAAGTATTGGCTCAACAAATGAAACCTTTAATCAGTCTTATTCTAGTGATTATGACTCCTCGGAAGCCCCTACATTCCTAGGATGTTTTAAGCTTCCTGTGCCTCCCAAGGTCGAGGGGGAGGCCTCAAACAATCACATGCGCCGCTGTACGCATCCTGCAGGTAGGCTAGAGTGTTATCAAAGGGGAGTTGGGATGAAACACTCCTTTCAAATGCAGGAAACTAAAGCTCTGAATTAACTTTTTCCAGAGAAGGTCAGAAAATAATGGGAAAACAGACAAATTCTTATTTTGGGGGGTACATGCTCAGGAAAAACCAGGGAGAAATCTGAAGACTCAAATTGCCCTGCCATGTGAGTCTGCCACGTGACCCTGTCACAGGTGGGATTCCTCACACTGGCTCCTGGCACCCATAGATGGCAGCCCACCAGGCTCCCCCATCCCTGGGATTCTCCAGGCAAGAACACTGGAGTGGGTTGCCATTTCCTTCTCCAGTGCATGAAAGTGAAAAGTGAAAGTGAAGTGGCTCAGTCGTGTCCGACTCTTAGTGACACCATGGACTGCAGCCTAACAGGCTCTTCCGTCCATGGGATTTTCCAGGCAAGAGCCTACAAAATGATAACTTTAATGCATAAAAATAAAGAGGATTAGCCATCATATCCTGCCTAACCTAGTCATATAATACTTGCATTTGTTAAAGTTAGGCATACCACTAAGAAATATGGCCCGTGGTTTTCTTCCCGGCAGCAGATGGCAATGAATTTCATTCCAACAGAATACCTCCATGATGATGGTCTCGTCTCCTGAAGCATTGTCTAGCCATCCATCCATCTTTGATTCTATCCATTCATTCTGGTGCTTTAAGAATGTTGTTTGAGTGCTTGACATGAATCAAGTCTTTAGGACACATTCTCTGCATGAATGCGGTTTCGTGTCTTTTTCATGTGTTTGTCCTATTTTTCAAGGACACTATAAACAATTTCAAGACCTGACTGATGGCTCCTCTCTCTTCTGCAGTCACCTTGATCTCAGGTGGCCTCAGCCTGAAGCAGCTTGAAGCAGGGCTTTGGTTCCCAAACAGAGACAGAGGTTGGGTAGTGGCAGGAAGAGTGTTGAATTGGAGCCATTAGAAGACTTGGCTCTTTGGCATTGCAGAAAAGAATTCCCACAAAGACAAAAAGGAGTGAAACAAAGTGTTTGTTAAGAGGAAAAAGAGTAAACTACCCATGGATAGACACACAGATAGGCTCAGAGAGAGTCCCACAGGCACGGTCATTTGAATTGCTTTCATGGGGCAATTCTTCTGGGTTTCTTTTAACCAATCATCTTTCTTTGCCTGGTTCTGAGTCAGCATTTGATTTATCTCAGAGTCTTGCTGTCACGCGAGTGTATGTTCCTCCGTTCTTTGTCTCACCACAACAAAGATTTGGAGTGACGGACGTTAAAGCCCCCTCGGCGTATCACAGCTCTTAGGTCTTAGACAAATCAGTGTTACAGCTCAGTGTTACAGCTCTATTTTATTTAGAAGATAGCAGGAAAATCCATCTTCAAGGCGTGAGGGCACGTCGATCTAAAGACACGAGGAGAAGAGCGCCCCAGCGCGTGTGCGTGTGCGCACGAGCAAGAAAGAGCTAGCTTTGGCTCTTCTATTTATATGTTTATCTCTCCCTGGGCCCATCCTATGTAAATTGGGCCAGCCAGGAGTGTTGTTTGTTTTACCTGAGTCCTCACTCTGGTCCTCGGACCTTCTTTTGTTCTATTTTTGTGGGCTTTTCCCTTGCTTGTCTTTTAGCCACCACCATTTTGGATGCCTTTTCCCTATTCTGCCTACCTAACATTCCCCCCTCAAGAGATGGGAGGCCCAATTCTTTGGGAATAGGGGCGTCAAGGTCTTTCTGGCTACTTCCTGCTGAACTGGGACGGCGAAGGGTATTGGCCTCCCCCTCTTGCTATTCTCAAGCCTCAGAGTCCTTAGAGCGGTGTCCATCTAAGGGTGTGTGATATTTTCCGTGGTCGGCTGTAGTTTTATATCTTTGTTGAACTGGCACTGCATGTTGTAGCTTGTTGACCTGGGCAGAGACAAAACAGGTTAGACAACTGACAGTACATGGAATAATCGTAAGTATCATTAATGTAGCCTGACAAGGACTAGTAGGGGCATTAGTCAATTTCAAATTCACATCGCCAGGATGGCTCAAGTCCCTCCTTGTTCAGGGATCAGAAGATCTATCTCCTGTCTGTTTTGGAGTACAACCCCTGTCAAGCTGTGTTGGCTCTTTAGAGCTATCCTGAGAAATCTTATCCCCAGAAACTAGATTTTTGGGGTGTTCATTAGAATGGCACTCATCTGTAGTCCTGAATGGGTATCTGAGATCTCCCAGGGGCTCATGGGTGTATTGAGTATCCTCTTCTGTTTTCTTCCATGGCTTGACTCATGAGTAGTGAATCCAGGTGTCATGTCCTGGTACCTTGACTGCTGTGGGGGTAGAAAGTATTACAGGGTAGGGGCCCCTCCACATGGGCTGGAGTTGAGCCCTTGGGGACCCATCATTCCAGACTTTAATTAGGACTGGAGTCCCTGGAGCATATAGTGGTGACTCCTTAGAATCTTTTGGGTCCTGGTTCATACCCCACAAGCATATATCCTGTTGGAATTGCCCAATAAGTCCCTTAGCACAAGAGTATTATATGTATCTTAGATATGCTGTATAGACTTTCAGCACACAGTCACACACAGCTTTCCCCACTTGCACTGCTGGGAACATTTTTCTCTCTGAATGCCAACTGTAATCTCTTCAAATGCACTCTATGGAGAAGCAGGAAAAGTGCCTTTCAAATCTCCTAGGATTTATGGAGAGCTAAATTGTCAGCCCTGGGTAAGTTCAAGAGTTTAGCAATAGGTTCAATTCCTACTCCTTCTTGAGAAAACTTGCTTTTTGTCTCTGATGTGAACCAAAAATAAAATCACGTCATTGTGAAGAGGGGCACACTTGGTCATGAGTGGCATAGCCCTGCTCATGGCCTGTTGCTCAGGGCACAGGTCTCAGTTTGCCCTGGTCAGTTTCACAGGTGAGAACCTGCTTGAACACGCTGATGATTTTCCAGCATGGCTGTCAGCAAAGTTAAACAACTTTATATACTGAGACATACAGCATCCTTTTGACTTTTAGTTATTTTATAACATGAAGGGAAACATAAACCTATCACCTGGATATTTGCTTTGTCTGCATCATATTTCTTTCTCTGATAAAACAAAGGTTAATTTTGAAAAAGATTTCTAGACATTTAACTTGTCCTCTCCATCTTGCTTCCATGGGAAAAATTATTGAATAATTTTTCTTTTGCACAATCCAAATAAAATGAGACCTAGAAAGAAATGTTAAAGCTTCTCTCTTGTATTATCTTAATTTCCTGTTTAAGTGAATACAGAAGATTACATGGGGTAGGAGACTCTGGCCAATGGCAGCCACTCTTGCTACTGCTTCGGGCTGCAAGAGACTCATGCTCTGTAGCCTCCCATGCCAACTCCAGTCCCCTTCTAGGTCATAAGCCTGCTTATTCCTTTTGTGTTTTCCTTGGGTCTTGGTATCTCTGGGTGAATTTTTCTAAATTACACAGAAACAAGCAGAGCTGTCTCCCCGTGCCTCAGGCTCACTGGCTCAAGAAACGCCATCAGCCATTGCCATGTTCGCATTGGGCAACCTATCGAGGTAGAACTATGCCTTCTCTGGAAGTCTCTCTGTCTCTACTAGTGGCCCAGGCCCAAGGAAGCAAGACCCTTACAGGCTGTGCTTCAGATCTGAGGGGAAGCCAGCATACTCACACTCAGTTTGCAACCATTGCCCTCATTCTCTCCCTGACTCTTGAGCTTTCCCTTAAAGATCATTAAGGGTGTTTCTTAATGTGGCAAGAAGTTACTATCTCATGCAATAAGAACCCACCTGCCAATGCAGGAGACACAAGAGACGCGGGTTCGATCTTGGGTCGGGAGGATCCCCTGGAGGAGAGCATGGCAATTTACTCCAATATTCTTGCTTGGAGAATCCCATGGATGGAGAAGACTGGCAGGCTATTACGGCCCATAGGGTCACACAGAGTCAGACACAACTGAGGCAACTTAACATACATGCACACACACACACACACACACACACACACATGTGTGTGTATATATATATATATATATATATATATAAAACCTCTTTGTTCTTGTTTTCTGGCCTGATTCCTAATATAAAATGGTCATCCTTAAAAGTGGTAAGAAAATCTGTTTTCCGCTTAACAAAGCTAAGGATTTTCTGCTTATTTTCTATGTTTGGGACCAACCTATGGTCTTGACAACAGTTAAGTGGAAAAGATCCTTGACTAGTAAGCAGAAGAGGAGACACGTGTGCAATTGTAAACCATAAATAAAGGCATCTTGAAAAGGCTCGCTGAGTTGGGTGAAGTCAGTGGGCCTGAGGATCAGCTGTAGAACTGAATGAGTGAAACTGCAGGGACCTCACCGGGCAGGGTGAGCTTCATACCTGGAACCAGGGGGCAAAATAAGTCCAGGAGACCTCAAGACACCAGATTCCTAGATCATCCCCTCAATATAGGTTTATAGAAAGAGTCTAGAAAGTAAGAAAGAGTGTTTCATAATCTTCTAACTGCAATAATCACTAATTCTCAGGTGCTAATTTTCTATAAATAACAAAATCCACTAGATTTTAAATGACTTTGAAAATGCTGGCCTTTGCCTGGGTCTGTGGCCACAGCATGGCCTAAAATGCCCAAGTGGTTTTGTCCTTCATGAAGAAATATCATCAAATGAGTTGGCAGTCAGGAAATCAGTTGCAAAATCCAATGAAGGGATTGTTTGAGCCAGGAATTCCATACTGCCAGCACTGTTTTGCCGTTACTCCTGGGCCATTATATGAGAATTTTCAAGTAAGAAAACGATTAATTTAGCCCCTGAAGCTCATTGGAATCAATACTTAATGTTTCTTCTCAACTCTCCAATTAATTACAAAATGATGTATGTTCACTTTGATGCCAGACTATAGATTTCTATCTAAAATTTCCCTCCAGGGGCCTTTTTTGTGTAAGAAGTCAGCTCTCTGTAGTTTGTTGTGTCTCTCCTTTCTCCATCCACCTTCTTAGTTTTCTCCCCTTGATATTTTGTGTTGAGGGCAATGTTAATATTCAGGCAATGAATTGGCTGTATTTGAGATACAGAGAGTGTAACTGGAGACACACTCCAGTGAGCACCAGGAGGTTATGACAAAGGTGAAGGCAATGAGGGCCGAGGGAGCCAACTCATCTTCAAGGTGCTGTGCTTCCAAACTGAATCCCTCTCTTGCCTCCTTAGCTGGGACCCTCCCTCACATCACATAAGTGAAAGGCATCATATACAGCAGACTGCAGCCAGTAGCTCTGGTCCTGACTTCTCAGTGAGGAGTCTGGATTTCAAGAAATAGAGGAACTTCTGCTTATCGTCTGTGTGCCTTCCTATATAACATTCAAGAACTTTCAGGTGAATATTGCAAAATATTTTTATATAGTATCATTAGCAAGATAACTGGTACCCACAGGACACTCAACACACATGCATTTTTATGACACTGTGATTTATAATAAGATTACATACATATATGTATTACATATATATATATATATATATGTATATATATAAAATCTTTGGGGCTTCCCAGGTGACCCTAGTGGTAAAGATCCTGCCTGCCAGTGCAGGAGATGTAAGAGACTTGGGTTCGATTCCTGGGTTGGGAAGGTCCACTGGAGGAGGGCATGGCAACCCATTCCAGTATTCTTGCCTGGAGAATCCCCATGGACAGAGAAGCCTGGCAGGCTACAGTTCATAGGGTCACAAAGAGTTGGACATCCCCATCACTTCATGGGAAATAGATGGGGAAAAAGTGGAAACAGTGTCAGACTTTATTTTTGGGGGCTCCAAAATCACTGCAGATGGTGTTTGCAGCCATGAAATTAAAAGACGCTTACTCCTTGGAAGGAAAGGTATGACAACCTAGATAGCATATTGAAAAAAAAGAGACATTACTTTGCCAACAAATATCCTTCTAGTCAAGGCTATGGTTTTTCCAGGGGTCATCTATGGATGTGAGAGTTGGACTGTGAAGAAAGCTGAGCACTGAAGAATTGATGTTTTTGAACTGTGGTGTTGGAGAAGACTCTTGGGAGTCCCTTGGACTGCAGGGAGATCAAACCAGTCCATTCTGAAGATCAGCCCAGGGATTTCTCTGGAAGGAATGATGTTAAACCTGAAACTCCAGTACTTTGGCCACCTCATGTGAAGAGTTGACTCATTGGAAAAGACTCTGATGCTGGGAGGGGTTGGGGGCAGGAGGAGAAGGGGACGACAGAGGATGAGATGGCTGGATGGTATCACTGACTCGATGGATGTGAGTCTGAGTGAACTCCGAGGGTTGGTGATAGACAGGGAAGTCTGACATGCTGTGATTCATGGGGTCGCAAAGAGTTGGACACGACTGAGCAACTGAATTGAACTGAAGCGACTTAGAAGGCACACACTCACCTTTTATACATGAAGTAAGTGGGAAACAGAGTTCACTGACTTGCAGCAAGAACATAATGGAGGAGGTTCATCTGGCTCCAAATCCTAGGCTCCTTCTGCCATCCTACATTCCCAGAGGTCAAGGGACTTCTCTGTGTGTTGCAACAAATTCCCCTTCTTTGATTTTATTGGGGTAGTGTGTGATTGAAAGCAGAACACTGTATTACAAGCTGTGCAAGACGCGGGCTCCACCCGTCTTTATTTTCTGAGTCGAGGACAGTCTTCCTCATCATTTATCTATAAAAGAAAGCAGCCACTCTTTTCTTCCCTTTTCTATAGGCTTTGAAATTCTCCCTTTCCTTATTCATGAAATCAAACACTTCGTCACATTTTTAAATGATGAAACTCATGTTAAACTCAGCACCTCAGTGAACAGTACACTCATGAAGGGAGAACCTGAAATTGGAGGCCAAATTGGAAGAGCTGTGGGTGACTGGCAGTATGCCAAGTGTCCTGGACCCCAGTTTTCTAATTAACAGAATGGAAATAAACTAAAGATCATGAAATTGTTGTGAATTTTCATTCACAGACTCCTGTGAACAATTTTTTGGTATAAAGCTAAGTATTTCTGATACATTCTATTTGCAGAGCAGTAGACAGCCTGGGCAGAGAAGGCGATGGCACCCCACTCCAGTACTCCTGCCTGGAAAATCCCATGGACGGAGGAGCCTGGTGGGCTGCAGTCCATGGGGTCGCTAAGAGGTGGAGACGACTGAGTGACTTCACTTTCCCTTTTCACTTTCATGCATTGGAGAAGGAAATGGCAACCCACTCCAGTGTTCTTGCCTGGAGGATCTCAGGGACGGGAGAGCCTGGTGGGCTGCCATCTATGGGGTCGCACAGAGTCAGACACGACTGAAGCAGCTTAGCAGCAGCAGATTGTCTGGGCAATGTTGATCCATACGAAAACCAGTTACAAGTGAAACCAGTTCAAGTAGGGGGCGGTGATGGTAGATGGCTCCATGGGTTTCCAGCAGGCTTTCTGTACAGAGAATCATTTCATGCACTGGTTGCTAGAAAGTCAAAGTAAATCTGAAACAAATGGCATAGAATCAGGAATGCGAAGGTCACCAGCAGGAGAGAAGTTAAAGATGATTAGAAATGGTCATTGAGAGAGTAATGCCAAAACTGATATCTATAATTGTTGCCAGAAGGATGAACTGCATGACTGTATGAGGTGAGAGTCCCTTGGAGAAGACACTTGAGATATCCAGGTGGAATAATGAAAAATGTTGCGAGGCAGACAGTTTAATTTCACTGGGATCGACCTTGCTTTGGAAAGGCACAAAGATGTTTGATACAAACAAAATATTATTTAAATTGCCCAGATGCTAGAAGAATAACTAGACGCCCATCCCAATGAGACAGATGTTAGAGTTGTGAAAATTATATTCTGAACACAGCCTGTTCTGCTGCTGCTTTTCTTGCCAACCTGGAAATAATACAGAATTTCCAAGTCTCATTTACAGAAGGTAAGTCAGAGAGAAGGATGGTATAGACTAGCATGAAGTCCACAGGCCTTGAATTCAGACATAACACTTGTGCATTTCGCAGGCTCCTCATGGTCTACGATACGGGATTCAAGTGTTTTTATAGCTGAAAAAATGAGGATACAGATGACAAGTTTCAGTGCTGACTAAACAGGATAAAAAATAGCAACAGAAAACATTTATGAAATATTTACTGCTGCCAGGCATTGCTCTAGGCACTTTATAGGTGTTCTTTTGATCCTCATAACAACCCTTGACACTCTCAAGTTACAGGTTAGAACAAAGAAACACAGATAGGTTAGCTTTGCTTCCTGAGGTCACACAGCTAGGCAGCACCGAGGCAGCAGAATACAATCCACACGGCCTTCAGCAAACTCTCTGATCCGGTCCCAAGTTCATTCTCTAGAAGGGTGGACAGGATGCTGAGCAGCATGGAGTAAGCATTCAATGCTGGTCTTCCCGAAAGACTCAGTAAATGACCACGTGAGGTGCCGAGGTGTGCCTGACACTCAGTTCAGTTCCGATCAGTTGCTCAGTTGTGTCCTGACTCTTTGTGACCCCATGGACTGCATCACGCCAGGCCTCCCTGCCCATACCAGCTCCTGCAGTTTGCTCAAACTCATGCCCATCAAGTCGGTGATGCCATCCAGCCATCTCATCCTCTGTTGTCCCCTTCTCCTCCCGCCTTCAATCTTTCCCAGCATCAGGGTCTTTTCCAATGAGTCAGTTCTTGACACTCAGGATGCTCAGAATACGTGAGTCGCAGAAAGCCAGTGACGTAGCTTTTTTTTTTTTCTATTATGATAAAAATAATCAATAAGCTTAAAAACTTCAGAAGTCCCTTCTTAATATTGGAAGAGATCTTCCACAGGTGAGCGAAAAAGAGGAAACGACAAATCTTCCATGTTAAAGAAAAAGCAGTTTCTTTACAAAGGTAAATTCAGTTTGCCTTTTAAAGCAAAAAGGAAAAAAGTGGTCTATAAAGTCCATGCAGCCAAAGAGCAGAGCGCTCAGACAGCAGCCCAACTTGGGGAACCGGAGAGAAGGCGAGCAGGCCAGGCAGAGGCTGCGAGCGAGGCTGGCGTGCCTGGAGTCAGATCCGGAGTCGGATCCGGCCGCATGGACTATGGTGCCGTCTCCAAGAAACAAAGCCCTGCAGACGTGGGAATCCGCTAGTGGCTGAACATCTGGAAAACGAAACCCCAGGATGAATTATGCGCGGATTATCTTGCACTTGCACAGGAATTTCTTTTTATTCACAGTCGAGGAGCATAAAGAAGAAAGCCTGTTTCACACCTGGCATTTAATTTAGAAAGGATTGCTCCTCCAGCCGGAGGAAACGCCATCTGAACTGCTCTGTGTCCTGGCCCCGCGTCAGGGCTCTGGCCGCCAAGCACAGCACCCTTTTTCTCAATGCGCTCGGTAAGAAGCGTGTGCGCCTGTGGAAGAAATGTGTGTGCACGAGGCCACCCGTGTGTGTGCAAGCGCCAGACACAGCCCTAGTGGGAAGGAGCCAGAGTACCTCGGCCAGATCGCTAAGCTTCCCCCTTTCCCAGATGGCCCCATAAATGTCACCTGGAACTAAGGCACAACGCTGAGCAACACAGCCCAGGGACCTCCCCAAGCATGCTTTATTTTTATTTGGAATTCATCTTGCTGTTTGGGTCTGCTAAGTGTGGAAAGTTCATGGAGAAACCAATTCATTTTCTTAGCCCCAAAGCAGCGGTTGATCGGCCATTCAAGCGTCTCAATGAGCACTGCTTTGAGTTTTTTAAACAAAGTTCTTTCTGCCAAAGAACTTGTTTTTCAGCCAGTCGAGTCCCATCTCTTCATATAATAAGTAAAATGGAAATGCCCCTTTGGTGTTTTCTCTCATGTCTTACAGGATATGTCCAGAACAAAATTAAATAAAACCCCCTTTTTGGTGGTTAATGAGACAGGCACTAGCTAAGTTCACAGCTGTCCCTGTGTGCTAAGTTGCTTCAGTCCTGTTAGACTCTTTGTGACCCCATGGACTGTAGCCCCCCAGCTCCTCTGTCCATGGGATTCTCCAGGCAGGAATACCGAGCGGGTTGCCACGCCCTTCCACAGTAGATCTTCCCCACCCAGGGATGGAACCTGTGTCTCTCACGTTCCCTGCATTGGCAGAAGGGTTCTTTACCACTAGTGCTGCCTGGGAAGCCCCAAGTTCACGGTCGCCTTTTTATTTCATAAGACCCTCTCTAGGAGTCCGACAGTGGGTAGCGCATCTAGCAAATATTTACTCAAGTCTACTGTGTTTTTACATACCCATTCACTCTCTTGTTTGGTACTCACTGCCTTGTACTTTTAGCAGAGTCAAGAGAGGCAACAGTGAATAAAAGAATTTACTGCTTGTAAACATCATGGACTTAATGAGTGGGGTATCATATAATTTTTATCAGCCAGGAAGTGCATTTTTTTAAAAAAAATCACCTTTCCAGGTACAGAGATTGGGGAAGACGTGAGAAAGGGAAGAATGCTTTCACAATTCTTGCATCTGTAGGGCTAGCTGATGAGAAGCAACAGAAATACCTCTTGTTCAGTAAAATTTACCCTTAGAGCTGAGAGGTGGGCAAGGTGTGGGGCAGTGGAGGGGGGCATAGAGAAATGTGCCCAGCACACTCGTCAGGGAGGCCAGTGGGCTTGTAAAGAACAAGGTCAATTACACAGTAAGTCCCCCTCACATGAACCTTCAAGTTGCAAACTTTCAAAGATAGGAGCGTGCACCTTGCTTCAACAAGAAACCAGAACCTGTGCCATCCACGTGAGTCCTGAGTGACCTGGCAGTGTGCCCTCCGTCTCCTGTTGCTGACGACCCTTCAGCTCTATCATCTCCCACCCCCTCTCCCTCCTCCATCAGTAACTCTTCTGGTCTGTTCACTAGATGCCAGCCCCTGTATCACAGCTATTGTACTGTACTGCTGTATTTCTCAAGGTCCTGTACTGTAAGATCAAAGATGCTTTCTCTGTCTTTTGTTTTAAATGCATTATTTGTGTGAAAAGTATTACAAACCTATTACAGCACACTATATATAGTTAACTGTGTTAGTTGGGTACCTGGGCTAACTTTTTTGGACTTACGAACATGCTGTCAGAGTGGAACTCGTTCACATGCAGGTAACTTACTGTATCTGCTTCCAGGTTATTTGCTTTCCTGCAAGGTGAACTTCAAATCTTCAATATAAATCCCTATGTTTATAAATGCTATGAGTCTGTTGCTTTGAGGGGTAAAAGAAGAGGGCGGAATTCCTCGTGTATCTTTGTGGGCAGGCATAGTGTCAAAGACTAAGGTCCTGAGGGAGTTATAACCAGACTACGTCATTAGGCTTCCTACAGAATATAGGATAGCAAGTATGAGACCACTTTGTTTTATTCTCTTTGGAGACAATGATTTATTTTTTTTCAATGGTGAGCACACCACTGGAGCTCAACTCAAGAGGCAATTGTTAAATATGCAGGAAATTTTCAAGGCGGTTGGTTGTCAAACCATAGAGAGCTTGAAATTGGCCATGGTGAGAGGATTTGCCTCTTGGATAGCAGCAAACACTGCAAATCAAGGCTTTTGATTTCAGGGAGATTGCTTGCCAGTACACTGCTGGTTTACACTCTAGTGATATCAAATTAATTGCGGTTCCAGATCATACAGCCTCATTCCCGGAGATCTCCCATTTGTGCGCATGATGCCTGTTCTGCCTGAAACATTTTCCTTTGCATTGTGTTCCTGAAAAACACTTATTTCAGTGCAAGATGCAAGACTCTCTTGATGAGACATTAACAGCCGCCCCAGTGTTTTCAAGACATATTTTAACTATTTTGCTGTCGTTCATTCACTAGGTCATGTCCGACTCTTTGTGACCCCATGGACTGCAGCATGCCAGTCTCCTCCTTCACTGGCTCCTGGAGTTTGCTCAAACTCCTGTCCATTGAGTTGACAGTGCTACCTAACCATCTCAACCTCTGCCACTCCCTTCCCCTTTCGCCTTCACTCTTTCCCAGCATCTGGTCTTTTCCAATGAGTCAGCTCTTTCCATCAGGTGGCCAAACTATTGGACTTTAGCTTCAGCATCTGTATGCAAAGAGTCCATTTTTTGGTGTGCCTATTTTTCTTTCCAAAAAGTGAAAGTGTTAGTCACTCAGTCGTGTCCGCCTCCTTTTGATCCCATGGGCTGTAGCCCACCAGGCTCCTCTGTCCACAGAATTCTCTAGGCATGAATACTGGAGTGGGTAGTCCTTCCTTTCTCTGGGGGATCTTCCCAAACCAGGGCTCCTGCATTAAAGGCAGATTTTTTACCATCTGAGCCAATTGCAACTAGTTTGAAGTCAGTATCTGAGCCTCCTTTTAGTCTACGCATCTTCAATGTCTTTCATAGTGTCTGGCACGTAGCAGACTCTTAAAATATGTATGTTGAGTGAATGAGTGAATAAATAGGCATATGCTGTCTCCATGCCTGGCAGGAGAGGGAAAGATGTGACTGACAGATAAGTTGTGATGAGCTTACAGTCTAGTGTGTCCAAAGAAGGAAGACCAGTAACAAAATAAAGCAAACAACCACAGGCCCAATCATTTTCCAAAAAAACCTCATCCACCAGGAATTCCCCATCCATGAATCTAATTTATTCTGAACATCAAGGAATGAAAATGAATGCCTGAGCCTCCTCGAGGAAGGTATGGAGAAGTCTAAGTCTGTGCACTTTACTCCAGGAGAAGCTCAGGGAACCACCTCCCAGATCCATTATTCTTCAAACGTTTCTGACAACTTCTGTATTTAAATCCACAGCAGTATAAAAAGAAGATTAGAGAGAGGTGCCTGTCAGAGGTAAGCATATTGATAGCAGAGAAAATGGTAGTGTCACCTTGACAGGAAGGGATATGTAAAAATTATAAAAAGAAAAACGAAAAACCAGACTTGAAAACTCTTACTCCACAGCAGCTGCTTAAAATTATTAAATATTCTTGAACAAATGGTCCCAGAATGTTGAGTTCCAGGGACATCCAGTAGAGAAGAGAATTTTGGTCAGATTATCTGTGTCCACATTCTTACTCTTTTCCCCATTTCCTGTGTGACTTTAGGCAGCCACTGAACCTCTCTGAGTCTTAGTTTCAGCATCTAAAACAAGCAGAGATTGCAAATACTGTCAGGGTTTTCCAAGCCATAAGTAAGATGAAAACCATAAAGCAAAATGAAAACATATATTTGACAACAGAGGCATTATATATATCTCACCACCATAAAATGTGGTTCAAAGAATTAAACCTGTAGGGGTGATTGGTCACCTACTTGATTGAACTTCCCACTCTATAGATGAATAGATAGAGACCAAAAGTCAGATCTTCCTGCCAGAAGGGGGAAGTGTCTGCATAGATTCGCTGTTTCATCACATGTTCTTTGTCTGAGTGAGGTCAAGTATAATGGATTTACAAAAGGAACTCATCACCAATGTTCAGACCAAAAACAGAGAAAGTGATTTAAAGGAAGTTTCTATTTTGGCAGAATCCTTGAAGAACATCTGGTTGTGGTGTAGTATGGTGGGTCAGATAGGCGCTCCAACTCACAACTTTGCTTGACCTTGGAAGCAAGGATCATGAATAAACCAATCAGTGTTATTGTCTGCTTTGGTTCCTGGTGGTCCAATGGCTAAGACTCAGCACTCCCAATGTAGGGGGCCTGGGTTCTATTCCTGGCTAGGGAACTAGATCCCACAGGCCACAACTAAGACCCAGCACAGCCAAATAAATAAATAAAAATAAATACTGGGGCTTCCCAGGTGACTCAGGGGTAAAGAATTAGCTTGCAATGCAGGAGACATAGGAGGTAAGGGTCGATCCTTGGGTTGGGAAGATCCGAAGGAGAAGGAAATGGTAACCCACTCCAGCATTCTTGCCTTGGAAATCCCATGGACAGAGCGCCTAGGGGAATGCATTCCGTGTGTGGTCACAAAGAGTCAGACACGTCTGAGCAGCTAAGCACACACACACCCTCTAAGGCCAGAAACTGGGATTGGCTCTTTTGCATATTCCACTGAACATTCTTTCATCATCCTTATGAACAAGTGATTATAATCGCTTTTTTACAACGAGAAAGTGAGACTTAGAGTTTACTACAAGACTTGCCCAAAGGCACTCGATCAATGAGTAAAAAGGACAGCCCAGGACTGCTAGATCTGGACTAAACTCAATTAGATTTGATTTTTAAAAAATAAATTGCTAAACACTTTGGAGGTGCTAGGTCCTGGCTAGTGTGGTACTAGCTGTATTTCATATTGTTTTATCAAATATCCCCAAGAGCAGCAAGTTTTGTGAAAAATAACAGGCTTGAGGTGAGATAAAAACCACTGATGGGGTTTTTCACCTCCTAATCTTGTGGGAAGATGATCTCAAAAGCCATCCCTTGCTACAGAATGAACCTGCTCAACCCTAAATAATGGTTCTCTATTTTCTTAGGCAAATTGAAATCCCCAAGTATGAATTTTTAGAGCATAAATGAAAAAGGTGACTTTGGAATGTGCTGTCAGAATATAAAACTATTCATCATAATATATAGTTTGATGCGAGATTGTTTTACTGTAAGGGACATTTGCTTCACAAATTCCCTCCAGCCTGTCTTACCAGAGTGATTTCTTACTATATTTCTCAGTGCATTGTGTTATATAATACTTCCTGTTGTCTCTATTTTGTTGCTGTTGTTGTTTTTAGTCTCTAAGTCATGTCAAACTCTTCCCAACTCCATAGACCTTAGCCTGCCAGGCTCCTTTGTCCATGGGATTCTCCAGGCAAGAATACTGGAGCAGGCCATTTCCTTCCCCAGGGGATCTTCCAGATCCAGGGATTGAGCCCAGGTCTCTTACATTGCAGGCAGATTCTTTACCCTCTGAGCCCCCAGGGAAGCCCCTTGAATGGTGAAAAGGGAAAAATAGATCTGTTGGTTAGCCTGTTAACCTTGACAATTCATGTGTCCTAACAGGACTGCTTATGCTAGAGTTCCTTTAAAAGAGTTGAGCCTATAGTTTGAAAAGAGAAAATGTTTCCAGCCTAAGCACATTGTTTTCCACTATCACTGGTTTTCCCCTCAAGAGCTGACACATTGCGTTCCTCTTTATTCATTTCAGAGCAGGAAGACTCTTACCCACTCTCCAGATGGGTATGTGGGCCTGTGCTCTCAGTCCTAGCTGTCAATGTTAGAGCTTCACACAACATAACGCTGGGTAGTCACTGCCCTGCCAAGGGCGTGATATGGAAAAAGATGTCTATTTCTCTAAAGACATGAAATATCTCTGAGACTGTGAGCCTCCACATGAACACTGACCTTAACACAGGTGAAGTAAAGGCTAGTATGTTCTTATTTTAAGGGCCTCATTTTAAGAAAGCAGCTTTTGCTGAGTTCCAAGTCAAAGAATTAATGCTTCTGAATTATGGAGCAAGAGAAGACTCTTGAGAGTCCCTTGGACAGCAAGGCAATCAAACCAGTCAGTCCTAAAGGAAATCAACCCTGAATATTCATTGGAAGGGCTGATGCTGAAGCTGAAGCTCCAATACTTTGGCCACCTGATGTGAGGAGCCAACTCACTGGAAAAGACCCCGATGCTGGGAAAGACTGAGAGCAGGAGGAGGGAGTGACAGAGGATGAGATGGTTGGATGGCATCACCAACTCAATGGACATGGGTTTGAACAAGCTCTGGGAGACAGTGAAGGACAGGGAAGCCTAGCGTGCTGCAATCCATGGGGTTGCAAAGAGTTAGACATGACTTAGTGAGTAACAACAACAACAAGCAATTCACATGGTCACAGTTCCTTCTATGCACAGAACTGCTACTGCCGAGGTCCTGAGATGACCTGCAGTCTGGATCCACTTAGCCTGGACCGGTGCTTCCCAGACCTTCGTGTGCACATGCATAGCCCCAGATCTTGTTAAAATGTAGGTTCTAATTCAGTACGCGTGTCTTAGAGCAAAGCACTGACTACCAGGAGTCAAGTTTTATTTTCAGAGAGAAAGATAAGATATTCTAGTTGAGAGACACGTTTAATATAATAAATCAGAATTTGTTCTCAGAGGTTTTAGTAAAATGAATCATTTTCAGGATTGGTGAAACTCAACAATTTGAAGGCCTACAAAATCTCTGAGAATTAGTATTCCTGGTCTGAAATCCTTTAAAAACAAATCATTTTCATTACATACCCTCTATTTGAGGTTTAATCTCAGGGGTTTGAGTATTTGTTGGTTTTTCATAGCATTCCTGAGTTGTGCTAAAGTTAATTTAGGGAAGTTTTATTTTTTTAATTCCTCAACTTCAGAATTATTTCTCATACTTCTATCACCAATATACAATTAATTTTTAAAAAGGAGATTTCATTCTATTACTAAACCAAGACTATTGATATGGATGCAAAAGACTAGAAGAGGACGAGCGTAGACTACAAAAAAATTATTGTTTTTAAATGATTTGCTTCAGTATAAGCTAAATATGTGCTTGTCCTCAGTCATGTCCCACTCTGTATGACCCCATGGACTATACAGATGACTGTCTTGTCAGGCTTACCTGGTGAGTTTGGCATTCTGATTTTAATAACCTGGGGAGAATCTTAGCCATATTTATGTTTTAGCAGAGACTTGGGTGATTTTAATGGGCAGTGATTGAGATCACTGCATTAATGATAGTTATTTGTATGATTTGGCAAATATTTACTGTACCTGCTCCATGCCTGGCTGAGCTTGGGAAACACAAAAATTTTAGTCCTGAAGGACACCACAGTCTGTTGGCTGAGATTTCAATATCCCTGCTTTTGTTCCTACAGTTGCCTCAGACCTACGACCTTATGTTAAGGAATCTCAGACTGCGGGTTTGCATTCAGTTAATTGCCTGTGTATGAAAGTTAAGTGTATCCACCTGTTCCACTGGCTGGCCATGGGAAATGTTTTGTACATGTGCTTTGGGAGGAAAAAAAAGGAAAGACATTTATCTTTGCTTTTTGCTTCCTATGATGACCGGAGGCTTTCATTTTAATATGGAATTCCTCTCTAGGCAAAGAAGGAAAACAGATGGTATATCTTTACATACATAATGCATGCTTCCTCCACATTATTTTTGGAGAGTATAAAGTATGATTAAGGGAAGTGAACTCATGCTGTGAAAAACAGACACTGCAGTTGGGGCGCCTGGGATGCTTCCATATGCACCAAGGTGATGGGTTTTCCTGATCCCTGCTGCCATCTTCATGCTTGCAGGATTTGTAAGAATGACTCTTACTCAAAGAGAGACCATCTGATTCTAGTCAGTGAATGACCAGTTGCTATAACCTGCAAGGATTTTCCAAGGATCATAGCTAAACACTGTGCTGTGTGCTAAGTCACTTCAGCCGTGTCCGACTCTTTGCAGCCCTACAGACTGCACCCCGCCAGGCTCCTCTGTCCATGGGGATTCTCCAGGCAAGAATATTGGAATGGGTTGCCCTGCTCTCCTCCAGGGGATCTTCCCGATTCAGGGATCGAGCCCACATCTCCTGTGTCCCCTGTATTACAGGTGGATTCTTTACCTCTGAGCCAGTTAAAGATTAGATATCATCAATATAGTTTTAGGTAATTCTGGCAAACTCATTAGCAAAGTTCTTATACAACATGATTCAGAAGTAATCCTTACAGTCTTTCTTTCTTGTGCTTCCTCTGACTATAAGGTTATTGTTGTTTAAATATGTTGGTTTAAAGATACTGCAGTTATGGGGTGAGGGGTGGGGAGGGAGGGATAGACTGGAGTTTGGGGTTGACATGTGCACATGGCTATATTTTTTAAAAATAAATGTTCTGCAGACAATGTATAAGAACATCTTCATAGTGTTATGTAACAGTTGTGATCAATCTTTCCCAAAAGGTAAATGAATTTTCACGAAAATACCATACATGATTTCAACAAATATATTCAGCAGGATTTCAGGTAGGGTTCCTTGGCCCCTGGTAAGCAAAAGCCCAACTCAGAAATGCATAAATAAGAAGGGACTTCACTGGCTCACACAACAGGAGAAAGAGAAGAGTAGGTTCTAGGGAGGCCTAATCTGACTGGCCCTTCCCTCTGTGTCTCTTGGCTGGGCCTTCTCCATGTATCAGCATCAGCCTCAAGCTGAACCGAAGGCTGGGGCAATCCCAGCTTGTATTTGTGCATTGGATGTTCAGAGCATTGGAGAAAGGGTTACTTTGGAAAATCTCTCAGACATGTGAGAAAAACATTCCCAGTAAATGTCTCCTTACCTCTTCCCTGACTGCTATTCTTTTCCCTTCAGACCATGTGGAATTCCATGAACTTTCTTCTTTGTTTGAGAGACTGAAAAGCAAAGTTCATACTCAACCCCTTGTCATGAGATTAAGAGATTTATTACATGTATGGGCCGCTTTTCACAGGAAATAATGTGTATGTCAAACGTAGCAACTCTAGCCTGATTGTTCGGATAAGCACTTAAGGCCACTAAACTATTTTTTCTAGCCCTTTCAGTTCAGTGTTCCTAAGTCACCCTTCCAGAAAACTCAGAGCAGAGAAGAATCAGAACATCTAGTTCTACTGATAAGGAAATATCCAGCTTTTATGGCTATACCCAGTTTTATTGGGAGAAGGCAATGGCAACATACTCCAGTACTCTTGCCTGGCAAATCCCATGGACGGAAGGGCCTGATAGGCTGCAGTCCATGGGGTCGCTGAGAGTCGGACACGACTGAGTGACTTCACTTTCACTTTTCACTTTCATGCATTGGAAAAGGAAATGGCAACCCCCTCCAGTGTTCTTGCCTAGAGAATCCCAGGGATGGGGGAGCCTGGTGGGCTGCGTTTATGGGTCGCACAGAGTCGGACATGACTGAAGTGACTTAGCAGCAGCAGCAGCAGTTTTATTGTACGTGTCAGAGAATGTGGGAATTCCTGGACCAATGGTTTATCTGAGATTGCAATGACTTTGTTTAATCAGGAAGCTAGGATGTGGGGCATTTGCTCTTAGCTGAATTTTAAGCCTAATGATAATCTTCTACCCTTTAAATTTTGGTTGATATCATGGATACCTAGGGAGGTGCCTGGAGTAAGTGACCAGGCTTCATCTCAGTCTTTCCTGTATCTCTGGTTCTGGAACTGGCACAGTTAACCAGTCCACATTGGTCCACTCAAGGGAGCCTGGGTTAAGAAATAACATGATGGGTGTCAGACCAGAAAGGCTGTGTGTATGACTGCATGTGGGGTTTGTATACATCTGTGTTTTGGTACATCTGATAAGTATTTATAACAGGTCTTTCACAACACTACCTAAGTTATCATGAGAAATATGTTTCTTTAATTAATTCAGAGAATATTATAAATCTAGGGAAAGGTTATGGATTTCAAATATATTTTTAAAGAGAGAATGTCACTCAGTCGTATACAACTCTTTGCAACCCCATGGACTGTAGCCCACCAGGCTCCTCTGTTCATAAGATTTCCCAGGCAAGAATACTGGAGGGGATTGCCATTTCCTTCTCAAATATTTTTAAAATTGGGGTATAATTTACTTACAATGAAATGTACAAATTCTAAGCATGCAGTTTGATATCTTTCTTTGTGTTTGTTTTGAGTCAAAATCAGCATAGCATGGCATACATGGACCTTAAGTACAATCTGATACATTTTGATCAATTAAACACATGTTACTGATAACTCAAGCGAAATATTAAAAACCCTGTCAACCCAGAAATTTCTCCAGGTTTCCTTATAGTTCATCCCCATGAAATACAGGCAAGCTCTCTTCTGATTTCTATCAATATAATGGAGTGTTTTCTGTTTCTGCATTTCATAAAAATAGGATTATACACAATGCACTCTTGTATCTGGCTTCTCTCTGTCAGCATAATGGATCTGGGATTCATCCATATTTTCACATGCATTAGGATTTCATTTTTGATGCTGAATAATATTCCACTGTATAATCATGTTACACTGTATTTACATATTCTCCTCTGGTGGGCATTTGGATTGTTTTTAGTTTTTTGGCTGGGGAGTATCAGACTATCGCTGCCAGGTGGAAGCCGCCACATGTCTCTTTTGCCTAAAAAAGGCTTGTCCTCTGAATCATCAAGACTTCCTTTAAACCTCACTCTGTGCTTTGAAAAACTGATCATTGTTGCTACCATGGAAGTAAAAGTCCTTTGCATTCTCTGCACCCTAACTAGAAATTTGTTTTTCTCTAAGGATTGTTGTCTGCCCTTGGAAGATGTATGTCCTTAAATACATCTTCATTCTTTCGTATGTATGCAGAGTTGTCTGTGGACTTCCCTGGTGACTCAGACGGGAAAGAATCTGCCTGCAAAGTAGGAGACCCTGGTTTGATCCCTGGGTCTAGTATTCTGGCTACAGTCCTTGGGGTCACAAAGAGTCATCTGTGACTGAGCACCACCACCCCCTACACACACAAGGGTAAATTTCAGTGTGGAAATGTGATCCTCATCTTGGAGGAGGGTGAATGGAAACAGGCTTCTCATAAAATGCCTAAGTGTTCTCTCTGCTCAATCTTTCTAGCTATTCCATCTTACAATAAATTGTGTAAGTTGCATATAGTTTTGGTTTCAAGCCATTTGGGAGAAAATACCCAAGGACCAAGGACCAAGTACTGTCCAGGGAAAGATGAGCGAAGATAAAAGGAAAGGTATAGGAGCCCATGGTGCAGCCAGCATGGCCAGCAGGATGGGAGGAAGAGGGGAGACTCTCCCCATCCCAGATGCGGGACAGGAAGCGTGCCCTCGCAGGGGTGGAAATGTTGATATGTGAGCCACATATCTGGGGGGAGTTTATTTTCAAAACCAGTTCACTGATTTTTGTTTCCTGGATGAAAATATAAGCTCACTGGAGCCATCCATAAGCTTATGTATGTGTGTGGCCATCCTTTCATTTAATTCTTGACAATGGCAGTGAGGTAAGTTTTGCTCTATCTCTTTTGAAGTTGTGTGTGTGTGTGTTTTTAAACCTTTCTTAAGGCAGAGAAAGGGTAAAAAATGTAATATTATAATAAATAATATTGACTACAGGCCCCAGATTTAGGAAGAAAAGGAGGAGACCGAGGGAAGCAGAGTCATTGGCGGCCCTATCTGAAGACGCTGTGTTTCCTCACTGCGTTCTTAGTGTCCAGCACCACACCCAGAACAGGACACTTGTGAATACACACAGGGATGGCTTGCCCCAAGTCCCATAGTGAGAGAAGGAGGAGTCATTCTCTGCTGCTTCTGTTAAAGGTGCATTTCTTGTAACTGATCTAACTATTATACCCTGCTGAATTGCAGTTGGGGTGGGCTTGGGGCAGGGAGCAGTCATGGTGGTCAGAAGTACTAACTTGATAATGAATATTTCCTAACCTCTTTGGGTTGAAACACTCCCATTCAGCCAACCCAATCTCCCTTCAGATAATTAATAAGCCTTTTAAATTCCCTCTCCTTCCCGCTGTTCTACCAAAGTTGACCCCGGGATCCATGGAAGGCTGGGTGCCCTCAACCGCACAGGAGTGATGGCAAGAACGTCCGGCTCTCTGTGCCTGGGCTCCAGTGCCGTCCTCTGGATGTGCTGGTCTCTAGTGTGTTGTCCTCTGTCTGCCTGGTCAGGGTGTCTTTCTGTGAACATCCATATGGAACAGGGGCCAGGACTGTCTTGCATTATATTATATTACATGATGTTGGCCCTGCCCTACACACTCTGGATTTAATACACCCTAATGGCTATGGAGACTCATACAGGATATAGCTCTGATGAGCCTTTATAATCAGCAATGTGGCTTTTACAAGCCAAAAAGTACATAGGCCAAGACTTTTAATAGTCACTTGGAGCTCTCCTGCTCTGTCATCCACAATTTGCTGGGCTAATTAGGCCCTCGGTGGTGACCACATGGTTCTGAAAGTAAGTACTAGGACTTACTCAGGGAGACACTAGGCCTGCCCCTCCCGTGATTCTGGACAGAGGGGTTGAGAGGACACAGGGCCTGCTGGTTCTCCTCTCCTCTCTGTCCTTTCTTTTCACACATTCAGTATCAGCAGGGCCAGATTTTCTACGGACTTCTTCTAGTATATTCAGCAATGCTCTGAAATGCTGTGTTTCTTAAGGCAGAGACCTCAAGGGCTTTCCTTCAAAGGCACATAATCCAAATATTCCAAATTGGGCTTCCTGAGTAGAACAGTTGGTAAAGAATCTGCCTGCCAATGCGCAGGAGATGCAATTAGATCCCTGCTCTGGAAAGATCCCCTGGAGGAGGAAATAGCAACCTACTCCAGTTTTCTAGCCTGGAGAATCAATGGTAGAGGAGTTTGGCCAGCTACAGTCCATGGGGTCACAAAGAGTCAGATATGACTGAGTGTGCACGTACACACACACACACACACACACTTCAGACTGGCTGTTCACAAAAAACCAAGACAATCAGGAACTGCGGATGTCCCAGGAGAAAATGCAATGGTTGAGTGCTTCAGAGTATCATTCTCATTACAAAAGAGTCACGTGTTTCCTCTTCACAGAAGGAGACAGCATAACTGTTGTTTTTCCACTTGAGACCCATTGGTGAAAGCGTATCCTCAGGAGAAGCATTTTTAAATTTGCTTTGAAGCAGACTCAATGTATTTGTGGTTATAGGGAGCTGAAGTCACTTATTTTCTATTTGTTTTAGGTTATCATTAGATAATAGAAACCAAGATGCTTATAGAGGTGACTCTATGGAAGGTTCCAGAAGTATTCAGTGGGTCCCAGTCCAATTCCTACTTAATATCTGTCACAAACTCTCTGAAAGCTAGCATTTTTGTGTGAATCTGCCCTCCAGCTTCAAACTAACTTCTTTCTTTCTTTTTTATTTCTTTCATGTGTTAGCAAGCAGCTCCATGCGTGCTAACCATTCTGATGGTTGGGTAATCCTTCCAAATGGTGACAGCCTCTCCAGGGATAACTTGAGGCACACCACAGGGAAGGTTATTGATGGGAATGACTTCAGATCACTCATACCAACTTCAGAGAGGTCTACCAGCTGCTAACAGCAGTGACCCATTAGTTTTAAGTGTTACTGGTTGACTTTAAATCTGAGCTCCTCTTCACGTGATGAAACTCCTGAAAATCGAGACAGCGCTGTTTCATCAGTTCTGACCTGCCAAAAAGGAATCTGTGCAGACAAAAACCAGAGGCATATGGATACTGGAAAGAAAGTATTTCTGCATCTAAATCTTAGTTTAATTTAAGCTCCTGATTTAATGGCTCTCATTTCCAAAATATTGACAGACCCAAGTATTCATGAACTTCACATGGAGGCATAAGTGTTAAAGCATCAGATAGTCTCTGCAAATTAGAGTAAACCCAAGGTGATGGTTCCATTATTGCAATATTTTGGTTAATCACTGCTATTGCTCTAAGCCCATGGTTTTCACCTTGGCTGTATACTGGAATCATATGGGACACTTAAAAAATATATGGATGCCTGGTTTTAATCCAAAAGATTCTGATTTAATTGTTCTAGGGTGTGGCTTGTGCAGCAGGAGTTTTTAAAGTCTTCCAGGTGATTTTAATTTGGAATCAAGGCTGAGATGCGCTTCCCTAAGCAGTAACAGGTGCTTCAGTTGTTGGGTGTAGGACATGAGGTGGGAGATGCTTGTCTACAAATTGGCTTTACCTGTTGAAGTTCAAAAAGGCCTAGGTCCTCTCTGCACCAGTAATCTTGACCCTAAGTAGGGTGACCAACCACTTTGGTTTGCCTGAGACTGCCCTGCTCCTGTATCCTGTGCACATCAGGACCAGGGTCACCCTCATCGTATGACTTCCTGGGAGTCCCGGCAGAAAAGGTAGGAGGGAGACACGTTGGTCCAGAGCAAAGGAGAGTGTGAACTAGTCAGAAGAGAAAGGTCATCCCTTTGCTGGAGGAGCCCCAAACGAACCCAGTCTGGACCCGCCAATACCAATGTCAGAGGGGTCAAAGCCAAGGGGAACCTTCGCAGCAGGGCTGGTTGGCAGTGCCAGTTCTCGCTGTTGGCACATGCCTTGGCCTTGGGTCCAATAGAGCCGTCCAAGCTCTCCTGCGAGATGCCAGTGTGGAATCAGGCCTCTGGCAAAGAACTCTTCAAGTTCACTGCCTGCTGCAGTGTTTGCACTGCTGGTCCTCCAATGTCATGCATCTCGTTGGAGAGTCCCTTCTCCCTCCTGGCCCCGACAATGCCATTGCCCCTCACTCCTTGAGACAATGTCCACGCTGGTCCTTCTGCCTCCTACTCCCACACTGAAGGGGAGAATACTTTTTTTTTTTAAAAAAAGATTGATCTAATATAGTGTTTTTCAACCATTTAGATTAACATTATTGCCCTCCAAGGAGACTTTAAAGACATTTTTTTATTTTCCTAATTGTCATCTCGTAAAATTTTAATAGTTCAGATGCGCTGTATATCTGTTTATGTAATGCAGCCCCTTGGGGGGGTACACAAGCCATAACATCTAAGATTTTTCTGCTTTGCCCCTGTCTCGCTGTTCACCAAACCCAGGGTAGGCAAGGCACAAGCTAGAAAGCATATGGGAAGACTTTGGAAGAAGATCCAAGGAATGTAGCAAGCGCAGACATTCTTTACTTAGGGCAGCAAGGCTGACTGCTTTATTCTCTAATTGTTGATGCTGCCGCAATGCGCAGCAAGGGCTGTTCAGGTGGTGCTTACATAGGTAAGGATGTGGAGCAAAAGAGCCTGACCACTGCCATCGTGGCTAATTGCTCTGTCCCTATGTTAACTTATATGCAGAGTACATCATGAGAAATGCTGGACTGGAAGAAACACAAGCTGGAATCAAGGTTGCTGTGAGAAATATCAATAATCTCAGATATGCAGATGACACCACCCTTATGGCAGAAAGTGAGGAGGAGCTAAAAAGCCTCTTGTTGAAAGTGAAAGAGGAGAGTGAAAAAGTTGGCTTAAAGCTCAACATTCAGAAAACAAAGATCATGGCATCTGGCCCCATCACTTCATGGGAAATAGATGGGGAAACAGTAGAAACAGTGTCAGACTTTGTTTTTTTGGGCTCCAAAATCACTGCAGATGGTGACTGCAGCCATGAAATTAAAAGGCGCTTACTCCTTGGAAGAAAAGTTATGACCAACCTAGATAGTATATTCAAAAGCAGAGACATTACTTTGCCGACTAAGGTCCGTCTAGTCAAGGCTATGGTTTTTCCTGTGGTCATGTATGGATGTGAGAGTTGGACTGTGAAGAAGGCTGAGCACAGAAGAATTGATGCTTTTGAACTGTGGTGTTGGAGAAGACTCTTGAGAGTCCCTTGGACTGCAAGGAGATCCAACCAGTCCATTCTGAAGGAGATCAACCCTGGGATTTCTTTGGAAGGAAGATGCTAAAACTGAAGCTCCAGTACTTTGGCCATCTCATGCGAAGAGTTGACTCATTGGAAAAGACTTTGATGCTAGGAGGGATTGGGGGCAGGAGGAGAAAGGGATGACCGAGGATGAGATGGCTGGATGGCATCACAGACTCGATGGACGTGAGTCTGAGTGAACTCCGGGAGTTTGTGATGGACAGGGAGGCCTGGCGTACTGCGATTCATGGGGTCGCAAAGAGTCGGACACGACTGCGCGACTGAACTGAACTATGTGCCCCAACCGAGAACCAGGTTTTGACCCCTTGGGGGCTGTCTCACCTCCACTGAGAATGCATGAACTAGTGCCATTGTTCCATGAACTGTCCCACTCCACTTCATCTTGCTCCCACCGTACCCTGTGGAGACTTTCATCATTCCATCTGTAATATTTAATAACGTAGAGTTCAAATTATTATTGACTTCACTTGTAAGGGCAGAGAGAAGTTATAATTATGTACATGGGGTGTATACTTTAATAGCTCAGTGCTCAGTCGTGTGCAATTTTCTGCGATCCTATGGATTGTAGCCCACCAGGCTCCTCTGTCCACGAGATTTTCCCAGCAAAAATACTGGAGTGGATTGCCATTTCCTCTTCCAAGGGATCTTCCCAACCCAGGGATTCAACCCATGCCTCCTGCGTCTCCTGCAATTGCAGGCAGATTCTTTACTGTTGAGCCACTGGAGAAGACCACCTTGAGCTACTCCTACTCAATTGATTACTTGACATATAGAGATAAATGTCAACTTTACGAGTAGATGCAGCCCCAGCTCAAGCTTGGTACTCATGGACAATGACTTCTTCCATGGACCACATTCCCAGAAAGGGTCAAGTATTAGGGTCATTAGCTGACTGAACCAAGGTCCAGGGTTTGGTTCCAGCCCTGAGATGGGAACATGGATTCAAGGACCTGTGTTTAAGAACCTGCACCCCTGGTGTAGATCGGAAAAGAAATACAAGTCTTCATTCACAGAGACACACTTATTCACTGCATTTCCTTTATTGAGCATTAGTCTTGAACCAGAGAGCATGACAAGTACCTGTGAAATAAAACCGAGTTGTATGCATCCTCTTCCTTCATTTTCTTACACTTCCCATAGAAAAGCAAGGAAAGTATTAATAAAATAAAAAATAAATTATAGTAGATGTAAATAGAACAGGACATAGCAACCCACTCCAATATTCTTGCCTGGAGAATGCTATGGACAGAGGATCCTGGCAGGCTATAGCCCATAGAGTCCCAAAGAGTAAGACACAACTGAGCTACTAACACACACACATAGTAGGTGTAAAAGGTGCCCTAGAAAGGAGAGAATGCTAATCACTATCTGGTCAGGGGACCCAAAAGTTAATGGACTGATGTGATGACCTCTGAGGTCAGTCTTGGAAGATGAGTGCAAGTTTCCCAAGAAGATAATGACAGTGGTCAGCTGGGCAGGGAGAATAATACATGGAGAGACACATAGGAGGAGAGGATGTTGCTTTCAGGAGGTTGTCTATCTTAGTTAGCTCAGACTGCTCTAATAGATGGAGAAGGCAATGGCAACCCACTCCAGTACTCTTGCCTGGATAATCCCGTGGATGGAGGAGCCTGGTAGGCTATAGTCCATGGGGTCGCTAAGAGTCAGACACGACTGAGTGACTTCACTTTCACTTTTGACTTTCATGTACTGGAGAAGGAAATGGCAACCCACTCCAGTATTCTTGCCTGGAGAATCCCAGGGACAGAGAAGCCTGTTGGGCTGCCGTCTATGGGGTCGCACAGGGTCGGACATGACAAAAGCGACTTAGCAGCAGCAGCAGCAGCAGCTCTAATAGAACACCATAGCCTGGATTTTTTTTTTAAGCCATTATTTCTCTTAGTGCTGCAGGCTGGAAAATTTGAGATAAGGGTGCCAGCATGGTAGGATCCTAGTTTGCACAAGGCCACCTTCTTGCTGTGTCTTCACATGGTGAATAGTAGAGAGAAAGGAAACAAGCGCTCTCCTGTCTCTTCTTCTAAGGGTACCAAAAATTATATGAAGGCTCCACCCCTCGTGACCTAGCTCTCCCAGTGGCCCTACCTCCAGATGCCATCACACCAAGGACTGGAGTTTTAATGTGTGAATTGGAGGTATGGGGATACACACACTCCGTCCATAGTCCTGTAAGCAGGTCTCTCTCTATGGCCTAACTGAGTAAATTGGAATCCTTGAATGCTGTCCACAGGAGTCTAGACTTTATCTTATATATAGAGTCACTGAAACAAAGGAGCCAAGAGGTCATGCTCAGTATTGCACAGGCTTCCATACACTGCAGTTGGGAGTGCCTGGAGGGCATGGGTAATGTTGGTTTCATCTCCATGTGTGCCGCAGTCATGTCCTAGAGACCCTCTCAATAGTGCGCATGTAGCCCAAGGGTCCAGTCTCATGTAGGGACACTAGGCATAGACTTAGCTGACTTTATATACCCCTATTCCTCAGTGAATGGGAAAGTCCAATTGGTGGGGTTATATGATGAGTTTCTTCCATTTTTCAGCTGTTTAAATTGATCCCTTTAAGAGACAGTTTGCAGAAGAGTTATAGGTTAATATGGAGGATGCTGGAGGAACTTGTGGTCAATTAGGCAGACTGGGCTGTGGGGGAAATTCCCTTTCTCATTTCAAGCACATGGAAAAGCTAAAAGATAATTAAAATTTGTTAGATATATACCTAAATTTAACCACCCCTCTCCCCACCCCATCAAGAAAGGGAATCCCAAGGAGCAAAAATTAGAGGATCACCTCTAAATCTATGGTGCTTGGAAATGGAAGTGGACAGTCTCACATGGGAAAATGAGGAACAGCAAAGGGTGGCTCTCACTGCTTCCCAAGGTCAGGACTCTCCTTGGCAAAGAAACCTGCCTGCCTCTCAAAGCCCAGGGTGGAAAAGGGTCAGCTTGGCTGGTACCATAAGTAGGTGTGAATTCTGAATTCAGACTGCTTATATGAGGCAGTGACTCCAAGCCAAAAAAATTAAAACAAAAGCTCTTGATTTAATGAAACCTTTAGGGCCTGTGGCTGGGCAGATTCAAAGCTTCCTGCTAAGGATGCTGACACAGCTCAGGTTCCGTAAGCTAATAAGGTGTGCAAGAGTTGAAGATGAATAATTATCAACTTAGAATCACAAAACCTGTAAGAGCATGGTGAAAATAATGACCTTTTTAGATGATGAAATATAATCTCTAAAAACAGAAAATTCAACTTGGAAGAGTGGTATACAAAAAAAATTGTTAAATAAATTAGTGCTGTTTGATTATGAAAGCCATTAGTAATAATGACCTCTGGGAGAAAGAAAACAAAGCTAAAATACTAGTGAACAATAACATGGGAAATGGGTAGGATCTGGTCGAGGAACATAGTTAAAGCAAAGTAACAGACAGCTCAAAATAGAGTACTCAAAAGAAGGCTGATTACATCAATAAAGAAGAGAAATTTGATTGGACTTCCCAGATGGCACTAGTGGTAAAGAACCTGCATGCCAATGCAGGTGACAAAAGAGACACAGGTACCATCCCTGGGTCAGGAAGATCCCCTGGAGGAGGGCATGGCAGCCCACTCCAGTATTCTTTCCTGGAGAATCCCATGGACAGAGGAGCCTGGCGGGCTACAGTTCATGGGGTCACAAAGAGTCAGACACAACTAAACCAGCTTAGTACACACAAGCTAGAGTATTAAAAGGTTTAAATAGGTATAAAAAAAGATTTTTATCATAAAATAGAGGTAATAATCATCCCAAAGCTTCAGAAGACATGAAGTTGCTTGTACATAAAAATACATCTTGAAAATATGCAGTAGAGTAGCTATAGGATTATATGATGAAATTGGTATCCAAAATCCCCAAAGAACATTTCAATTCATACCTCTCAGAAATTGAGAGACCAAGTAGACAAAAAATTAGTAGAGTGGCTAAAATTTGAAATACACTTTTAACTATTGTGTGTGTGTGTGAACAGATGTAAATATGAATGGTTTATGCACATATGTGCATGCTAAGTCACTCCAGTCATATCCGATGCTGAGTGATGAGAGCTCTTCCGGAGAAACAAGAGCAAAAGAAGAGAAGGCGCAGTGAGGACTCTGAAGAAGAGGAACTAGCCAGTACTCCCCCCAGCTCAGACGACTCTGCATCAGGATCTGATGAATCGAGAGGAAGATTGTGTCTCCTGGGGCTTGCCTGGTCCTAGCCCCAGTCGTCTCCCCACCTGTGTTTTGGTACCTGTTTTCTCCTATGAAATGCGGTCCTCGGGTTCTGTGCCATCTGAACAAGCTTTCCTGCTAGCCTGCGCTTCCCTGAGGCCACATGGGAGGTGTCTCATCAGAAGGTGGCTGTTTATAACCCGGGGAGACATCCGGTGGGGGCCAGGGCAGGCCCGGGTCCCACCGCGCCCCCTGCCTTCCCGCCCTTTGGGGTATAGCTGCTGCTTGTCCTGTACAAGTTGCCGCAGGCAGGGGTCCTGTGAGGGCAGGTCTGTAGCTCCTAACCGGGGCCTATTTCTACTTTTATTTTGTATTTCTGGTCTGTGAAAAATGAACATTTAATAAAGAGAACTGACTTTGGAAAAATAAAAATAACTGTTGACCATATGTGGCTTCCCAGGTGGGGTCAGTGATAAAGAACCCACATGAATGCAGGAGACGTAAGACGCTTGGGTTCTATCCCTGGGTTGGGACGATTCCCTGGAGGAAAGCATGTCAGCACACTCCTTGCCTGGAGAATCCCATGGACAGAGAAGCCTGGCAGGCTACTGTCCATAGAATGGCAAAGAATTGGACACGACTGGAGCGACTCAGCACACTACACACACTGGCCATATATTAGGCCACAGGGAAAATTTTGACAAAACAAGGTACAAATGCTACAAAACTGTTAAATTAGAAATAAACCATACCATAATGTCATTGTTAAAAGACTTTTAAAGAGGCATTTAGAAACACAAACATACAAACAAGTCCCAAAAGACTCTAAACATTTGTAGAAAAATCTATGTAATTTTGAGAAAGGATTGGGAACTCGTGTACACCCGAGATGGATTCATGTCAATGTATGGCAAAACCAGTACAGTAAGTAAAGTAAAATAAAGTAAAAATAAAAATACAAACAAAAAAAGAATCCAAACTGCAAATTAAAACGTAAATACTTTTAATGAATCAAATGAAAGGTGTCTCTGTGGAAAAAGAGAGTGGAGAAGGGAAGGAGAGAGGAAAGAAGGAAGGAAGAAAGAAAGACACTATAATCAAACTTCAAAGAGAGTGACTAGCTGGAAGAATATATGTATAACCATATAGCGGATTAAAGATTAGTACTCACATTTTTAAAATGTCATGCATCAATAAGAAAAAAAGAAAGTGAAGTGATACTATGATTTGTTCACATGGACATATTTGTACATTAAAATACTTTAAAATATTCACTTTAAGAAACTTATGCAACTTATGTATCAATACAAAAAAGAAATCAAGTTACATCATAATTCATTCATAAGGACATATATGAACTTTATTATAGCTACTTTTGGAAAGGAAAAAAGAGTAATGGATAAAGAAATGAATAAATTTCTATTTTAACCCTAAGTCCGTGATATCTTTAATGAAAAAAAAGTAAAACATCACATTTATCATAAAACACTTAAAACTAGAAAAAACATTAATTTTTGTTAATCTGGGCACACAAGTAAATTTTACATTTTTCTCTGTACTTTTCTGCATTTCTTTAAACAAAAAAATTAAAATCGGTGAGGAAACAGTGAAAAAGTATTAACTGTGCATGCGTGTGTTTGGGTGCCCTTTATGCTAGATTGCATGCTAGTATTTCTTTTCCTAAAGCAGGATTGGCACATGATCTTTCAAACAAATGAAAATTCCCTCTCAGTGTACTCAAATGGCTAAAATAAGTTAACATGCTACTATGTGGTTTATGTACATAATCCTGCGGCTAACAGCCTGAATCATATTGTTACGTTTTTACAAGGTACAGTATAGAGACATAAGAAAAGCCAGAGGTGGAATTTTATCTTAAAGACTAATAACAAACAAAATTTATAAGTGGAGACAAATTATCAAGATACTAGAAACCAATACCCCAATTTTCCAAAAAGGAAAAAGAGCCAATGTGTTTGGGTGGCAAAGTAAGCCCATACCGTAAAGTAAAATTATGAAGAGAGGAAAGCTTGCTTTGCATTCCTGCTGATGAGACAGTTTGAGTAGGAAGTAACAGAAAGCACACCTTCAGTTCAGTTCAGTTCAGTTCAGTCACTCAGTCATATCCGACTCTTTTCGACCCCATGAATCGCAGCACGCCAGGCCTCCCTGTCCATCACCAATTCCCAGAGTTCATTCAGACTCGCGTCCATCGAGTCAGTGATGCCATCCAGCCATCTCATCCTCTGTTGTCCCCTTCTTCTCCTGCCCCTAATCCCTCCTAGCATCAAAGTCTTTTCCAATGAATCAACTCTTCACATGAGGTGGCCAAAGTACTGGAGTTTCAGCTTCAGCATCATTCCTTCCAAAGAAACCCCAGGGCTGAACTTCTTCAGAATGGACTGGTTGGATCTCCTTGCAGTCCAAGGGACTCTCAAGAGTCTTCTCCAACACCACACTTCAAAAGCATCAATTCTTCAGCGCTCAGCTTTCTTCATAGTCCAACTCTCACATCCATACATGACCACAGGAAAAACCATAGCCTTGACTAGACGGACCTTAGTCGGCAAAGTAATGTCTCTGCTTTTGAATATGCTATCTAGGTTGGTCATAACTTTTCTTCCAAGGAGTAAGCGTCTTTTTTTCATGGCTGCAGTCACCATCTGCAGTGATTTTGGAGCCCAAAAAAATAAAGTCTGACACTGTTTCTACTGTTTCCCCATCTATTTCCC
>SJXQ01009260.1:18307-132231 GCA_006408695.1 Aepyceros melampus | reverse complement strand
AGATAGCATATTCAAAAGGAGAGACATTACTTTGCCAACAAAGGTCCGTCTAGTCAAGGCTATGGTTTTTCCAGTGGTCATGTATGGATGTGAGAGTTGGACTGTGAAGAAGGCTGAGCACAGAAGAATTGATGCTTTTGAACTGTGGTGTTGGAGAAGACTCTTGAGAGTCCCTTGGACTGCAAGGAGATTCAATCAGTACATCCTGAAGGAGATCAGCCCTGGGATTTCTTTGGATAGAATGATGCTAAAGCTGAAGCTCCAGTACTTTGGCCACCTCATGCGAAGAGTTGACTCATTGGAAAAGACCCTGATGCTGGGAGGGATTGGGGGCAGGAGGAGAAGGGGACGACCGAGGATGAGATGGCTGGATGGCATCACTGACTCGATGCACATGAGTCTAAGTGTACTCCGGGAGTTAGTGATGGACCAGGAGGCCTGGTGTTTTGCAATTCATGGGGTCACAAAAAGTCAGACACGACTGAGAGACTGAACTGAATTGATCTGAACTGATTCTGAGCTTAGTTTGTTCTTTTTTTTTTTTTTTCTAGTTTCCTGCATTTAAAGTTAGATTGTTTGGGATATTTCTTTATATTACTGTTTGCTTTTACTACTGTGAACTTCCTTCCTAAGATTATTTTTGCTGCATCCTGTAAGTTTTGATACTATATGTCTCCATTTTCATTTGTCTCAAGACATTTTTTATTTCTCTTTTGCATTCTTACTTCACACATTGATTGTTCAGTAGCATGTTGTAGAATCTCCACATTCTTTTTTAATTTTCCATCTTTTTCTTATAATTAATATCTAGTTCTTACCACTGTGTTTGGAAAAGAGGATTGATATGATTTCAATCTTCTTAAGTTTATTAAAAAACTTTGTGGCCTAATATATGATCTCCCTAGAAAGCATTAAATGTATGCTGGAAAAAAATGTGTATTCTGCTGCTTTGGGGTGGAATCTTCTATAAATAACTCATAAGTTCATCTTGTCTAGTAATTTAAGGCCAATATTTTCTTATTGATTTCTGTCTGTATGATCTATTTATTGATAAAACAAAGATATTGGATTCCCCCACCATTATTACATTACTGTCTATTTTCCCCTAGGTCTGTTAATACTTGTTTTATACAGTTAGGTACTCCTACCTTGGGTGAATAAACGTAAGCAAACATTATATTCTTATGTTGGACAGACCCCTTTATCCTTATATAATAACTTTGTTGTTACAGTCTTGGGTTTACCCCTACATTTTCTGTATAGCTAACTCGGATTCTTTTGGTTTCCATTTGTATTGGAGTATCTTTTTCTATGCCTTCTGTCAGTGTCTGAGCATCCTTAACACTGTAGTGAGTCTCTTGTAGGCAGCATATACTTGGGTCTTGATTTTCTTTTTTTAATCTATTAAACCTTTGGGTCTTTTGATGGAGAATTTAGCCCATTTAATTTGAAATATTTATTTATAGGTAGGGACTTAATGCCACTTTAAAAAATCATCTTCTGGATATTTTTCTAGTTCCTTTTTTATTTTCATCTTCTCTTACTCCCTTTCATTGTCATTTGATCATTTTCTTTAATGGTATTTTTGATTCCTTTCTCTTTATCTCTTAAACATATTTACTATATATTTTTCTTTGTGATTACCATGAGGCTTCCATAAAATAACTTAACATTCTGTTTTAATCTGTTAAAAACTTTGTATGCATTGTAAAGCTCTACAATTTTAGCACCCTTTCTGTTTTATGTTTTTTATTTCACAATTTATTTCTTACTTTTTGTATTCATTAAGAAGCTTTTTTATTGTTGCTTATTTTGCTACTTTTGTCTTTTAACTTTCATGCTAGATTTATCACAACATTAGATTATTCTGCATTTTAAAAGTACACTTGATCTTTGAATAATGTGGGAGTTAGGAACCTCACTCACCTTGCAGTTTAAAATCTGTATGTAACTTTACAGTCAGACCTCTGTCTCTCCAGTTTGGAGATTAAACCCATGTTGTTCAAGGGTCAACTGTATATTTATATTTTCCAGTGTTGGAGAAGGCATTGGCACCCCACTCCAGTACTCTTACCTGGAAAATCCCAAGGATGGAGGAACCTGGTAGGCTGCAGTCCATGGGGTCGCAAAGAGTCGGATACGACTGAGCGACTTCACTTTCACTTTTCACTTTCATGCATTGGAGAAGGAAATGGCAACCCACTCCAGTGTTCTTGCCTGGAGAACCTCAGGGATGGTGGAGCCTGGTGGGCTGCCATCTCTGGGGTCACACAGAGTCGGACATGACTGAAGTGACTAGCAGCAGCAGCAGCAGCACCCTTTCTTTTCAGCTAAAGTCCATTTAGCATTTTGTCTTATGACTGCTCTAGTGATGTTGAAGTCCTTTAGCTTTAGACTGTCTGCAAAACTCTTCTTTCTCCTTCAATCCTGAAGGACAGCTTTGCTAGGTAGAGTACTCTTAATTGGCAAAGTTTGGAGGTTTCTTTTTTTCAAAACTTTGAATATATGATGTCATTCCCTTCTGGGCTCCAAAATTTCTGGTGAAAAAAATTGCTGATAGTCTTCTGGGGTTTACATGTATGTAACAATTAGTTTTTTGTCTTTCTGCTTTTAAGATTCTCTCCTTGTCTTTTTAAAAAATATATATTCCTTTTTTTTTTATTTTTTATTTTTGGCTGTGCCACATGGTATATAAGATCTTAGTTCCATGACCATGGATCTGTATTGAACCCATGCCCTCTGCAGTGGAAGGACAGAGTCTTAACCACTGGAAAGTCCCCTTCTCCTTGTCTTTACTTTCAACACTCTAATTATAATGCATTTTTTGGTGTGGGTCTCATTAGTTTCACCTTCTTTGGAATCTAGGAAACAAGGGGTTTCCTAGCTCCAGAAATCTGTTCCTTTCTCCAAGTTAAGAAAGTTTTCTGACATTATTTCTTCCAATAAACTTTCTACTTCTTTCTCCCCCTCTTCTCCTTCTGGGACTACTATAATGTAAGATCCACATGTTTATGTTACACAATCCCTAGAGCTATCCTTACCTTCCTTTATTCTTTTCTCTTTTTGATCATCCAAATCAAATTAATTCCACTCTTCTGTCATGGAGATTCTGAGACTTTACTTCATCGGGTCTTCTGTTGAATCCTTTCATTGCATTTTTCAGTTATTGTATTGTTTAGCTCTGTGGTTTTCACTTGGTACTTTCCTACAGTATCTCTTTGTTGAAATTCTCTTTGTGCTTTGTTTTCCTGACTTTGAGACCATTTTCAAGACCTTTTTTGTACATTTTTTCAGATAAATAACTTATCCTCTTTTCATTAGGTATTTTTCTGTGGTTTTATTTATTGTTTTGAAATATTTCCCTCTATTTCTTCACCTTCCTTGTAAAAGAAAAATACATATATTTGTTTTCTATACATTCCATGATATAGCCCCTTCTCCCTGTCTTGAAGGAGTGGCTTTTTATAGAAGATGAAACCTATCATGCAGCACTGCCCTAGTTCTTGGTTTTCTCATAAACCTATGCGAGTGTTCAAACAACATTCTTTGTTCTTCAGTTCAGTTCAGTAGCTCAGTCGTGTCCGACTTTTTGCAGCCCCATGAATCGCAGCACGCCAGGCCTCCCTGTCCATCACCAACTCCCAGAGTTCACTCAGACCCATGCCCATGGAGTCCATGACGGCATCCAGCCATCTCATCCTCGGTCGTCCCCTTCTCTTCCTGCCCCCAATCCCTCCCAGCATCAGGGTCTTTTCCAATGAGTCAACTCTTCGCATGAGGTGGCCAAAGTACTGGAGCTTCAGTTTTAGCATCATTCCTTCCAAAGAAATCCCAAGGTTGATCTTTAGAATGGACTGGTTGGATCTCCTTGCAGTCCAAGGGACTCTCAAGAGTCTTCTCCAACACCACAGCTCAAAAGCATCAATTCTTTGGCACTCAGCCTTCTTTACAGTCCAACTCTCACATCCATACATGACCACAGGAAAAACCATAACCTTGACTAGACGGACCTTAGTCGGCAAAGTAATGTCTCTGCTTTTGAATATATTATCTAGGTTGGTCATAACTTTTCTTCCAAGGAGTAAACATCTTTTAATTTCATGGCTGCAGTCAGCATCTGCAGTGATTTTGGAGCCCAAAAAAATAAAGTCTGACACTGTTTCTACTGTTTCCCCATCTATTTCCCATGAAGTGATGGGACTGGAGGCCATGATCTTCATTTTCTGAATGTTGAGCTTTAAGCCAACATTTTCACTCTCCTCTTTCACTTTCATCAAGAGGCTCTTTAGTTCCTCTTCACTTTCTGCCATAAGGGTGGTGTCATCTGCATATCTGAGGTGATTGATATTTCTCCCAGCAATCTTGATTCCAGCTTGTGTTTCTTCCAGTCCAGCGTTTCTCATGATGTATTCTGCATATAAGTTAAATAAGCGGGTTGACAATATACAGCCTTGACGTACTCCTTTCCCATTTGGAACCAGTCTGTTGTTCCATGTTCAGTTCTAACTGTTGCTTCCTGACTTGCATACAGATTTCTCAAGAGGCAGGTCAGGTGGTCTGGTATTCCCATCTTTCTCAGAATTGTCCACAGTTTATTCTTAGTGGCTATCAATAGTTGAGTATGTGCCAAAACTAGGTAGGTCATAAATAAGAGGATCTCAATTAGTACCTGATTGGAGTTGACTCATTGGAAAAGACCCTGATGCTGGGAGGGATTGGGGGCAGGAGGAGAAGGGGACAACCGAGGATGAGATGGCTGGATGGCATCACGGACTCAATGAACGTGAGTCTGAGCGAACTCCGGGAGTTGGTGATGGACAGGGAGGCCTGGCGTGCTGCGATTCATGGGGTCACAAAGAGTCGGACACGACTGAGCGACTGAACTGAACTGAACTGAACTGAATTAGTACCTAGATGGAGGCTTACTGGAAGCGAGACTCTCAGGCAGCAGCTTTTAAAGTATATAAATACTCTTCATTCAGGGGAAAACTGGTAAATAGATGTTTCAAACTCTTCTGCACTTGGCTAGTTAAGAACTATTTCTTTGTTTACTACCATCTATTAAACCCGTGAATACAGCCTTTCTGGCAACAGAGGCAGGCTTTCAAGGGATGCATCCTTGGTGCCAGTTGTGTGTACAGACACCTTTCTTGGGGATACCAATGACCTGAGATTAGGAAGAGGGAGAGCACAAAGATAGTACTGGCCAGTCTGGATTTTGGAGAGAATGCAGTTGGACCCTAGATGTGTATTCATTTAGAATCCTGACTGTCAGGCTACTGCTTATAAGATAAGCAGATAGGCCTCTTTCATGGACCTTCTGGGCAAGTTTATATCTGTAGTCTTTGCACTGGGCCCTGGTGTGAGAGAGATTGGGGGCAGGAGGAGAAGGGGACGACTGAGGATGAGATGGCTGGATGGCATCACGGACTCAATGGACGTGAATCTGGGTGAAATCAGGGAGTTGGTAATGGACAGGGAGGCCTGGCGTACTGCAATTCATGAGGTCGCAAAGAGTCGGACATGACTGAGCGACTGAACGGAACGGAACATTTAATTGTAAACCTTAAAGAAATTATCAGTTTTTCGGGTACTTTTTGAAATGACCTTTTCAGATGCCTTTTAGAATGGTTGCCTGAAATATCTTAGATAGATAAAAGATAGGAAGATAGCTGTTCTCTACTGATAATATTCTGGTATTGCATTAAGTTCTGAAGACATAGAAATGAATGATACCCACACTCATCTATTCAAAATTTACCAAGAAAATCAGAAAAGTAACAAGATCAAGTTGAAGTTTCACTAGAATGAATTTTAAATTATGATTAATCATTTGTTCATTGGTTAGTTTTTTCAGTTTTCCAACCCTAGGCACACATATTTTTGTCCTTAGCTTTTACACTCACAGATGGAAATATTAAGCAAATCTAATATAATATTTATTATAGTCAAATAAAGATTTTTCTCAAAATTCTTGTGCTAATTCAGCAAAGCAGTTTTAACATTTAGATAGTCTGAATGTCATCTATGAATAAATCATAAACTTACAACATTTTCTAATGACTAAGTGCTTTTCATAGTCTCAGTGTCTTTTGCAATGGAAACACTGAACCAGATAATTAAAAGCCTATGCTACCCTGACACCTTCAGTGCCTCCTTGATGTTGTATAACTCTAATTGACCAAGAATGAACACATTACGTATTGTCACTTTGCTCCATTTCATATAGGGCATAACTGCCATTATGTCAACAAGATACCATTAACCTTCTTCAAGAAGCTGGTACTGCTGTGCAACAGCTGCTTTACAGCGAAAAAAAGGTAGTGATCTAAAAAAGTTGTCACATGAATTTAGAAATAAAACTGCTCTGAATAAGAGGGCATGCCACACCTCAGTCTGAAAGAAAATAGGTTAAACAAAATAGAGAAGCCTTAAAAGAAGAGAAATTTGAAATTGATTTTTTTTAATGTAAAGAATAAATAGTGTATATGTAGACTGAATCAACTGCTAAATCTCCATGAGAACCCTTTAATTATGTGATATTTGAACAGCTTTTTGTGTGTGTGTGAGTTTTCATTAGGAGGGGCATGTTGGACAGTTGTTTTTTTAAAGATTATCAGCTTTGCCAGTAGCCACTTTTGAGTCACTGAAGAGATTACTGTTAACTCTAATTATTCTTCAATATTAACAAGAAGCACTAAGGTAGTGCATTTATGGGGTTTTAAGATCATAAAGTTACATTAATATTGACACAATATTTGTCAATACATCATTAACCTCATCCCCAAATGACAGATGGATTTTTAGGTGAACAGGTGTCTGCTGCTACTGAAAGTATTTTCATCTATTTGCTGATGTAATCAACAGGAAAAATAACTCTCGTTTGTTTGAACCCATGTACCTAGAGCTTTTTTATTAAGTGAGTCATAGTAAAAAAAAAAAAAAAAGACTAAAAGATGGCAAATGTAATATCTTCTCTCTATTTTGTCATGTCTTCTCACACTTAAAAATATTTACCTAATTTTCCTGATTTCTACAGAACTATGCAAACTCTTTGTTTTCCTCCTTTTTTTATCATCTTCATTTAATTTCACAGGTTGTGTGACATTGTGAAGGTCAGGAATATTACTTTTATTTCTGCTAGCTACTGCTGAGAAACCAGAGAAAATCAATTATAATTCTTTGTTTTAAAGGGCAGTGGATGGTTACTGAGAGAAATAATCTCATTTTTCTGCTTATTAGTGTGTTTTGTTGTTGTTTAGCCAAGTGGAGTCTGACTCTTTTGTGACCTCATGGAGCCTGCCAAGCACCTCTGTGCATGGGATTTTCCAAGCAAGAATACTAGAGTGAGTTGCCATTTCTTTCTCCAAAGGATCTTCCCAACCCAGGGATCAAGTCCATATCTCCAGCACTAAGATGGATTCTTTACCACTGAGTTACCAGAGAAGCTCTATTAGTGAGTCACTGTTGTTCAGTTGTCCAGTTGTGTCTGACTCTGCCACCCCATATACTACAGCACAAACAGGCATTCCTGTCCTTCACAAGAGTTACCAATCCACATTTGAAGTGGTAAGAATTAATAAATAGCAGTCCACACTCATACACAAGGAATGTGATACATTGTCTCACACCTCATTGGCTCCAATTTGAGAGTAAATCAAGAAGTGACACACTACTGATATAGAATGTGGATCTGCCAATCACAATACGTGATGTTTAGACATCACTTTACAGTGTAAGATTCATTTCCATTTAAGCCATAATTTCAACTTCAACAACCCTGTCACACAGTAAGGATAATATTAACATCTGGTGCTCCCATTACTACCAAAATATTCCTAAAATATGACAAAATTAACTAAATTATAAAACCTATTGTGTCTCTTCACATAAAATAAAGCTAGCTAAAGTCAACAGCAAAAGGCTAATAGAGTTTTGCCAAGAGAATGCACTGGTCATAGCAAACACCCTCTTCCAACAACACGAGAAAAGACTCTACACATGGACATCGTCAGAGAGTCAATACCGAAATCAGAATGATTACATTCTTTGCAGCCAAAGATGGAGAAGCTCTATACAGTCAGCAAAAACAAGACTGGGAATTGACTGTGGCTCAGATCATGAACTCCTTATTACCAAATTTAGACTGAAATTGAAGAGAGCAGGAAAAACCACTAGACCATTCAGTTATGATCTAAATCAAATCCCTTATGATTACACAGTAGAAATGAGAAATAGATTCAACTATTAACAGAGTGCAGCTAGAATAGAGATCATTTGAAGAAAATTAGAAATACTAAGGGAATATTTCATGCAAAGTGGGCACAATAAAGGACAGAAATGGTATGGACCTAACAGAAGTAGAACTATACTAAAAAAAAAAAAAAAAAAAAAAAAAAAAGTAGAAGATATTAATAAGAGGTGGCAAGAATACACGAAGAACTATACTATCATGACTCACATAATAACCATGGTATGATCACTTACCCAAAGCCAGATATCCTAGAACGCAAAGTCAAGTGGGCCTTAGGAAGCATCACTACAAACAAAGCTAGTAGAGATAATGAAATTCTAGTTGAGCTATTTCAAGTATTAAAAGATGATGCTATGAAAGTACTACATTCAATACATCAGCAAATTTGGAAAACTCAGCAGTGGCCACAGGACTGGAAAAGGTCAGTTTTCATTCCAATCCCAAAGAAAGGCAATGCCAAAGAATGCTCAAACTACCGCATAATTGCACTCATCTCACATGTTAGTAAAGTAATGATCAAAGTTCTCCAAGCCAGGCTTCAGTAGTATGTGAACCATGAACTTCCAGATGTTCAAGCTGGATTTAGAAAAGGCAGAGGAAGAAGACATCAAATTGCCAACGTCCATTGGATCATTGAAAAAGCAAAAGAGTTCCAGAGAAACATCTACTTCTGCTTTATTGACAATTCCAAAGACTTTTTGTGGATTGCAACAAAACTTTGGAAAATTCTTAAAGAGATGGGAATACCTGACCTGCCTCCTGAGAAATCTGTATGCAGGTTAAGAAAGAACAGTTAGAACTCGACATGGAACAAAAGACCGGTTCCAAATCGGGAAAGGCTTATCTCAAGGCTGTATATTGTCACCTTGCTTATTTAACTTATATGCATAGTACATCATGAGAAATGCTGGACTGGATGAAGCACAAGCTGGAATCAAGATTACCAGTAGTAATATCAATAACCTCAGATATGCAGATGACACCACCCTTATGGCAGAAAGCAAAGAATCAAAGAGCCTCTTGTTGAAAGTGAAAGAGGAGAGTGAAAAAGTTGGCTTAAAGCTCAACATTCAGAAAACAAAGATCATGGCATCTGGTCCCATCCCTTCACAGCAAATAGATGGGGAAACAGTGGAAACAGTTACAGACTTTATTTTGGGATTGCTCCAAAATCACTGTAGATGGTGACTTCGAGTCATGAAATAAAAGACACTTGCTTCTTGGAAGATAAGCTATGACTAACCTAGACAGCATATTCAAAAGCAGAAACATTACTTTACCAACAAAGGTCCATCTAGTCAAAGCTATGGTTTTTCCAGTAATCATGTATGGATGTGAGAGCTGGACTATAAAGAAAGCTGAGTGCCGAAGAATTGATGCTTTTCAACTGTGGTGTTGGAGAAGGCTCTTGGACTGCAAATCTGGTCCCATCCCTTCACAGCAAATAGATGGGGAAACAGTGGAAACAGTTACAGACTTTATTTTGGGATTGCTCCAAAATCACTGTAGATGGTGACTTCGAGTCATGAAATTAAAAGACACTTGCTTCTTGGAAGATAAGCTATGACTAACCTAGACAGCATATTCAAAAGCAGAAACATTACTTTACCAACAAAGGTCCATCTAGTCAAAGCTATGGTTTTTCCAGTAATCATGTATGGATGTGAGAGCTGGACTATAAAGAAAGCTGAGTGCCGAAGAATTGATGCTTTTCAACTGTGGTGTTGGAGAAGGCTCTTGGACTGCAAGGAGATCCAACTAGTCCATCCTAAAGGAAATCAGTCCTGAATATCCTTTGGAAGGACTGATGCTGAAGCTGAAACTCCAATACTTTGGCCACTTGATGGAAGTAGTGACTCATTGGAAGAAACCCCGATGCTAGGAATGATTGAAGGCAGGAGGAGAAGGGACAACAGAGGATGAAGTGGTTGAACAGCTTCACTGACTCAATGGACATGGCACTGAGTAAGCTCCAGGAGTTGGTGATGGACAGGGAGGCCTGGCATGCTGCAGTCCAGGGGGTTGCAGAGTCAGGCATGACTGAGTGACTGAACTGAACTGAACTGAACTGAAAGTCAACAGCAGAGGAGAGATACTAAAGGAGATTAAATCAGGAAACTTACATGGTCATATTTTTATATCTGTGAGTATAAAGGAAATATTTACTTTCAGTTAAATTTATCAAATATTTGTTTAATACCTACTAGGTACATGATTGGGACTTCCCAGGAAGCTCAGTGGTAAAGAATCCACCTACTAATGCAGGAGACACAGGTTCAATTCCTGGGTGAGGAAGATCCCCTGGAGTGTGAAATGGCAATCTGCTCCAGTATTCTTCCTTGGAAAATTCCACAGACAGTGGAGCCTGGTGGGCTACCATCCATGGGGTCACAAGAGTCGGACACAACTGAGCAGCTGAGCATACAGGCACTAGGCATATTGTGCTACACTGGGATATGCACTACTCTGGGATATGCAGAAAGATGATGGAGTTCTTACCGACAAGAAACCTATCATCTCCCAAAGATATAAGATATACTGTACATAAATTAGAGAAGCTATAAGAATAAATGAAATCCCAAGGTGAATACACAAAAATTAAAAATGAAACAAAAATAGCTTGACATAGTAGATAATATTTGAACTTGACCTAAAAAGGTTTTGATAAATTTGAGGAAAAACAGAAAATTTCATATTCATTGTCTACTATGTTAGGTAAATAAGATACAGGTCCTCCTTTGAGATTACAATTGAAGAAAAACTCATAGTCACTTTCAATATGCCAAAAGGAAACGGTTAGAAAGTAACGTAACATATCTTCAGATAGATTAAGATAATGAAGCAACTAATGAGAGTGAATATTCAAAATAATTAACTTGGCAGCTACCTCCACATGGAGATTTCTCATTTACCTATAAACAATAAAAACAAGGTATTGAACATCTCAGCTTTGGCATGTATTAATGGCTATAAAGAAAACACTTGCAAACTAATGCCAAGAATGTTAAACTATCTCGCTGTATGGAAAAGCTTTATTTTCTAATCTTACCCATGATCAATTATATTGATCAATTATATTTCTTACAGTCTTTTCAAAAAGTATTTCATTATCCTTTCTTATTCAGTGGGGAAGGTGAGTAGGAATATATTATTAAAAATAGGGACTGATGCAAGGGGATAATCCAGAGAGAAGGTATGGGGCGGGAGGGGGGAGGTGAGGGTCGGGATTGGGAGTTCATGTACACTCGTGGCTGAATCATGTCAATGTATAACAAAACAAATACAGTATTGTAAAGCAAAACAAACTAAAAAATAAAAAAAATCACCTTTCATTAAAAAAAAAAAAATAGGTATACGTAGCTCAAATCATGCCATCTCATGATTCTTTACAATAGCATGTTTTACACCTCAGCTTGATCTCAAAATTTAAATGATTTCAAATGTGCTTGATTATACAGCATTGTGAAGTTAGAAATCAAACACACACTTCAAGGAGAAATTCACAGGGAAAATACCAGTAGAGAAGATTAGTGTGGTCAGTGCCAGTAAACCAACAGGAAAGTTAATCACTTCAGTCCAGTCACTCAGTCGTGTCTAACTCTTTATGACCCCATGAACTGCAGCACATCAGGTTTCCCTGTCCATCAACAACTCCTGGAGGTTGCTCAAATTCATGTCCATGGAGTTGGTGATGCCATCCAACCATTTCATCCTCTGTCCTCCCCTTCTCCTTCTGCCTTCAATCATTCCTGGCATCATGGTCTCTTCCAATGAGTCACTACTTTGCATCAAGTGGCCAAAGTGTTGGAGTTTCAGCTTCAGCATCAGTCCTTCCAATGAATATTCAGGACTGATTTCCTTTAGGATGGACTGGTTGGATTCCTTGTAGTCCAAGAGACTCTCAAGAGTCTTCTCAACATTACAGTTCAAAAGCATCAATTCTTTGGCATTCAGCTTTCTTTATAGTCTAACTCACATCCATACATGATTAATGGAAAAACCATGGTTTTGACTAGATGGACCTTTGTTGGTAAAGTAATGTTTCTGCTTTTTAATATGCTAAGTTGGTCATAGCTTATCTTCCAAGGAATAAGTGTCTTTTAATTTCATGGTTGCAGTCACCATCTGCAGGGATTTTGGAGCCCCAACAATTAAAGTCTGTCACTGTTTCCACTGTTTCCCCATCTATTTGCCATGAAGTGATGGGACTGAATGCCATGAACTTAGTTTTCTGAATGTTGAGTTTTAAGCCAACGCTTTCACACTCCTCTTTCACTTTCATCAAGAGGCTCTTTAGTTCTTCTTTGCTTTCTGCAATAAGGATGGTCTGATCTGCATATCAGAAGTTATTGATATTTCTCCCAGCAATCTTTATTCCAGCTTGTGCTTCATCCAGCCTGGCATTTCACATGATATACTCTGCATATAAATTAAATAAGCTGGGTGACAATATACAGCCTTGACGTAAGCCTTTCCCGATTTGGAAACAGTCTGTTGTTCATGTCCAGTTCTAACTGTTGATTTTTGACCTGCACACAGATTTCTCAGGAGGCAGGTCAGGTGCTGTTGTATTCCTATCTCCTTTAAGAATTTTTCAAAGTTTGTTGTGATCCACACAGTTAAAGGTTTGGCGATAGTCAATGAAGCATAAGTAGATGGTTTTCTGGAACTCTCTTGCTTTTTTCATCATCCAACGGATCTGGGCGATTTGATATCTTGTTCCTCTGCCTTTTCTAAATCCAGTTTGGACATCTGGAAGTTCACGGTTCACCTACTGTTGAAGCCTGGCTTGGAGAATTTTCAGTGTTACTTTGGTAGCGTGTGAGACGAGTGCAATTGCGCAGTAGTTTGAACATTCTTTGACATTGCCTTTCTTTGGACTTGGAATGAAAACTGACCTTTTCCAGTCCTGTGGCCACTGCTAAATTTTCCAAATTTGCTGGTGCACTGAGTGCAGCACTTTCACAGCATCATCTCATAGTACTTGAAATAGCTCAACTGGAATTCCATCAGCTCCACTAGTTTTATTTATAGTGATGCTTCCTAAGGCCCTTGATTTTGCATTCCAGGATGTCTGGCTCTAGATGAGTGATTGCACCATCGTGGTTATCTGAGTCATGAAGATGTTTTTTCTATAGTTCTGTGTATTCTTGCCACATTTTCTTTTTTTTAATTAATTTATTTATTTTAATAGGAGGCTAATTACTTTAAATATTGTAGTGGTTTTTGCCATACATTGACATGAATCAGCCACGGGCTCACTTGTGTTCCCCATCCTGAACCCCCCTCACACCTCCCTCCGCATCCCATCCCCCAGGGTCATCCAGTGTACCTCTTCTTAATAATTTCTACTTCTGTTAAGTCCATACAATTTTTGTCCTTTATAGTGACTACCTTTGAATGAAATATTCCCTTGGTATCTCTATTTTTCTTGAAGAGATCTCTTGTCTTTCCCATTCTATTGTTTTCCTCTATTTCTTTGCACTGTTCACTGGGGAAGGCTTTCTTATCTCTCCTTGCTATCTTTATCACTCTGCATTCAAATGGGTATATCTTTCCTTTTCTCCTTTGCCTTTAGAAGCTAAAGTGAAAGAAGCTAAAGGACATATAATAGTTTGAGATATTTATGTCAGGGTAGACATAACAGTAAACTATTTTATGTAACCATCCATATTGTCTTCCTTATGACAAAGTGATAAATGTCAACATTTTATTTACATCTATGGAATCTGGTGGCTCAGATGGTTAAAGAATCCATGTGCCAAAGCAGGAGAAAAAGAGACACCAGTTACATGCCTGTGTTAGGAAGATCCCCTGGAAAAGGGAATGGCAAACCACTCCAATATTCTTGCCTGGAAAATTTCATGGACAAAGGAGCCTAGTGGGCTACAGTCCATGCTGTCACAAAGAGTCAGACATGATAGCAGCTTCCACTCTTTTCCCGTGATGTAACGTTATTTGGGGAGATGTTTGTAACAGTTCAGTTCAATTCAGTTGCTCAGTCATGTCCAACTCTTTGCGACCCCATGAATTGCAGCATGCCAGGCCTCCCTGTCCATAACCAGCTCTTGGAGTTCACTCAAACTCACGTCCATCGAGTCAGTGATGCCATCCAGCCATCTCATCCTCTGTTGTCCCTTTTGTAAAGGCACTATAAATAGCTTTTTAGTTATTTTGCAGGCATAGCTCAACAAAGACATGAAATTTCTTAACTTTAAAGGGACTTTTTTCTACTTATTTTTTCAATTTCCCATTTTGAGTACATAAATCTTCAGTTCATTTCAGCCACTCAGTCATGTCTAACTCTTTGCAACCCCATGGATTACAGCATGCCAGGCTTCCCTGTCCATCACCAACTCCCAGAGCTTGGTGCAACTCATGTCCATCAAGTCAGTGACTCCATTCAACCATCTCATCCTCCCCTTCTCCTCTTCCATTCAATCTTTCCTAGCATCAAGGCTTTTAAAATGAGTCAGTTCTTCGCATCAGGTGGCCAAAGTATTGGAGCTTCAGCTTCAGCATCAGTCCTTCCAATGAATATTCAGGACTAATTTCCTTTAGGATGGACTGGTTGGATACTGCAGTCTCTTGCAGTCCAAAGGACTCTCAAGAGTCTTTTCCAACACCACAGTTCATGAAGCATCAATTCTTTGGTGCCCAGTTTTCTTTATAATTCAACTCTCACATCCATACATGACTACTGGAAAAACCATAGCTTTGATTAGATGGACATTTGATGGGAAAATAATGTCTCTGTTTTTTTAATATGCTGTCTAAGTTGGTCATAGCTTTTCTTCCAAGGAGCAAGCATCTTTTAATTTCATGGCTTCAGTCATATCTACAGTGATTTTGGAGCACAAAAATAAGTCTGTCACTGTTGCCATTGTGTTCCCATCTACTTACCATGAAACAATGGGACCAGATGCCATGATCTTAGTTTTTTGAATGTTGAATTTTAAGCCAACCTTTTCACTCTCTTCTTTCATCAAGAGGCTCTTTGGTTCCACTTCACTTTCTGCCATAAGGGTGGAGTCATCTCCATATCTGAGGTTATTGATATTTCTCTCTACAATCTTGATTCCAGCTTGTGGTTCATGCAGCCTGGCATTTCACATAATGTACTCTGCATATATGTTAAATAAGCAGGGTGACAATATACAGCCTTGACATACTCCTTTCCTTATTTGAACCAATCCATTGTTCCATATCCAGTTCTAACTGTTGCTTCTTGACATGCATACTGATTTCTCAGGAGGCAGGTCAGGTAGTCTGGTATTTCTATCTCTTTTAAGAATTTCCCAAAGTTTCTTGTGATCCATACAGTCAAAGGCTTTGGTGTAGTCAATAAAGCAGAAGTAGATGGTTTTCTGGAACTCTCTTGCTTTTCCAATGATCCAGTGGATGATGGCAGTTTGATCTCTGGTTCCTCTGCCTTTTCTAAATCCAGCTTGAACATTGGAATTTCTTGGTTTATGCACTGCTGAAGCCTTGCTTGGAGTATTTTGAGCATTACTTTGCTAGTGTGTGAGATTAGTGCAATTGTGCAGTAGTTTTTACAATACATTCCTTGGTATTGCCTTTCTTTGGGATTGGAAAGAAACTGACCTTTTCCAGTTCTGTGGCCACTGCTGAGTTTTCCAAGTTTGCTGGCATATTGTGTGCAGCACTTTAACAGCATAATTTTTAGAATTTGAAATAGCTCAACTGGAATTCCATAACTTCCAATCACTTTGTCATAGTGCTGCTTCCTAAGGCTCACTTGACTTTGGACTCTGGGATGTCTGTCTCTAGGTGAGTGATCACACTGAAGATTAGTGCAATTGTGCAGTAGTTTTTACAATACATTCCTTGGTATTGCCTTTCTTTGGGATTGGAAAGAAACTGACCTTTTCCAGTTCTGTGGCCACTGCTGAGTTTTCCAAGTTTGCTGGCATATTGTGTGCAGCACTTTAACAGCATAATTTTTAGAATTTGAAATAGCTCAACTGGAATTCCATAACTTCCAATCACTTTGTCATAGTGCTGCTTCCTAAGGCTCACTTGACTTTGGACTCTGGGATGTCTGTCTCTAGGTGAGTGATCACACTGTTGTGGTTATTTGGGTCATGAAGATCTTTTTTGTATAATTTTGTTTATTCTTGCCGCTTCTTAATATCTTCTGCTTCTGTTAGGTCCATACTATTTCTATCCTTTATTGAGCCCATCTTTGCATGAAATGTTCCCTTGGTATCTCTAATTTTCTTGAAGAGATCTCTAGTCTTTCCCATTCTATTGTTTTCCTCTATTTCTTTGTACTGTTCACTGAGGAAGGCTTTCTTATCTCTCCTTGCTATTCTTTGGAACTCTGCATTCAAATGGGTGTATCTTTCCTTTTCTCATTTGCCTTTAGCCTCTTTTTTCAGCTATTTGTAAGGCCTCCTCAGACAACCCGAGGAGGCTGTTGAATTTCTTTTCTTGTGGATGGTCTTGATCACTGTCTTCTGTACAATGTCCTGAACCTCTGTTCATAGTTTTTCTGGCACTCTGTCTATCAGATCTAATCCCTTGAATCTATCCATCACTTCCACTGTATAATTGAAAGGGATTTGATTTAGGTCATACTTGAATGGTCTAGTGGTTTTCACTACTTTCTTCAATTTAATTCTGAATTTGGCTATAAGAAGTTCATGATCTGAGCCACGATCATTAAGATATAAAATATAAATCTTAATGAAGTTTAAATGGGTAAATGAAATTTTGGTTTATATAAGGTTTATATTGGGTTAATCTCAGATTTGCTTTAATAACTTATTTTTAATATATTTCTCCACATTTTATATTTATACATTTCCCAAAAACATTTTGTGAAAAATATGTTTCTTTTCTGTTTCCAAAGGAAGTAAGAGAGTTTTAGGTCTTCCCAGATAGCACTAGTGGAAAAGAACCAGCATGCCAATGCAGAGGACATAAGAGACATGACTTCAATTCCTGGTTCAGGAAGATGCCCTGTAGGAGGGCAAGGCAACCCACTCCAGTATCTTGCCTGGAGAATCCCATGATAGGGGAGACTGGCAGTCCATAGGGTCTCAAAGAGTCAGACACAACTGAAGTGACTTAGCATGCTTGAGTGAAAGAGAGTTGAAAGTCTGCTGACCAATTACTACATCTCCAATTCATTCTTCTTATCTGAGCTTCAGAAGTGTACCTCTCATTGCTTATTTTATATTTTTACTTAGTACCCTCTCTAAAAGATAATTCAGATTACTTTAGGTTGCAATCAGTGGACCTACAAAGACAATCTTGACAGCACAACTTGCCTTCATTGAAAATTTCCTAAGATGTTGTGTAGACAAGTTGGCCTTTTGCCTTATAAATTTCATGCCCTTCCTTGAAATTAACTTCAGTCTGACCTAAAAACTTACTTAATATTTGTGTACTCTACCTCTCTGATTTGTAAAATGGAAATATTACTTATCTCATGTAGCTGTACTAAGGATTCAAAACAAAGTCTTTAAAGTTTCTGGCCAGTAGTAAGTTCTCAAATATTGGTAGTTATTTTGATGAAATGAGGCATCTTTTGTCCTTTATAAGCAAGATTGGGTTCAAATAAGTACATATAGAATATAATAAATAAAAACAATCTTTTGCTATGGTGTAAAGATCTATATGCAGGTCAGGAAGCAACAGTTAGAACTGGATATGGAACAACAGACTGGTTCCAAATAGGAAAAGGAGTATGTCAAGGCTGTATATTGTCACCTTGCTTATTTAACCTATATGCAGAGGACATTATGAGAAACGCTGGACTGGAAGAAACACAAGCTGGAATCAAGATTGCAGGGAGAAATATCAATAACCTCAGATATGCAGATGACACCACCCTTATGGCAGAAAGTGAAGAGGAACTAAAAAGCCTCTTGATAAAAGTAAAAGAGGAAAGCGAAAAAGTTGGCTTAAAGCTCAACATTCAGAAAACTAAGTTCATGGCATCCGGTCCCATCACTTCATGAGAAATAGACAGGGAAACAGTGTCAGACTTTATTTTGGGGGGCTCCAAAATCACTGCAGATGGTGACTGCGCCATGAAATTAAAAGACGCTTACTCCTTGGAAGAAAAGTTATAAGCAACCTAGACAGCATATTCAAAAGCAGAGACATTACTTTGCTGACTAAGGTCCGTCTAGTCAAGGCTATGGTTTTCCCTGTGGTCATGTATGGATGTGAGAGTTGGACTATGAAGAAAGCTGAGCGTCGAAGAATTGATGCTTTTGAACTGTGGTGTTGGAGAAGACTCTTGAGAGTCCCTTGGACTGCAAGGAGATCCAACCAGTCCATTCTGAAGGAGATCAGCCCTGGGATTTCTTTGGAGGGAATGATGCTAAATCTGAAACTCCAGAGCTTTGGCCATCTCATGCGAAGAGTTGACTCATTGGAAAAGACTCTGATGCTGGGAGGAATTGTGGGCAGGAGGAGAAGGGGAGGACCGAGGATGAGATGGCTGGATGGCATCACTGACTCAATGGACGTGAGTCTGAGTGAACTCTGGGAGTTGGTGATGGACAGGGAGGCCTGGCGTGCTGCGTTTCATGGGGTTGCAGGGAGTCGGACATGACTGAGCGACTGAACTGAACTGAAAGATGTGAGAGACAATAAATCTCTCATTTTCTCGGGGGAAAAAAAGTGAATGAAGCAAATGCCATAAAATAGAATGGACTCTTCTAAAGCCAAATGGAGTCTCTCTGATTGATGTTTTATTACATGGAATGTATCAGGTACTTTTCTCAACACCTTAAAATAGTTCATACATGCCCAATTTCTGTTACTTTGATACAAGTAAAGAACAATCATTACTATCATTTGATTAAAGGTAAGACAAAGTAAGTGACATTTTTAAAGTTCTACCTTTAGACCAGGGAGAATGAAGGTTCTAGTCCTGGATTTCAAATCTCTATTTATTATGCCTTTTCCATTAAAGTACATTTCCATTATTTAACATAGTAGACAGTGTTATGGTCACATGACTTAAAGACATGTGGAAGAAAAGTCAGTCAACCAAGTGTTTACACACATCCATATGTTTGGCACTGGGGCAAAAAAAATTTTTTTAACCCTATTATGACTTATTTTTTGTTGTTGAGATTACTTTTCATTTAAATTTTAAACTTATGATCTTAATGACTTGAAACCATCAAATTCATCTAACTCCTGTAACTCATATTTTTCTGTGTTGTCTGACAGTGTAAGTCTCAAACTTTTAATTCTGAAAAATGTTTGTTTATAAGGCATCAGATCATATATTTCTTCTATATATAAATGCTCTTTGAGGAAATGATCTTAGGTTTAAGTCTGATTTTTACCAGTTAAATCCTTAAAACTGTATACAATTGTAATTAATACAATTTTAAAATCATTTTGAGTCATTTTATGCATATTAAGTTAGGAATTTTTGTTCTAATAGTTTTCAGGTAGATTCCTCAAGAATTTCTATATGCAAGACTTTTTTATCTATACAGAAAGATAATTTTATTTCTTCCTTTCCCAATTAAATGTTTTTATTAATTTTTCTTGCCAAATTTCTCCAGCTATAATTTCTAGTACAATTTGAATAAAGGTGGTAAAAGCAGATATCTTTGTATGTTCTTTATCTTAAAGGGGGAAAATATTCAGCCTTTCATCACTAAATATGACACTGTGAGTGCTTAGACGCTCAGTTGTGTCCAACTATTTGCAACCCCATGGACTGTAGCCCACCAGGCTGCTCTCTCAATGGAATTCCCCAGGCAATACTGGAATGGGTAGCCACTCCCTTCTCCAGGGAATCTGCCCAAACCAGGGATTGAACCCTGATCTTCCCTGCAAAACATAGTGTATAGTTTTCTTTTCTTGTGATGTCTTGTCTTTTTATTAGTGTCCTAAAACGGCTCTAAAAGCTCATAACAAACAGTGGCTTAATATTGCACAAATTTATTTTCTAACAGTTCTGGTCGCCAGGAGTCCAAAATCAATTTAACTGGGCCAAAACTGTGTTGTTGGTAGGACTGCACTCCCTCCAAATGCACTTGGGGAGAATTTGTTTCAAAGCCTTTTCCAGCATATAGAGATAAATACTTTGGCTTAAGGCCCTCTGTCTATCTTCAGAGACATCAATGTGACATCTTCAAAGCTCTCTGCTTTCATCATTACATCATTTTCTGTTTCTATCTGCTTCCTTCCTGTAAGTACGTTTGTGATCAGCTTAGCATCTACCCAGATAATCCTGGAGAATGTTCTCATCTCAATAACTTTAACATATCAGAAAGTCTCTTCTTCCATATAAGATAAAATTTACTGTTTTCAGGGATTAGGAGCGCAATCTATTTGAGAGCCTTTATTTAGCCTACCTAGACTTGATTTGATATTAGCTTAGTAGTAGCCTCAGAATGAATTGGTGAGGTGGGGTGAGGCAAAGGTATTGACTGCTAATGAGTACAGGATTCCACCTAGTGGGGACAAAAATATTCTAAAATTAGGTAATAGTGATTGTTGCATCACTCTGTGAATATACTAAGAAGAATTACTGAATTGTATATTTTAAGTGGGTGAATTGGATAGTATATGAATGATTTCTCGATCAAGCTGTATTTTGTTTAAAAAAATACAAAATAAAAAATAGTAAAGGAAGTAAGAATTTTACTTTCTTTGCTTCTGTAGCATACTTATAATGGGGACTTCCTTGGCTGGTAATCCTCTGGAAATTACATTCAATTAATAGCAGCAGGAAATGAAAAGTAATGAAAAGAAAACAACTGAAAAGAGAAGATGGCAGAGGAATAGGACGGAGAGACCACTTTCTCCCGCACAAATTCATCAAAAGAACATCTCAAAGCTGGGTAAATTCTACAGGGCAACTTCTGAATGCGAGTAGAGGACATAAGACATCCAGAAAAGCAGAACATTGTCTTCAAAAACAGGTAGGAAAAACACAGAAGACGAAAAGAGAAACAAAGGAGGTGGGGAGGGAGCTCCATCCCGGGAAGGGAGTCCTGTCCCGGGAAAAGAGTTTTAAAGGGAGAGAAGTTTCCAAACGCCGGGAAGCACTCTCACTGCCGAATCTGTGGAGAGTCTTGGAGGCACATGGCAGGGAGGAAAAATGAATGGTGATTGAGACCAGCAGGTTGCGAGCCCGGCACATCCAGAAAAGCAGAACATTGTCTTCAAAAACAGGTAGGAAAAACACAGAAGACGAAAAGAGAAACAAAGGAGGTGGGGAGGGAGCTCCATCCCGGGAAGGGAGTCCTGTCCCGGGAAAAGAGTTTTAAAGGGAGAGAAGTTTCCAAACGCCGGGAAGCACTCTCACTGCCGAATCTGTGGAGAGTCTTGGAGGCACATGGCAGGGAGGAAAAATGAATGGTGATTGAGACCAGCAGGTTGCGAGCCCGGCAGTGATTCCCCTGGCGGAGAGGCAGAGCAGACGCCTGCATCCACCACTAGCAAGTGGGGGCTGGGCAAGGAGGCGCGGGAGACACGGGCGGCGGCGCTTCTTAAGAATCGGGCCAGAACGCCCGCGCGTAACCAGAGCAAACTAACTCAGGCTAGCACACCAGACTGTGGGACAGTTACCACGCAAAAAGCTCGAACATAGGACACCGCCAGGACCGCGCACAGAACAAAGGACGGAACAGAAATAGCCGGCTGCCCACCAGCCCCTGCCGGTGACAGGCAGCCAAAGCTGTAAGGGCTGGAACGTGGCAATCGCAGCCCCGGAGGGACTTTGCTGATCAAACTGCAAGCAGGCTTCTTTGCTAAAGAACTTTTTTGTGTGCTATTCTTGCAACTTTTCTATAAGTTTGAATGTATTTCAAAATAAGAAAAATACTTTTGAAATTAGAAAATCCTGGAAAACCTTTAGATGCAGTTTGTTACATGAAAAGTCAGAGCATATATATGTGTGTATGCATTACTACTTTAAGAAATCATTTTCAGCTCACGTTTACTAAATGTTTTCTGTCTTTCATATTCTATAGCTGGATGGCAGCTTTACATTTTATATGTGAAATTCAAAAGATTTCAAGATGACAAAAATGTGTTCCACTCAGAGAACATTTGTATTCAAATAGGGTGAGGAATATCAGAGCTAAAAGACATAAAAGCAGCTGCCTCTCTCCAGTCCTTAATTTAATCATGTTGCAGGAAAAATTATCTGCTTCAGAAATTATATTCCAGTGATAATCTGTCTTGCATTTTTGTTGTTGTTATGAACTGATTCTCAGTCATCTTCCCCATCAGCTCACAAAGCTTTATCTCCACCTGCACTGTAAGCTTACCCAGTATCTAGGAAAAATTCCAACATCATTTAGAGAGATTTAAGCAATAACAATTGCTGTTAACTCTTGAGTTCCAGCTGCAATGACTAACCATTTGTTTCCAAGATAAAGTTCTTCCTAGATTTCCTAATTTTAGTCATATATCATTCTTGGCTACCAGAATTTAGAATTTCTTGGATTGGGCTCTGAATTATTTTTTTTAATTTTCTTGCATCCCAAGAAATGTAATCTGCTCTAGATTCACAGTTTTGATGACTGAGACTTTGTAATCTTCTAAAATTGCTCCTCTGACTGAGTATAAAATGCTTCTGGATTATATACAATCATAATTTATATCATACCCATGTGGGTGTTCCATTTTTTTACATGGAGTTTTCCTGTGGTCAAGGGTATTTTTGAACAGACACAAGTGACTGGATATTATATGTTCTAGACTAAAAGTCTTATTTTAAATGTTTATCAGTTGATATAGTATACAATGACAAATCAGAAAGGACTGGCACCAAGCAACTAGAATATCCACACTAACATATACAAACTGATAATTGGACCTGTCCCAAACACCATGTTCTTCCTGCCATATTGAACTTTTCTCAGAAATTGAATTTCAATAGATCCTTCAGTAAGTGCAGGCTTATGCAAAGGTGTAATTCCAGTCTTAGGACCCAACTCTGTCCCTCATGACTCACCTCACATGAATCAGTGGGACTTGCCTTATCATCACCTGGATACTGAAAAAAAATCAGCCTCAAAAAAGTGTATTTAATTTTTTTTAAAAATACACTGAGTGTTCTATTATAAGCCCTAAGAATTAATTTCAGGTTTACAGGAATTAGAAGAATTAGTTGAATATAAATCACAAAGAAGCATCCCACAATGAAGATGATAAGACTCATGCAGAACAAGTGACTTGGTCTTACAAAGTGACACAAAAAGAAGAAAAGGAGGACCATACTGCATTAGAAGAAATATGATTTTTAGGTCTAGACTGAATATTGGTTTGGATAAACCCACTATACAAAGACTAGGGTGATTAGTAAAATGTAATATAGTCTGTATATTAAGAAAGACTAAATTTACTATCATGATAAAGTAGAGATATTTAATTTTCAAAATAAATTCCATAGTGTAAGGTATGATCTCATTTGGTTATATAACATATTTATATATAAATCTAGATGAATTTATAGAAGGTATTGATAGTTATAATTACTGGGTATTAGGAAAGTGTTCTAGATTAAGTTGTGTCCCTTAAAATTCATATGCTGAAGCCCTCAACTCCAATCTGGCTGTATTGGAAAGGAAGGAAATAGAAACTTTAAAAAGAAAATTGAAGTTAAGAGAGATCTTAAGAATGGTACCCTAATTGGATTGGTAGTCTTAAAGGAAAAGGGAGAGACCTCAGAGGTCTGTTACTCTCTCTGTGTGCACACAGAGGAAAGGCCATGTGAGGACTCAGAGAGAAGGAAATCCCCTATAAGCCAGGGAGAGAACTCTGACCAGAATCCTAATTCTCTTGCACTTTGAGTTGGGACTTCTCAGCTCTAGAACTGTGAGAAAATAAATGTCTGTTGTCTAATACATTCAGTCTGTGGTATCTTATTATGGAAGCCTAAAATGACATAACACAGACTGTAATATGTTTGTATATTTTTGCTTATCTATTCTCTAACTCAGTAAATAGTAACCATACTGTAATAACATAGATCTTTGAAAAGAAAAAAGGTATGCATGAACACTCCCAAAATATGTTTTAGTAATATAAAAATTTGGTTCTGAAAAAGTGAGACTAGCAAACAGATATTAAACAGAAATTATTTGCTTGATCTCTTTTACCACACACTTTTAGGCGATAGTAGCTAACCCATGTTTTTAGTGAACACATAAACACAGAAAAATCCATGTATGTATGTGCTGTTGTGAGCTTGTATGAATTTGGAAAAAAAAATAATAAAAATTTGGTTCTGAAAAAGTGGGACTAGCAAACAGATATTAAACAGAAATTATTTGCTTGATCTCTTTTACCACACACTTTTAGGCGATAGTAGCTAACCCATGTTTTTAGTGAACACATAAACACAGAAAAATCCATGTATGTATGTGCTGTTGTGAGCTTGTATGAATTTGGAAAAAAAAATACAGTTTAATTAATATTCTTCTTTTAACTAGCAAAAGTATCTAAATTGGAAAATATTTTGAAGAATGTAAATTACCAGGAACCTCTTGAGAAATCAGTATGCAGTTCAGGGAGCAATAGTTAGAATTGGACATGGAACAACAGACTGGTTCCAAATAGGAAAAGGAGTCTGTCAAGGCTGTATATTGTCACCCTGCTTATTTAACTTATATGCAGAGTACATCATGAGAAACACTGGGCTGGATGAAGCACAAGCTGGAATCAAGATTGCTGGGAGAAATATCAATAACCTCAGATATGCAGATGACACCACCCTTATGGAAGTAAGCGAAGAACAACTAAAGAGACTCTTGATGAAAGTGAAAGAGGAGAGTGAAAAAGCTGGCTTAAAACTCAACATTCAGAAGACTAATATCATGACATCCAGTCCCATCACGTCATGGCAAATAGTTGGGGAAACAGTGGAAACAGTGGCAGAGTTTATTTTGGGGGGCTCTAAAATCACTGCTTACTCCTTGGAAGAAAAGTTATGACCAACTTAGATAGTACATTCAAAAGCAGAGATATTACTTTGCTGACTAAGGTCCGTCTAGTCAAGGCTATGGTTTTTCATGTGGTCATGTATGGATGTGAGAGTTGGACTGTAAAGAAGGCTGAGCACTGAAGAATTGATGCTGTTGAACTGTGGCATTGGAAAAGACTCTTGAGAGTCCCTTCAACTGAAAAGAGATCCAACCAGTACACCCTAAAGGAGATCAGTCCTGAGTGTTCATTGGAAGGACTGATGTTGAACCTGAAACTCCAATACTTTGGTCACCTGATGTAAAGAGCTGACTCATTGGAAAAGACCCTGATGCTGGGAAAGATTGAAGGGGGGAGGAGAAGGGGATGGCAGAGGATGAAATAGTTGGATGGCATCACTGATTCAATGGACATGAGTTTGGGTAAACTCCAGGAGTTGGTGATGGACAGGGAGGTCTGGCATGCTACAGTCCATGGGGTTTCAAAGAATCGGGCACGACTGAGCAACTGAACTGAACTGAAATACCAGGACAAAATATCTTTTATCTTCTTTGTATCTAGGAGTGAAAAGCAACACATTTTTATACGTCTTTCATCCTGAACAGTCTACATGTCACAAGTCATCATATTAGTCAGCAGGCTAGTTATCTATTATACTCTGTGCTGCACATTTTCTATTTGTCCTTCCAGATCTATGTTCATCCTTAACCAGATCTCTGACCCAGAAGGCTAACCTCTATAGAGTACATCTACCCGGTTCCTTTATACTTTGCTCCAAGTTGAGTATAGCAAATGGAAGACATCAAAAAATGATCATCAGGTTAGATGAGAGAAAGATTATTTTCCATCACCTTTTCTGACTGGTAACTTGCTGGCAGTGACTGTATTCCATAGATGAAATCCACAGTTTCAATAGACCAACCTCTCCTGAAGCTCAAAGACTTGCCAGTTCCTGTAACTACTTTTTTTTTTTTTTTTTTTTTTTTTGCCACTTCATGTCTCATTTCAGTTCAATCGCTCAGTCATGTCTGACTCTTTGTAAACCCATGGACTGCAGCATGTCAGTCTTCCAAGTCCATTACCAACTCCCGGATCATGCTCACACTCATGTCCATCCATTCGGTGATGCCATCAAACCATCTCATCCTCTGTAATCTCCTTCTCCTCCTGCCTTCAATCTTTCCCATCATCAGGATATTTTCCAATGAGTCAGTTCTTTGCATCAGGTGGCCAAAGTATTGGAGCTTCAGCTTCAACATCTGTCCTTTCAATTAATATTCAGGACTGATGTCCTTTAGGATGGACTGGTTTGATCTCCTTGCAGTTGAAGGGATTCTCAAGAGTCTTTTCCAACACCACAGTTAAAAAGCATCAATTCTTTGGCACTCAGCTTTCATTATGGTCCAATTCTTACATCCATATATGACTACTACTGGAAAAAACATAATTTTGACTAGATGGACCTTTGTCAGCGAAGCAATGTCTCTGCTTCTTAATATGCTGTCTAGATTTGTCATAGCTTTTCTTTCAAGGAGAAAGCATCTTATAATTGCATGGTTGCAGTCATCATCTGCAGTGATTTTGGATCCCAAGAAAATAAAGTCTATCAGTGTTTCCATTGTTTCCCCAACTATTTGCTGTGAAGTGATACACAGTTAAAAAGCATCAATTCTTTGGCACTCAGCTTTCATTATGGTCCAATTCTTACATCCATATATGACTACTACTGGAAAAAACATAATTTTGACTAGATGGACCTTTGTCAGCGAAGCAATGTCTCTGCTTCTTAATATGCTGTCTAGATTTGTCATAGCTTTTCTTTCAAGGAGAAAGCATCTTATAATTGCATGGTTGCAGTCATCATCTGCAGTGATTTTGGATCCCAAGAAAATAAAGTCTATCAGTGTTTCCATTGTTTCCCCAACTATTTGCTGGAAGTGATGGTATCAGATGCTATAATCTTTGTTTTTTGAATGTTGAGTTTTAGGCCAGCTTTTTCACTCTCCTCTTTCACTTTCATAAAGAGGCTCTTTAGTTCCTCTTCACTTTCTGCCATAAGGGTGGTGTTATCTGCATATCTGAAGTTATTGATATTTCTCCCGGCAAACTTGATTCCAGCTTGTGCTTCATCCAGCCCAGTGTTTCTCATGATGTACTTTGCATAGAATTTATTTATTTATTTATTTTGTACTTTGCATATAATTTAAATAAGCAGGGTATATAGCCTTGACATATTTCTTTCCCAATTTGGAACCAGTCATTGCTCCATGTCTGGTTCTAACTGTTGCTTCTTGACCTGCATACAGATTTCTCAGGAGGCAGGTAAATGGTCTGGTATTCCCATCTCTTGAAGAATTTTCCACAGTTTGTTGTGATCCCCACAGTCAAAGGCCTTGGCATAGTCTGTAAAGTGGAAGTAGGCGTTTTTCTGGAACTCTCTTGCTTTTTCTTCATTTCTTCACTTTAGGTTTAGGAGTAATAATAACTAGTTATCCCTTTTCTGTGCCCATTTTTATTCTCCATAGGCCCTAATTAAATTTCCTTGGATTGCACAGTTTAGTGCATCATTGATTTCCTGATGATAGCCTGATTTATATGTTGAGCAACGTGGGTATATTCAGAGTCATTCATTTGTGTTGTCAGGAAATAAATGAGAGAAGGGTGCCTTTTCTAGCAATATGGTGGGCTAGGATATTCCAACCAGCTCTCCCATTAAAAATAATTTAAAATGCTGAATAAAATATGTAATGAATCTTGTTAATGACATTTAAGTTCTAGCAAGAAAGTAAGGAATTACTAGATGAAAATATAGGTTGTGATGGGAACCCAGATAAGTAAAGTAACAAAGCTGAGGGAAATTTACTAAACCTGGAGAACTTTTTAATTTTGATAGCTTTGTGGGCTACAAATGTCAGAAGAAAATGCCCTGGGCCTGTCCAAGCTGGACAGAAGAAAGATTTCCAAAAAAGAGATTCTTCCTCCATGAAATAGAAACCCTAAAGGACAGCTCTCCCTACTCCCTCCCAAGAGGCCTACCATAGAGCAGAGCAGGAGAGGAGATACCCAAGAAGCAATAATACTAGGGTAACTCTAAAAGAATACAAAAAATATTGATAACTTCTAAAATAGTATAGGAAAAAATATAATGGAAAAACCTAAAACCTAAAAGAGATACAAAATAAAAGGAAAATATGTGGTACAAAGTAGAAACTCCAATCAAGGTGAAAAATAGAAGCATAAATACGTTAGTAATCACATTAAATATAATAGATTAGATGCTTCAGTTAAAAGATTGGATTGCATATAAAATACAAATTATTTGCTTTTTTTGGGCATACTAAAAAAAGAAAGACACAAAAAGTTTGAAAGTATAAAATGATATAGCATAAAGACACTGACTGAAAAAAAATTAAAAAGCTAATGTAGCTAAATTAGTATCAGGTCAAATTAAATTTAAGACTTGCATTCTAGATATAAAGATAACTTTATTTGATGTGTTTCAGTCAACCTGGAATATTTTATATATTTGAATTTATAAATACCTAAGAAATGACTACAAAATATATAAATAAAAAATTAATAGAACTGCATGATAAAATAAATAAATTGATATTGTGGGAGATTGTAGTGCTCAAAATAAGATACTAAATATTTGAATGACCTTAGATACTTGGTCTAAAACCTGACATTTATATAGTACATACTGTTTTTACATTCTCATGGGACATTGATTATATCCTGGATTATAAATGAAACCTGAAAGAATTGAAACCATATAGAAATAAACTAGAAACAATACATTCTAACAAAAATTCACATTGCTTATATCTTCCTTAGAAAAGTATGATATCCCCATACTACATAGCATTCATTAATAAATTCCTAAAGCATAGCAGAGAGAGTCAGGGTAATTTCAACTGGAGTAGAATTCCAAAGGGCGCTCCATAGAGGAGGTGGCGCTTACATGGAGTTTTAGAGATATTGTGGCTTTACAACTTGCAAGACATATGTGGATATTAGTGAATAAAATAATGGTGAGAAACTGGACACATGAAGGGAATGGCATGATATAGACCTAGAAAGGCATTCAGGAATCTCTAGCAGTTTCTAGAATAGTAAATAACAATGGTCACCCATTGTGAAAAAAAGGATTATGAAAAATGATCTTTAAAATATAAAGGTAGGTTATGCTCTGATGGAATATATAAACTACAGAGCTTAGTTGGAACTTCCATAATTTGGAAGGAGTGACATGTATTTGAGTGACATGTACTTAAGTGACATATGATAACAATGCAAGAATCTATAAAAATTGCTGAGAAACATCAAAAGTTGGAAAATACTTGTTAAAGGAATTTTGCTTAAAAGTGTATATTTCAGCTTGTCTTTAAATCTTCCCAGCAAACAACCAAACAAAACTCTAGACTGGATCCAAGCTACATTATTTCCTAAAATCAAAGCTGTCAGGATGGAAAGCTGGAAACTCGAGAAGTTCTGCTAAATGACAGATCTGTGTCACCCTCTGTTAACCCAACCTGTACTCCCTGGGAATCAGAGAATTGACTGTACTTTCTGTGGACTTTGGACAATAGGTTTCCCACCTATGTTCACTCTGTTTAAGACCCTTGATGAACAGACCTTCAAAGTGATTTCTGAAGCTTTTTCTTCCTTTTGTCTGAGGACTTCAGACTGGCAGCTCATGAAGGCTGATCTTTAGTTCTATAGATTACTCTGTTGTCAGCTTCCTGCTCAGACTCCTAGGTTCACTGTGCAACTGGCAGCTTGAAGAGGCATAAAATTGGGGTATCATCAGTATAGCTTAGTGATTCCTAACATCTAGCTTGCATCTGTCACAAGATCCATCAGTCTTTCCTCCAGCAGTCTAGCTCACTGAATTTTTAAAAGAGTGGCCATCATACCTATATGAATGCTTTCTAGGAGTTGTCAAATAAATTGCATTTTTCCTCATGTTCTTCCAGAGATTTTCTTCCATATTGATGCTAGAAGTTATTAAAGCCCATTCTGCTCTAAACTAAGCTATCAATTCTTTTTTAATTCAGATCTACTGGACAATTCTCTTTCACAAAGTCTCCAAAAACCAAGCCACACCATATCACATCCAAAGTGAAAGTGTTAGTCGCTCAGTCATGTCCGATTCTTTGTGACCCCATGAACTATAGCCTGCCAGGCTCCTCTGTCCAGGGCATTTTCTAGGCAAGAATACTGGAGTGGGTAGCTATTCCCATCCAAACTATTCCATTGCCTACTTCACATACATATATACACACGCGAACACACACAGCTCAAGACTTTTAAAAAAAAAACAAAAACAAAAAAACAGTAGCACAATGTCCTCCTGGGTCTTTCACATACAGCAGCACTGAGGCTACACTGAACAGGATGATTAGTCTTAAATGTAAAAAACAGCAGTGCTAGATTTATTTTTACTAACATTTTTTGTTAATGGATGTCTCCTCAAGAGCTAATTTGTATTATTTGCCAAAAAAATTGTAAAATCACCAAAGTTTATAGATAATATTTTCAGTACATCTTTTTCTCTGTTCAAGAAATGATAATAATACATACTTTCTTCAACAAATTAGAAATATAGATATTCAAAATTCATTTTTAAGTATGTAAGAATTATAAATATTATCAGAAGAGATTAAATTTTTCTGATAAAAATATTTTGAACAAAAAACATGAAATTATAAATAGAGAAATAGGAGTTATGTATAGTTATGTATGTGTGAAGACATACGATCTGAAGATATATAATCCAAATTTACTTAGGTGAAAATTTAACACTAATGACACTGTTTTATGCATCATAGTAAGTCATTTTTTTTCAATTTATCAAAAGTAATTTAAACATATTAAAATATTTCTTTTAACATGATTCATTAAGCCTTCTACTCTGTATTATACTAAAGGATTTTATACTTTCTCATCTAATTTTTTTTCACTTCAGTCATGGTTTTTAATGACAAGCTTAGATTGATATATGAAAATTCAAATTCCCGCTATTGATTGACTCTCAAGGACAAAGACTGACAATAAATAATCAGTGAGTAAGACCTACAGAAAATAAGGGCATGGGAAATTAAATGGCATCAATATCTAATTATTTAGTCAATGCAAAAAATCTGTTTATATTTGGGCAAGAAATTTTTCTTCTGCTTGTTTTTCTATCCCTTATACAATTTTCTTAGCTCTTCCAGGACTTGCCACATAAATAACATCCTCTTCACTACACTTTGCTGAGTCTGTTTAATGCATGCAAATATTCTTTAGTTTAGTGTAAGTTTTACAGTATCAGTTGCATGACTTTTGTTTCTAAGTAACTGAAAATTAAACAAATTATAAGTTGACTACTAAAAAGGGAATGTATCGACATATATACGGTTAATTCAGTAGCTATGGCTTTAGACAAGGCTTTTATTTATTTATATCAAATGATGTGGATAAGAGTTAGTCTGTTTCTCACATTCTCCCTCTTTACATTATTCATCTACCCCTTCCTCACCTTGGTTCCATTGTCAGGTATTATGCCCTTAAAGTCCTCAAAAGGACCAAAATATCCCAGAGCTATATGATTTCTTATTCAGTTCTACCATTAAAATTAACCATTGCTCAAAGTCCAGAGATTGAGTCATGTCTCTATTCGGCCAAATTTGCAACATCCTTGAACCAGCTGTCATTACATGGCTGATGTGATAAGCTGATAGACTTGAGGCAATCAGGATCTCCTTCTACAGATTAAGATAGGAGGGAATCTATCAATCAGTTAATTAAAACTGGACTTAAGTTTGATCTTTTCAATGTTTGATGTTTTCTTACAAGAAAATTATTAATATAGTGTTAATTACAAGCTCAGGCGGCTGCAAGCAGGCGCACTGAGCACAGGCGGCTGCGAGCTGGCGCACTGAGCATGGCCAAGAGGAGCTACCCCACATCCGAGGTCAGGGGCAGCGGCCTAGAGTGCCAGGCTGCAATGGCGCAGGAATGGCCAAGAGGAGCTACCCTGCATCCTGAGGAGCAGTGCTGCACAGGCGCAGGAGGGCCTAGAGGAGCTATCCTACGTTGATGGTCAGGAACGGTGGTGGTAAGGAGATACCCCTCATCCAAGATAAGGAGCAGCAGCTGTGCTTTGCTGGAGCAGCCGTGAAGAGATACCCCACGCCCAAGATAAGAGAAACACAAGTAAGATGGTAGGTGTTGCAAGAGGGAATCAGAGGGCAGACACACTGAAACCATACTCACAGAAAACTAGTCAGTCTAATCACACTAGGCCCACACCATTGTCTAACTCAATGAAACTAAGCCATGCCTGTGGGGCAACCCAAGACGGGCGGGTCATGGTGGAGAGGTCTGACAGAATGTGGTCCACTGGAGAAGGGAATGGCAAGCCACTTCAGTATTCTTGCCTTGAGAACCCCATGAACAGTATGAAAAGGCAAAACGATAGGATACCAAAAGAGGAACTCCTCAGGTCATTAGGTGCCCAATATGCTACTGGAGATCAGTGGAGAAGTATCACCAGAAAGAATGAAGGGATGGAGCCAAAGCAAAAACAACACACAGTAAGGATGTGACTGATGATGGAACCAAGATCCGATGCTGTAAGGAGCAATATTGCATAGGAACCTCGAATGTCAGGTCCATGAATCAAGGCAAATTGGAAGTGGTCAAACAAGAGATGGCAAGGGTGAATGTCGACATTCTAGGAATCAGCAAACTAAAATGGACTAGAATGGGTGAATTTAACTCAGATGACCATTGTATCTACTACTACAGGCAGGAATCCCTCAGAAGAAATGGAGTAGCCATCATGGTCAACAAAAAGGTCCAAAATGCAGTACTTAGATGCAATCTCAAGAACGACAGAATGATCTCTGTTCGTTTCCAAGGCAAACCATCCAATATCACAGTTATCCAAGTCTATGCCCCAACCTGTAACACTGAAGAAGCTGAAGCTGAACGGTTTTATGAAGACCTACAAGACCTTTTAGAACTAACATGCAAAAAAGATGTCCTTTTCATTATAGGGGACTGGAATGCAAAAGGAGAAATTCAAGAAACACCTGGAGTAAGAGGCAAATTTAGCCTTGGAATGCAGAATGAAGCAGGAGAAAGACTAATAGAGTTTTGCCAAGAAAATGCACTGGTCATAGCAAACACCCTCTTCCAACAACACAAGAGAAGACTCTACACATGGACATCACCAGATGGTCAACACCGAATCAGATTGATTATATCCTTTGCAGCCAAAGCTACAGAAGATCTATACAGGCAACAAAAACAAGACCAGGAACTGACTGTGGCTCAGATCATGAGCTCTTTCTTACCAAATTTAGACTCAAATTGAAGAAAGTAAGGAAAACCACTAGACCATTCAGGTATGACCTAAATCAAATCCCTTATGATTATACAGTGGAAGTGAGAAATAGATTTAAGGGTCTAGATCTGATAGATAGAGTGCCTGATGAATTATGGAATGAGGTTCGTGATGTTGTACAGGAGACAGGGATCAAGACCATCCCCATGGNTTTAAGCCAACTTTTTCACTCTCCTCTTTCACTTTCATTAAGAGGCTTATGATTTATATAATCAAATCCCTTATGATTATACAGTGGAAGTGAGAAATAGATTTAAGGGACTAGATCTGATAGACAGAGTGCCTGATGAACTATGGACTGAACTTTCTGACATTGTACAGGAGACAGGGATCAAGACCATCCCATGGAAAAGAAATGCAAAAAAGTAAATTGGCTATGAAAATAAGAGAAGGGAAAAGCAAAGGAGAAAAGGAATGATATAAGCATCTGAATACAGAGTTCCAAAGAATAGCAAGAAGAGATAAGAGATCCTTCTTCAGCAATCAATGCAAAGAAATAGAGGAAAATAGCAGAATGGGAAAGACTGGAGATCTCTTCAAGAACCGTGGCAGATTCATGTTGATGTATGGCAAAACTAATACAATATTGCAAAGTAATTAGCCTCCAATTAAAATTAATAAATTTAAATTAAAAAAAGAAAATTAGAGATATCAAGGGAACATTTCATGCAAAGATGGGCTCGATAAAGGATTGAAATGATATGGACCTAACAGAAGTAGAAGATATTATGAGGTGACAAGAATACACAGAAGAACTGTACAAAAAAGATCTTCATGACCAAGATAATGATGGTGTGATCACTCACCTAGAGCCAGACATCCTGGAATGTGAAGTCAAGTGGGCCTTAGAAAGCATCGCTACGAACAAAGCTAGTGGAGGTGATGGAATTCCAGTGGAGCTATTTCAAATCCTGAAAGATGATGCTGTGAAAGTGCTGCACTCAATATGCCAGCAAATCTGGAAAATTCAGCAGTGGCCACAGGACTGGAAAAGGTCAGTTTTCATTCCAATCCCAAAGAAAAGCAATGCCAAAGAACACTCAAACTACCACACAATTGCACTCATCTCACATGCTAGTAAAGCAATGCTAAAAATTCTCCAAGACAGGCTTCAGCAGTACGTGAACCATGCACTTCCAGATGTTCAAGCTGGATTTAGAAAAGGGAAAGGAACCAGAGATCAAATTGCCAACATCTGCTGGATCATCAAAAAAGCAAGAGAGTTCCAGATAAACATCTATTTCTGCTTTATTGACTATGCCAAAGCCTTTGACTGTGTGGATCATAATAAACAACTGTGGAAAATTCTGAAAGAGATGGGAATACCAGACCACCTGACCTGCCTCTTGAGAAATCTGTATGCAGGTCAGGAAGCAACAGTTAGAACTGGACATGGAACAACAGACTGGTTCCAAATAGGAAAAGGAGTACGTCAAGGCTGTATATTGTCACCCTACTTATTTAACTTATATGCAGAGTACATCATGAGAAACGCTGGGCTAGAAGAAGCACAAGCTGGAATCAAAATTGCTCGGAGAAATATCAATAACCTCAGATATGCAGACAACACAACCCTTCTGGCAGAAAGTGAAGAAGAACTAAGAAGCCTCTTGTGAAAGTGAAAGAGGAAAGTGAAAAAGTTGGCTTAAAGCTCAACATTCAGAAAACGAAGATCATGGCATCCAGTCCCATCACTTCATGGGAAATAGATGGGGAAACAGTGGAAACAGTGTCAGACTTTATTTATTTATTTATTTATTTTTTTTTGAGCTCCAAAATCACTGCAGATGGTGACTGCAGCCATGAAATTAAAAGACGCTTACTCCTTGGAAGAAAAGTTATGACCAACCTAGATAGCATATTCAAAAGCAGAGACATTACTTTGCCGACTAAGGTCCATCTAGTCAAGGTTATGGTTTTTCCAGTGGTCATTTATGGATGTGAGAGTTAGACTGTGAAGAAGGCTGAACACCAAAGAACTGATGCTTTTGAACTGTGGTATTAGAGGAGACTCTTGAGAGTCCCTTGGACTGCAAGGAGATCCAACCAGTCCATTCTGAAGGAGATCAATCCTGGGATTTCTTTGGAAGGAATGATGCTGAAGCTGAAGCTCCAGTACTTTGGCCACCTCATGTGAAGAGTTGACTCATTGGAAACGACTCTGATGCTGGGAAGGATTAGGGGCAGGAGGAGAAGGGTACGACAGAGGATGAGATGGCTGGATGGCATCACGGACTCCATAAACCTGAGTCTGAGTGAACTCCGGGAGTTGGTGATGGAGAGGGAGGCCTGGCGTGCTGCGATTCATGGTGTCGCAAAGAGTTGGACACGACTGAGCGACCTAACTGAATTGACTGAATTACATATTTTAGCAAATAGAGCTCATTATCAAAATTTGGGGCTAAGACTAGAACATAGAAAAAGTTAAACAAAAAACTTCTCAAGAAGAACTTCTTTCCTATTTTGAGGACATAGTCTTAGCATTGTTTTCTACAGTTCCTACTATGTTCAATCAATAATCAGTTTAAGAGGTTCTCATTTTACAGAATTTTTTTAAGACTTGTCCCTAAGAAAGGGCAATTCAGTCTGCATTCAGGGTTTTTTTTTAATTTTTTTTTTTTTAGGGTTTTTCAAAACATATTTTTTTATGCTTTTGTTGTCAGGAGAAAACAAATGAGATAAAACATGGGTAGTTGGGCCTCTGGGTCTGGACACAAAAACAGACCCTTCAGGTTGAATTTCACAGCCAAGTAGATACAAATTTAACAATATATAAAGAAAGTCTCTCCTTTAGTAGTCTAATGCTGTGGCTGGAGGCAGAAATAAGATACAGCCCATGACTTTCATCCCACCACAGGTAGCTTAACTACTTCAGTTTTATCCTATGTGGTCCAACAAGGCCTGACAAACTGCACTGCAGTATAAGAAGCATCTCTCCAGCAATGATGTGTAAAGACAGAGGGATTTTTTAGTCAATTGCAGGAATTAGGCTTTAATGCTTTCTACTAAAAGACTTCATACCCCAGATAGCTGACTGCTATCCACTGAATCTTGGCAGGCAACAAGCCTGCTGAAGCTGAAACTGAGAAGCTATGTTAAGCAGATTTTCATGAATGTACAAAATGCTTTATTTGTAAAGCTGCTTTTCTTAGTTGCAGTTCAAAATGCTTTCCTTCTTTTTTTAATCTCTCAGCTTGGTCAACTCTCAGTCTTTATAGAATTACTTTTAAAAAGCCAGAGAAGAGAAATAAATGCTCATATTAACAGAAATAAATGTTTTTGGTTTTTTTGAGAAAGAATAATCCTAAACATGCCAATCAAACAGGTTAAAAATGATCATGGGCCTTATAAAAATGATAAGACACACAGAAAGACATAAATACTTTACCATTATTTGGAAGTTCTAGAGGGCTGCAGGCACCATTTGTGGTTCTATCCTTTGGCAAAGAGATGAGTTTTTCAACAAGAGATGCTGAAATGGGCTGCACTAGTAGAGAGGTGAGGTTTGATCGGTTTTGTCTAAAGCTTCCATCTGTATTCAAAAGAGAAAAGTAGAATCCTTAGAAAACAGAAATTAGAGACACTTGAAGAGCAGATTTTCTATAATAATTATTAGTGGTAAAGTTTTAAAACTCATTTGTTTGTTTACTTCTTATTTATACTGTCCATTTGTTAAAAATGATCTGATATTTGATAATAAAAATGCAGTCAAATAGCATTATGTAACCTAGTTCATGATGGCAGTTTGTACACAGACATTTACTTCCATTCGCTACTGAAATGACAACAAAGGGATAGGAAAGCATCAATCCACAGGGGCAAAGAGAATAGGAGACATACTAGCAGCAAGACACTAGAAGCTGGAAAGCAGATGAGTGTCAACTGATGTGACAGACCAAGGAGACCAACACATAAGCCAGCAGAGTGAAGAAGCTGAAAAGCAATGCAGTTTGTATTAGAGAACCCAGAGAGACTTGAGAATTGAAAATATCAGCTACCTATTAAAAAGGGGTAAAGGAAGGGCTGAAAAGAGCAGGGATTGGTCAAATTCTGATTGTGAAGGAGTCTCTCCTCCTGAACCCCTCACTCATTCAGTCAACATAAACAGCGCCTGGTCCTCCTTCCAGTAGAGACTGTAGGTGGGACACTGAACAGGGAGACACCAGACACAGGGAAGGGTGACTCTCATACTTTAAATGGGATGGTGTTATGATTGCTAAGACCCTTCAGATGCCTTGTTCTCATTGGTGCACAGAATCCTTCCTTCCAGGTGTGTGCATGTGTGCATGCTAAGTAGTAGCTTCAGTCATGTCCCATTCTTTGTGACCCCATGGCCAGGCTCCTCTGTCCATGGAATTTTCCAGATAAGAATACTGGAGTGGGTTGTCATCTCCTCCTTAGAGAATCTTCCTGACCAGGGATTGAACCTGCATCTCTGTGTCTCCTGCACTGGCAATCAAATTCTTTGCTACTGAGCCACCTGGGGAGCCTCACAGAAATATAAACAATGACTTTTTAATACAAAAATAAATATCATTCTTCAGGAAAAAAGAAAAAAAGGAGAATGTCAGGGTTGAGGAAACATGGAAACCTATGGAAAAAATTGAAATCTTTATCTTTCATAGTGGTAAGTCAATATAATGGATACAACTGAAAAATGAATTCAACTATTAAACATACTCTTGAGAGGCAGTGAGATAAATATGAAAAATAGGTAACAACCAAAAATGTTGAAAGCATTTTAGTGCTTGCTTTGGGGATATAGACAAAGCAGAGAGAAACACAGGGAAGGATGAGAGAAGGTGACACATTTTTATAAATGTGTCTAAGCTTTGTAGAAATTTCTATTTATATTCATCTGTAACTTTGAAAAAATAAAAATTAAATGAAAATAAGAAGAGAAACAACTATGGTAACATAAGCAAGAGAAAATTACACAAGTATTCAGAATAAAGAGATGAAAATAATAAACTCTGCATAAGGAAAGAACAAAAAATATATACTTTTATTCAGTTTATATATATATTTATACTGACTCAGAAAATGAAATACACAACAGAATGACTATCAATAAGCCAATAACGTTTGTGAACACAGAGTTGTATTTTTCAGAACTTTTATTAGAGAAAATAATTGCCACAGGTTTTCTCAGAATTTAATTTGATAGGACTGCAGGGGGTGCAGAACTCGACAATACTGGTATCCAGGCTTCAGGAGGCAGATTATTAATGACACAATATGTTATGGAAGGCTTTCCTTAATTTATCATCAGGAAAACCACACAGCTAAAACATATTTAGCCGTGGCAGCCAGAGAAGTCGTGGCTTTGAAGAAAAAGTAGTAAGATTTAAGCTTAGTTTCAGTTTTGTTGTATAAACACAAAGCTGGTCTCATAAGTTAGTACTCCTTTTTATATGGCTTATGACCATGCATTTTGACTATAATGCAGTTCATTGCATCCTAACCATTTTCATGTCAAAGTACCAAGACTGGACACATAATTCACAAGATCAGAGCAAAATGACAATGTGGGAACTCTCTGTCAAAAAGTAGGAAGGATTTCAACAAGGCAATAGCAAGGAACTGAATCAAGTGCGAGTCTTTCTGAGTGTGAGTTGATGCCCATGAATCAAGCCCTGCATGGTTCACACACAAGATGTGAGCAGCCATGCAGCCAGTTGAGGGCAACTGAAGGGGACTTTGAGACCACAAGGAAGCTGCTGTCCCGAGTCACTGTTGCTCCATGCTGGTGCTCTAAGGCACAGACAGTGGGGCCCACTCAGCAAGCCAGCTGAGAGGTCCTCCTGATATCGCCATCTCACTTTGGCTCTCTCAGAATGCATTTCCTCCCTTAGTTATTGCCTTTGAATCTTTCAGTATATAGGGACAAGGAGACAATATTTGCAACAAATGTGCAATCTGTTCTTTTGCAATTTTCAAGGATGTTAGGTGCTAACATGTTGCCAACACAAAATGAAACTTCTTAAAATGTTGCGTGATTTCACCTCTCCTCAATTCAAATACTGAACTTCCTTCAAAGCTCTTCACAATCTCAGACCTTATGTTTCCAACATTATTTCCTACCATCCCTCTCCATATATCTTATGCTAATACTTAAACTGTCCCCCTGCATATTCCATGATTTATATCTTCCATGTTTCGCTTAAGCCATTTCTTCCACTTTATTTGCTTCTCTCATGTATCACATGTCTGAACATCTCTGAAATAGACACTTCGTTTAAAGCTTAACTTTTTCTATAAGAAACTTTCTCTGACACCTTCAGCTCTATGTGATTTATCTGTATTTTTTTTTCAGTGCTTGCATTTCTAATTACCTGATCACTATGCAAAAACACTTTGATTTTCTCCTCTAAACTCCTTAAAGAAAAGGAGCAAGTCTTTCCCATTATTAGATAACACACAATATCCAACACATCACTAGATCATAACAAGAGCTCAGTAATTAATGGGGTAAGGAAAGGAAAGGAAAGAAAGGAAAAGGAAACAAAAGCAAGAAGGCAGGGAGGGAGGGTGAATTAACAATTCCTTTAAAAATAGTTCAATGTCTCTCTCTTACTGATTTTCTAAATGTCTATAAATTAGAGCAGAGGTACAACTGAAAGCTAATCAGAATTCAATTAATCCCATGCTTGTTATATATTAGTGCTTTCTTGCAAGCTAACTACTCTCAAAACCTTCAAAATCCATCTACCCCCATCAACTCACTAATTAACTGTTCCTGGTTACAAACAGTATTTATATAAATAAAAATTATCTTTGAGATATATTTTTAAGTTAATAAAAAATAAATAACTGCATTCCTTTTTTTTCTCCAGAATGTTATATTAAGCAACTGAAACAATGCATTTAAAAGTTAAATATGAGTGAACCCTAAACAGTAATTGAACAAACCAACATCTTTGATTTTTTGTATTGCAGGACTAATAGACTTGCATTAGTTTTGAAATATCTAAAGTAAGTGGTTCATTAATTTTTCACCTTCAGCTTAATGGAAATTTGACAAACAGCTCACTTCGAAGAGCAGGTACTAAAAGAAGGACTTTACAGGAGGACATTAACACTAAATTACAGATGAAAGTTATTAAAAAAAAAAACCTCATTGGTTGAAGAACTAAGAGAATTTAATCTACTTGTATGATTAAGAATAAAACCAAACACATGTACCATTTTTACTCAGTTATATTTTAAAACACTTATAAACTATAAGAATCCATTAGATGTGAGCTGAAAATCAGATGGATTATGTACCTTGACACAAAGAGTACCATCCAGGAAATATACCACATAATATTTTAGCACTTTAACTTTTAGATTGTGGCATTTATATCATACCTTGTACATTTTGTATGCTCAATAAAGACTGACACTAAGTTTTATTTTAGTAGGTATCTAGTTCTTTCTTCACTTTATGAACTCTTTGTAACTCAAATAAAGATCCAAATTATCCTTCTCATTCAGTAATCCAATCCTCAATAAAATGCCATGTGCATACAGCAGAAAGAAGAAACTGGATATACAGAGTCCCAAAATTGACTCCATCATTTGACTCACTGTTTGAAAAAGAACAAATAAATAGTTTCACTATGAGAAGATTGTCATCCCATCTACTACATCTGAAAAACCAAGGTAACATTGAAGGGTTGTGATTACATGATTGACTGAAATAAAAATAATACAAGAGCTCAGAGGCCTAGAACCAAACCACAGTGGCTGAAATGTAGAAGTGAGGTTAAAAATTAGTAAAATGGCTTCTGATTTATATATATAATAGGCTTTTCATTATGCTTTTTCAAATCTTTGATGCCCACTTCAAGCCCACCTGTATATAAAGAAAATATGTTAGCTGTCAGCACTTTGTGTGGTGAGATGCAATTCTTTTAAGCTCAAATGAAATGTTTGTGTATACTCAAATGCCAATCACCTGGGACATCAGGAAAGACAACCCTTAAGAGACCAGAAGTCTTAGACACTGGGATCCTCAGAATTAAAGCACTAAGAGGACAGATGAGGTAAAGAATACACTGATAAATAAAATAAAAAGGACCTTGTGTGGCTCAGACATGAGGATGTGCTGCCTTTGAGGAGCACAGAACGCCTTCCAAATTGAGGTATGTAACTTCACTCTCAGACCTGACTCGTGTGTGTGTGTGTGTGTGTGTGTGTGTATCCATGCTACATGATATAATAACCAAAGACTATAAATCCTTCATTATTCAGTGCATAGTCTTTTTTTTTTTTTTTTCAGTGCATAGTCTTTAGACAAGTAGCATAGGCAGGATTCCTCAGTTGGTAAAGAATCTGCCTACAATGCAGGAGACCCAGGTTCAATCCCTAGGTGGGGAAGATCCCCTGGAGAAAAGAATGGCAGCCTACTCCAGTATTCTTATCTGGAAAATTCCATGGACAGAGGAGCCTGGCAGGCTACAGTCCATGGAGTCACAAAGAGTCTCGGACTCAACTGAGCGCTAAACCATCACCACCACCCCAGCCCTTCTGAATCAGAATCTGAAGCCTAACAAGATTCCTCAGGTGATTTATATGCACATTAGATAAGCAATGACCTACCATCATTACATATTTAGCTGTTGCATAATTTATAGAATTTTCATAGCAAAGAAGATATAAAACCAAGCAAGATGAAAAGGATGAAGAATAATAGACTATGTTTGCTTACTTTACCCTAAATTAAAGATAACAGAGTCTGATTATATTAATAAACTCCAAATCAACAATGTTCTCAGAAAGTCTCCTTCAAAATGTGTAACAAGTCTGTGCATATGCTAGCACGAAATAGTAACTTCCAATTGGACTGACAGCATTTTTTTTTTTTTTTTGGTTCTGACCTTTTCTTAAAGATAAATTTGGTGATGTAAAAATCAAAACTATATTTACAACACTTTATTTCAGTCATGAATAAATATTAAAGTATTTAATAACTGATTTGACTTTCTTTTCTTCATTTTCAACTATTCTAATTCATTATAGTAAAAAACTGACAAAATGAAAATATAAATACTTCCCACTTGCCAGACAACCAAGCAATTAAAAAGCAAGAGATTTAAAAAAATATTTTGTGCTACACTTTTATGAAAAAGACTCATATCAAATGAACAAGCTGATTTCAGCAATATTATCCCAGAATATTTGAATTGACTTTCTCCAGAGGACTGCCACTTTGACAGAAATCAGAACATTAAGTAACTGTCATGAATGCTTTTTCACTTTTATCATAGCTTCCTAAATTTACAGTTATTTCCCTGAGATGATCAGTGCACTAAATTGGCTAGTCATTTTGTTATCCTTGTAAATACAGCTGATCCTTTATTGTTTCAGTATCTCATCACCTGCTGGTTCCTTCAAGCTAGTCAAGTTCAGCACTGTGTTGTTCAGGTTATGGATAAAAAAGAAATACTTCACATTTAAATGTGCTTTGTGCTACACAAGTTCTCAGAGCACATCCATGTTCTCTGTGTATACTTCCATGCATTACACACATACATATATAAACATATACACGTAGTTATTTTTAAGGAAATAGGGTTTGTATTACCGATGGCTACTCTCACAATTAAAGTGAAAGTGCTTATTTCATTGTTATCGTCGTTCAGTCACTCAGTCATGTCTGACACTTTGTGACCCCATGGACTGCAGCATGCCACACTTCCCTGTCCTTTATCATCTCCCAGAATTTGCTCAAACTCATGCCCATTGAGTCAGTGATGCCATCTAATCATCTTGTGCTCTGTTATCCCCTTCTCCTCCTGCCTTCAATCTTCCCCAGCACCACAGTCTTTTCTAATGAGTTGGCTCTTCGTATCAGGTGGCCAAAATATTGGAGCTTCAGCATCAGTCCTTCCAATGAATATTCAGGATTGATTTCTTTTAGGATTGACTCATTTGATCTCCTTGCAGTCCAAGGGACTCTCAAGAGTCTTCTCCAACACCACAGCTCAAAAACAGCACTTCTTTGGTGCTCAGCCTTCTTTATGATACAACTCTCACATCATACATGACTCCTGGAAAAACCATAGCTTTAACTACATGGACCTTTGTTGGCAAAGTAATGTCTCTGCTTTTTACTACACTGCCTAGGTTTGTCATTGCTTTCCTTCTAAGCCACAAGTGTCTTAATTTCATGGTTGCAGTCACCATCTGCATTGATTTTGGAGACCAAGAAAATACAGTCTGTAACTGTTTTCATTGTTTCCCCATCAGTTTGCCATGAAGTGATGGGACCAGATGCCAAGATCTTCATTTTTTGAATGTTGAGTTTTAAGCCTCTTTCACCTTCATCAAGAGGCTTTTAGCTCCTCTTCACTTTCTGCCATAAGGGTGGTGTCATCTGCATACCTGAAATTACTGATATTTCTCCCAGCAATCTTGATTCTAGCTTGTGCTTCATCCTGCCCAGCATTTCTCATGATGTACTCTGCATATAAGTTAAATAAGCAGGGTGATAGTGTATAGCTTTTACGTACTCCTTTCCCAATTTTGAACCAGTTCATTTTTCATGTCCAGTTCTAACTGTTGCTTCTTGATTAGTATAGAGGTTTCTCAGGCTGCAGGTAAGGTGGTCTGGTATTCTCATTTTTTAAAGAATTTTCCACAGTTTGTTGTGATCCACATGGTCAAAGGCTTTAACATAGTCAATGAAACATGAGTAGATGCTTTTCTGGCACTCTCTTTTTCTTTAAGCCCAGAGCTAACGATTACACCACAAAACAACTCATCTTGCTCAAGAGTGTTTTTCCTTAAACTCTGTACTAATGATTATATAACAACAATGTATCCTGTTCAAGGACATGTTTCTCCTTAAGCTCTGGTTTTTCCAGTAGTCATGTATAGATGTGAGGGTTGGACCATAATGAAAGTTGAGTGCCGAAGAATTGATGCTTTTGAACTGTGGTGTTGGAGAAGACTCTTGAGAGTCAATTCAACTGCAAGGAGATCCAACCAGTCCATCCGAAAAGAAATCAGTCCTGAATATTCATTGGAAGGACAGATGCTGAAGCTGAAGCTCCAATACTTTGGCCATCTGATACAAAGAACTGACTTATTGGAAAAGATCCTGATGCTGGGGAAAATTGAAGGCAAAGGAGAAGGGGACGACAGAGGATGAGATGGTTGGATGACATCACTGACTTGATGGATATGAATTTAAGCAAGCTTCAGGAGTTGGTAATGGACAAGGAAGCCTGGCAATGGCACCCACTCCAGTACTCTTGTTTGGAAAATCCCATGGACGGAGGAGCCTGGTAGGCTGCAGTCCATGGGGTCGAACAGAGTCAGACATGACTGAGTGACTTCACTTTCACTCTTCACTTTCAGGCAATGGAGAAGGAAATGGCAGGTCACTCCAGTGTTCTTGCCTGGAGAATCCCAGGGACGGGGGAGCCTGATGGGCTGCTGTCTATGGGGTCGCACAGAGTCAGACACGACTGAAGCGACTTAGCAGCAGCAGCAGGTAAGCCTGGCATGCTGCAGTCCATGGGGTCGCAAAGAGTCAGACAGGACTGAACAAACTGAACTGACTGAACTGAAAAACTTCCTGAATAATCATTTCATCTTAAAATATTTGTTGTGGTAATGGGTCTAGTAAGACATTTCTATGTTAGTTCTAATCCTGTTATCTTAAAGTATGTCATGGAAGTGGATCTGCTAAGACCTTTCTTTTTTTTTTTTTCTGCTAAGACCTTTCTATTGTTAGTAACCAATTGAAAATGTATATAAGGCCTTGATGAGACTAGCAAGTAGGGCACTCCCAACCCCCTCCTCCACCTACTTTTGATGTCTATGTAAGAAAGCTTTTTTCTATCCCCTTCTAACTGTAATAAACCTCTGCTACAAAAAGCTCTGAGTGATCAAGCCTCATCTACAGTCCTGAAGCTAAATTCCCTTCTTTGGAATTCACATATCTAACAATGTCCACCATAAGTTGTCAATTCAGTAACTATAATATTCTATAGAGTTGATCAATTCTAAATTACTCTACTGCTATCAAAATCTTCATGAATAAATTTGTACATTAATCAACTTTTATACCCATGAGGGTTTCTACAAGGTTATTACAGATAAATCAATTTGGGGTATAAGAATATGTAATTTTTTAAAATTTTATTTATTTTTGGTTGCTCATGGCATGTGGGATTTTGTTTTCCTGATCAGGGATCCAACTCACATCTATCAACCTGCATGGAGTTTTACCCACTGTGCAGCTGGGATGTCTGTGAATACATATACTTTTAATTTTATTAAACCCTAGCAAATTGTCCTGCAAAGTGGCTATACATATTTTCAGTATGTAGCATTACAGAATTACAGAATAGAACTCACATCCCTATCCTCCTCAAACCTTCTAAACAAAAGAAACCCCATATGTGAAGGCCCTGAATAATAAAAGAACATGGTGTATTAGAGGAAGTAGGAGATTAAGCATGACTGAAGTGATGTAAAAGGTCACAAAATCACAAAAAATCTTAGGACATGAAAAAGATCTTGTCTTTATTTTAAAAGAAATGTAATCAATTAAGTTTCTCTGAAAATTGAAAAATTAAAATGCCAAAGGAATGATAACATATATGATACATACACACCCATATTTTTATGATCTACAAGTCTTCAGTCCTACTTCCCTCTCCAGAAGGAACTAATATCCTTCTCCAGAAGGAACTAATATCATGAATTCGGTTTGGTTAAGCCCTTTGAACACATGCTCTGTACTTTATGTCACTCTAATCATTCAAAACAGTTAAATCTCAAAACATGTTGAGTGGGGAAAGAGACAAATGCAAATAAATAATATGCAGTTTATTCAGTATCCTACAAAAAACCATAATGGAAAAGAATTTTAAAAAGAAAAAAAATCTATATATATGTAACTGAATCACTTTGCTGTAGAAATGAACACATTGTATATCAACTATAGTTCAATAAAAGAAAATTATAAAGAATAGAAGCACTAAAAGTTTTATATTGAAGAGTGTGACATAATCAGACTTGAGGTTTTGAAAGCTCATTAATAATTTGTCAGAGAATGAATTGGAAACTATAGAGAGGAAACAGTGAGATCAGTTAGCAGGTAGCTGCAGTTGGCTAGACAAAAATTAACATTGCCTTTGATCATGGTCCCTCATAGCTCAGTTGGTAAAGAATCCGCCTGCAGTGCAGGAGACCCTGGTTTGATTCCTGGGTCAGGAAGATCCCTTGGAGAAGGGATTGGCTACGCACCCACCCCAGTATTCCTGGGCTTCCCTTGTGATTCAGGTGGTAAAGAAACTACCTTCAATGCAGGAGACCTGGGTTCAATCCCTGGGTTAGGAAGATCCCCTGGAAAAGGGAAAAGCCTCTTACTCCAGTATTCTGGCCTGGAGAATTTGATGCACTGTGTAGTCCATGGGGTCACAAAGAGTCGGACACGACCGAGAGACTTTCACTTCACTTGATTATGGTGGAGACAGTGAAGATGGAGAACAGAAATATTTAGAACTCATATAGGAAGTAGAACTGCCAAGACTAATAGGAAATACAAAGGAATCAAAAGAGTCCTAAAAGTCTAGGAAACTTTTGGATTGATCATTCTCATGGTCCACAAGCTTAGCTAACTCTGACTGAACTCCTCCCCCCACCAACTCCCCCTCACCCCCACCCACACACAGCCATCCACTCAGATATCTCTTTGCCTTCCTGCTCCAGTATAAATGTTCTGAATTGAAGAGATTTTGTTTTGTTGGATGACAAGCAATAGTAATTGGTCTAGGGACCTGGCATTTTGCTCTTATGAAATGAAGTCTGAGATCTTTGAGAAAATTCATACTTTTACACAGCAATAATTCATTTTTCATTTCAGTGTTATAAATCAGAGAATTTTTCTTTCTTATTTTTCAAAAAACACTTTTCTTGACATTCTCTTGTACTCTAAATACATGCTAAAGTTACAAATGTGTCACTGAATTCAAGTTGCAAGCCATTATACACTCTATGATCAAATAGTCAGGCAGCGTCTAGAAGAGTAAGATGCAAAATAAGGTGAAGTCGCTCAGTCTTGTCCGACTCTTTGCTACCCCATGGAATGTAGCCTACCAGGCTCCTCCCTCCATGGCATTCTCCAGGCAAGAGTACTGGAGTGGGTTGCCATTTCCTTCTCCAGGGGATCTTCCCGACCCAGGGATCGAACCCGGGTCTCCCACATTGGAGGCAGATACTTTAACCTCTGAGCCACCAGGGAAGTGGTAAGATGCAAAATATAGGGCTGGAAATCTTGGGTATGCTGGAAATATTATATATCTAAACTTTACTGATAATTACACCATAAGCATGAAACATTTGATAACTTTTATATTTCAGATTAGTGACCTTCATGTTCTTCATTATAAACATGATTTAAGTGGAAAAGATTGGGTCAGGAAAAAACTCCATATAAATACATAGGAAGAGTTAGTATGTGAATGATATTAAAAGTCCACATCTCTACAAAAATAGGAATTTATATAATACTGTACAAGAGTATCAAAATAATGGCATGAGGAACATTAAGCAGCATTTGAGTATAGGTGAAAGTCAGTTGAATTACTTGAATGTTTTCGTACCTGAGATGAGTGTATAGAACTAGAAAATTTTTGATAATATGTCTACTGGAAAAGGCTGAAGAAATAATGATCAGTCTGTAAAACAAGAAATCTAATATTTTTAAGAGTATAAAAATGTATATCAAACAAAATGATGAGCTATTCAAAGACAGAAACAAAATTATTTCAAGTAATGAATACCAAATAAACTATCACCTTCCAGTGTTGTAGAAATATACTTGTATTGCTCTGGAAGTTTGGCAACATGAATATGTTTTATACTTGTATTGCTTGAAAATTATATATGTATGTGTGTGTGTGTATATATATATATATATATGGTATGCATATATGGTCTATATCTGCCTAGGATCAGCAATTACAATAATATACAGGGGAAAGGGAGTGAATTATTTAATAAGTATATCAGTGTTTCAAAAAATGCAAAAAAAATATTTTTTAAACTTTATTTTATATTCTATTTCCATAAATTTAGGGTATTCAGGGTTCTTAAGTGTTGACCGCACAAATACTATTGCACTATGTTATGTGAGAATCAACCCCAGAAAACTACTTGAAATAATTTCTTTCATCCGTGTTGTTAATTTTTAAAAATAGGCTTTCAGGAGTTTTTTTCCTAAGTTGATTCAGTGGATAGATTCTTTCTGAGCCTTAAAGTGATAAAGTAGGTGGAGAGCAGGACATAGTTATGGAGTAAGCTCATCAGTCACATTTTTTTGTTTTGTTTTGTTTTGTTTTCTGTCATAAGCCTTAGAGGACCAGAAGTGAGGATTTGGGTCTTAAATGCCTGATAGAGTTCAAAACTAGTCTGGCAATCTTTCAAAACTAATTACCTCCTAAAACTCATCTCAGCTCTGAACAGGGCATCACATCATCACAAGGTTGTTCAGGTCATAGAGTCAATGCATCCCATATCCAGGGATGGTCTCTATCTTCACAAAATGTGGCACATTCCTGATACCCTGTCAGCTGCACAGGTGCTATTAGAATGAGTCAGCTGCTAATTATTTTTAAAGCAGCAAATGTGTATAAAGTGGGAAGTTGAGGGGAAAGAAAAGCATTGTCAGTAGAAATGATAAATGCATGTTCATTATACCATAGATATTGTATGCTGAGCTCTGTGAGTGGGAAAGCACAAGGTGGGAATATGATTTTATCATAGTTAAGGTTGGCTTACTTTGTAACTGCAATCACAGATTCAAACAGTAATTACCTTAAAACCAATGGTCATAAATACTGTAACACTACAAACGTGTGTGCACTCTTGCAGATATATGTATGCAGACTCATTTAAGTCTGTGTGTGAGTGCATGGGATGAATCTGTATGTTAAGAAAAAGAACATTGGAAGGAGGATTGATAAAATCCCCATTTTCAGTGGGCCTAACATTATAGAGGTGTAACAGTGACAAAACATAAGTCATTGCAGAACCACAACAGTCATTACTTAGCCACTGAATATCAGAAATAGCATTTCAATTCTCTGTGACAGACCTTATGCTCGCTCATATTCCAGAAGACAAAAGTCTGATGTTGTTGACCTCCACTCAACTGTATCAGTCTCAGAATTCATCCCCACCATGACAATGAACACTTTTTCCCTCAAGAGTAAATCAAGGGGTTGAGTCAGAGGATGATTTAAATGCATCTTTATACTAACAACTATAATATTTTTAGTATTTCCACATATTAGCTACAATATAGGTGATTCTATATCTTTTTTTTTGAATTATCTAAAAATTGCTAGAAAACATTATTGTTAACAAGATGGAAGTCATGCTTCCATGCAGTTGTATAAGGTTTTATCTGGAATCTTATGATTTGTCATCCTAAAACACAATTACAAACAGAAATGAGAATCATGGATTGAAAGGCCTGTGGGGCCAACTTATAACAAAAATGTGTAAATCAGAACCTCTCCCAGTTCATTTCAGTCACTCAGTCATGTCCGACTCAGCAATCCCAAGAATCACAGCACGCCAGGCCTCCCTGTCCAGACCAACTCCTGGAGCTAAGTTAAACTCATGTCCATCGAGTCGGTAATGCCATCCAGCCATTCAGCCTCGGTCGTCACCTTCTCCTCCTGCCCCCAATCCCTCCCAGCATCAGGGTCTTTTCAAATGAGGCAACTCTTTGCATGAGGTGGCCAAAGTATTGGAGTTTCAGCTTTAGCATCAGTCCTTCCAATGAACACCCAGGACTGACTTCCTTTAGGATGGACTGGTTGGATCTCCTTGCAGTCCAAGGGACTCTTAAGAGTCTTCTCCAACACCACATTTCAAAAGTAACAACAATTCAGTGCTCAGCTTTCTTTACAGTCCAACTCTCACATCCATACATGACCACAGGAAAATCCATAGCCTTGACTAGATGGACATTTGGTGGCAAAGAAATATCTCTGCTTTTCAATATACCATCTAGGTTGGTCATAATTTTCCTTCCAAGGAATAAGTGTCTTAATTTCATGGCTGCAGTGATTTTGGAGCCCCCCAAAATAAAGTCTGCCACTGTTTCCACATTTCCCATGAAGTGATGGGATCAGATGCCATGATCTTAGTTTTCTCAGTGTTGAGCTTTAAGCCAACTTTTTCATTCTCCTCTTTCACTTTCATCAAGAGGCTTCTAAGTTCCTCTTCACTTTCTGCTGTAAGGGTGGTGTCATCTGCATATCTGAGGTTATTGATATTTCTTCTGGCAATCTTGATTTCAGCTTGTGCTTCTCCCAGCCCAGCGTTTCTCATGATGTACCCTTCATAGAAGTTAAATAAGCAGCGTGACAATATACAGCCTTGACGTACTCCTTTTCCTATTTGGAACCAGTCTGTTGTTCCATGTCCAGTTCTAACCGTTGCTTCCAGACTTGCATATCAGTTTCTCAAGAGGCAAGTCAGGTGGTCTGGTATTTCCATCTCTTAAAGAATTTTCCACAGTTTTTTTGTGATCCACAGAGTAAAAGGCTTTGGCAGTTGAATAAAGCAGAAATATATGTTTTTTTCTGGAATTCTCTTGCTTTTTCCATGATCCAGCAGATGTTGGCAATTTGATCTCTGGTTCCTCTGCCTTTTCTAAAACCAGCTTGACATCTGGAAGTTCACGGTTCACATATTGCTGAAGTCTGGCTAGGAGAATTTTGAGTATTACTTTACTAGCATGTGTGATGAATGCAATTGTGTGGTAGTTTGAGCATTCTTTAGCATTGCCTTTCTTTGGGATTGAAAACTGACCTTTTCCAGTCCTGCGGCCACTGCTGAATTTTCCAAATTTGTTGGGATATTGAGTGCTGTACTTTCATAGCATTATCTTTCAGGATTTGAAATAGCTCCACTGGAATTCCATCACCTCCACTAGCTTTGTTCGTAGTGATGCTAAGGCCCACTTGACTTCACATACCAGGATGTCTGGCTCTAGGTGAGTGATCACACCATTGTCTGAGTTGGAAGCTCTTTTTTGTACAGATCTTTGTGTATTCTTGCCACTTCTTCTTAATATCTTCTGCTTCTGTTAGGTCCAGACCATTTCTGTCCTTTATCGAACCCATCTTTGCATGAAATGTTCCCTTGGTATCTCTAATTTTCTTGAAGAGATCTCTAGTCTTTCCCATTCTGTTGTTTTCCTCTATTTCTTTCCATTGATTGCTGAGGAAGGCTTTCTTATCTCTCCTTGCTTTCTTATCTATCCTTGCTATTTTTAGCGGCTGCATGGGCACAGGAGGGCCTAGAGAATCTACTCCACATCCAAGGTGAAGAGGGGCAGCCGTGAGGAGATACCCCTTGTCCAAGGTAAAGAGCAGCGGCTTCACTTTGCTGGAGCAGCCGTGAAGAGATACCCCACGTCCAAGGTAAGAGAAACCCATGTAAGATGGTAGGTTTTGTGAGAAGGCATCAGAGGGCAGACAAACTGAAACCATAATCACAGAAAACAAGCCAATATGATCACATGGACCACAGCCTTGTCTAACTCAGTGAAACTAAGCCATGCTGTGTGGGGCCACCCAAGACGGGAGGGTCATGGTGGAGAGGTCTGCCAGAATGTGGTCCACTGGAGAAGGGAATGGCAAACCATTTCAGTATTCTTGCCTTGAGAACCACATGAACAGTACGAAAGGCAAAATGATAGGATACTGAAAGGGGAACTCCCTGGGTCGGTAGGTGCCCAATATGCTACTGGAGATCAGTGGAGAAATAACTCCAGAAAGAATGAAGGGATGGAGCCAAAGCAAAAACAATACCCTGTAGTGGATATGACTGGTGATAGAAGCAAGGTCTGATGCTGTAAAGAGCAATATTGCATAGGAACTTGGAATGTCAGGTCCATGAATCAAGGCAAATTGGAAGTGGTCAAACAGGAGATGGCAAGAATGAACGTCGACATTCTAGGAATCAGTGAACTAAAATGGACTGGAAAGGGTGAACTTAACTCAGATGACCATTATATCTGCTACTCCAGGCAGGAATCCCTTAGGAGAAATGGAGTAGCCATCATGGTCAACAAGAGTCCAAAATACAGTACTTGGATGCAGTCTCAAAAATGACAGAACGATCTCTGTTCATTTCCAAGGCAAACCATTCAACATCACCATGATCCAAGCCTATGCCCCAACCAGTAACGCTGAAGAAGCTGAAGTTGAACGGTTTTATGAAGATCTACGAGACCTTTTAGAACTACCACCGCAAAAAGATGTCCTTTTCATTATAGGGGACTGGAATGCAAAAGTAGGAAGTCAAGAAACACCTGGAGTAACAGGCAAATTTGGCCTTGGGGTACAGAATAAAGCTGGGCAAAGGCTAATAGAGTTCTGCCAAGAGAATGCACTGGTCATAACAAATACTCTATTCCAACAACATAACATAAGACTCTACACATGGACATCACCAGATGGTCAACACCGAAATCAGACTGATTATATTCTTTGCAGCCAAAGATAGAGAAGATCTACACAGTCAGCAAAAACAAGACTGGGAGCTGACTGTGGCTCAGATCATAAACTCCTTATTGCCAAATTCAGACTTAAATTGAAGAAAGTGGGGAAAACCTCTAGACCATTCAGTATGACCTAAATCAAATCACTTATGATTATACAGTGGAAGTGAGAAATAGATTTAAGGGACTAGATCCGATAGACAAGTGCTTGATGAACTATGGACAGAGGTTCGTGACATTGTACAGGAGACAGGGACCAGGACCATCCTCATGGAAAAGAAATGCAAAAAAGCAAAATGGCTGTCTGAGGAGGACTTACAAATAGCTGTGAAAAGAAAAGAAGATACGCAAAAAGCAAAGGAGAAAACGACCTCTCTAGGACTATAGAAAAATGTTAAGGCCAGGAGCAATTCAAGTTCAAAAAGAACACTACAGCATTAGTGCTCTTTTTCTATGTCAAAACAACAGTGACAAAAATAACATATTGACAGTCAACCAAAACACCTGATTTGGTTTTAAGTTGACAATGATGCAGTAACATATTTTTCTAATAAATGTCTGCAGTTTTCCTATAGTACTAAATACTCAAAGCAAAAGAAGAAAGGCCCCGAGGATCTAGTCATTTACACTGTTCACAAAGCCAAGTCTCAGGGCCAGTTATTTCCACACAAAATTTCCAATCTTGTTTCTCACAATGGGTTTGCAATTTCTTCACCTGAGTTAATAATATTTACCAACAGAAATTTTATCCAAGCAGTTACTATTAATGTAGTAGGTTATCATGGAAAAAAATATTCAGATCTTGGGAAAAATGAAGCAGTGGTAAAAGTGCCCAGAGAAGGTTCACAAGAACAAAAGGAGAATATGCTGACATTATTTTATTGCCTGATATTTCACAAGTCTGTTTGAGTATACACTTGAATCAAAATGAATTCTTCATGAGACAGGCACACATTTGCTCTATAATTTGCACTACATTGGAAGAAAGGAATAACTGGATAATTTTCTCCAGGAGCTTAGACAATCACTTGACAATTTAACCTGCCTTTGTGCTTTTGTGTTTTTCTTTAAAAATTTTGAGAAATATGAAACAGAGAGCAATAATTAGAATGACTGCCATACTGACATTTTCTGTGATAAATCTAATTCAATTCATCTAAATCTTTCAAGACAAGAAATTCAAGAACCCTCTTACATGGAAGAGAGAAGAAGGCTGTTTGAGGAGGATGGAACCTCTCCCAGTGAATCACCCTCTTCCCTACCCATGAGGAACATATATCATGGTTATGAGAATTCACTCTGAAACTAGAATGCTTTGACTCTGACACTGAACAGCTGTGTGAACTAGAGTAATTTATGTAATCTCTCTGTGCATCTGTGACTTCAAATCCTTAAAAACCAAACAAAAAATGGTGTGATCGCCATTGCAGGTAGAAGGTTTAGTCCATTAGACACAGGTGAGCTAAGACATATAGGAATTCAGTTACCTTCCATTGCTCTTAACAGTGCAAAAATTCAAGTGTCTTTGAGTCCTAACACAAGCTACAAAACTATAACAATTTAATTTGAGTGCGTGAAGCCGAACTATTGTATGGTCTCTCCTTTTTCAAGCAATATGAAACCAAGTGGAAAAAATAGACTACTCTGACCTATGTTGTCCTTCCTTTCCTATTATTTGCCCTCTCCACTATGAACATCACTGTCACTGACCCCAGTGTTTTTCAACAACCAAAACCAATTAGGCTATTATGTATCAATCACTCCTGAATTCAAAATGAAGCCTGATACACCATCTTCCACAGGTAATGAGAAAGTGAACAACCAAAGCAACGTTACAGATTTCATACATAGTTCTTTCATGTGCTGAATTGCTCTGACGGAGAAAAATGGTGCCTACCATTCAACCTTGTAAAGTTTCCATTTTTAGGGTCTTTAGTGAGGGATAATAAACATTCAATGCATGTTAGAAATACAATCCGACCATGTATTACTTGCACAACAGTTCATATTGAATCTATAACCATGTATTGCATAGTAATCTTACAAAAGTGAAACACCTTAAAAAAAAACAAAAAGAAGAAAAAGAAGAATTTAGCTGGGTAATTTACCAGATGCCTCAAATCAGAAAATGTGTCTGGTACCCAGGAAAGGGTTCTTTCACTGTCCTAGAGGCCCTTCTATTTGAAGTCTAGTGCTGAACAGACAAAGTCTATTCAGCCTTTACTGAAGATTTTCCAAAATGTTTAAAGGTGATTTTATTCATATTCACAATAGTTTTTATTACGTCTTTTTGTATCACATGTATTAATTCACTTCTTCTGATTTCCCCCAAATCTTGCCAAACCTAACCAATCCGGAGCACCCAATGCACTTTTCTGACTCTCCCCTTTTATCTTTTTTTTTTCTATTTTAGTTCCTTTTACCATAAATCCCCACCATATCCAATATGAATCAAGCAAATTCTGAGACCCTCTAAGTACTCAAGTTCACCCATTAAGCTGATCAGCATTAAAGGTTCAGGAGCCCATGTTGTTGTTGTTGTTGTTCAGCCACTCAGCCATGTCCTATTCTTTGTGACCCCATGGACTGTAGCATGCCACACTTCCCTGTCCTTCACCACCTCCTGGAGTTTGCTCAAACTCCTGTCAATTGAATTGGTGATGTCATTGAATCAGCTCATCCTCTGTTGTCCCTTCTCCTCCTGCTTTCAATCTTTCTGAGCACTAGGATCTTTTCCAATGAGTTGGCTCTTCACATTGGGAAGACCAAAGTATTGGAGCTTCAGTTTTATCTTTAGTCCTTCCAAGGATATTCAAGATTGATTTCCTTTAGGATTGATTCATTTGATCTCTTTTCAGTTTCAAGAGTCTCCTCCAACACCACAGTTCAAAGCATTGATTCTTTGGTGCTCAGCCTTCTTTATGGTCCAGCTCTCACATCCATACATGATTACTGGAAATACCATAGCTTTGACTAGATGGACCTTTGTGGGCAAAGGTCAACTTTGGTCCAGTTAGGTCCAATGTCTCTAATTTTTAATATGCTGTCTAGGTTGGTCATAGCTCTTCTTCCAAGGACCAAGCATGTTGTAATTTCATGGCTGCAGTCACCATCTGCAGAGATTTTGGAGCCCAAGAAAATAAAGTCTGTCACTGTTTCCATTGTTTCCCCATCTATTTGCCATGAAGTGATGGGACCAAATGCCATTATCTCAGCTTATTGAATGTTGAATTTTAAGCTTTTTCACTCTTCTTTTTCACCTTCATGAAAGGCTGCTTCATTCCTCTTTGTTTTTTGCCATAAGGGTGGTGTCATTTGCATATTCTGAGGCTATTTATATTTCTCCCTTTAATCTTGATTCCAAGCCTGTGTTTCATCCAGCCTAGGATAGCATGTGATGTACTCTGCATATAAGTTAAATAACCAGGGTGACAATAATATAGCCTTGACCTCCTTTCCCAATTTTGAACCAGTCTGCTTATCCTTGTCCAATTCTAATTGTTGCTTTTTGACCTGCATACAGATTTCTCAGGAGGCAAGTAAGGTGGTCTGGTATTGCCATCTCTTTAAGGATTTTCCAGTTTGTTGTGATCCACACAGTCAAAGGCTTTAGCATAATCAATGAAGCAGAAGTGGATCTTTTTCTGGAATTTTCTTGCTCCTTCTATGTTCAAGTTGATGTTGGCAATTTGGTTTCTGGTTCCTCTGCCTTTTCCAAATCTAGTGTGAACATCTGGAAGTTTTTAGTTCATGTACTATTGAAGTCTATCTTGGAGGATTTTGAGTATTACTTTGCTAGCATGTGAAATGAGAGTAATTGTGTGGTAGCTTGAAGACTCTTTGGCATTGTCTTTCTTTGGGATTGGAATGAAATTGACCTTTTCCCATCTGTGGCCACTGTTGAGTTTTCCAAATTTGCTGACATATTGAGTGCAGCATTTTAATAGCATCATCTTTTAAGATTTGAAATAGAACACCTGGACTTCCAACACCTTCACTAGCTTTGTTCATAGTGACACTTCCTAAGGCCCACTTGACTTCACATTCCAGGATGTCTGGCTCTAGGTGTGAGTGATCACACCGTCATGATTTTCTGGGTCATGAAGGTGTTTTTTGTATAGTTCTTCTGTGTGTTCTTGCCACCTCTTCTTAATATCTTCTGCTTCTGGTAGGTCCATACCATTTCCATCCTTTATTGTGCCCATCTTTGCACAAAATGTTCCCTTGGTAGCTCTAATTTTCTTGAAGAGATCTCTAGTTTTTGCCATTCTATTGTTTTCCTCTATTTCTTGCATTAATCACTTAGGAAGGTTCTATTGTCTCTCCTCGCTATTCTTTGGAACTCTGCTTTCAGATGGGTATAAATTTCCTTTTCTCTTTTGTCTTTAGCTTCTCTTCTTTTCTCAACTATTTGTAAGGCATCCTCAGACAATGTTTTTTCCTTTTGCATTTCTTTTTCTAGGGGATGGTTTTGATCACTGCCTCCTCTGCAATGTTACAAACCTTCCTTCATAGTTCTTCAGGCACTCTGTCTATCAGATCTAATCGCTTGGATCTCTATCACTTCCGCTGTATAATCATAAGGGATTTTGGTTAGGGTATACCTGAGTGGCTAGTGGTTTTCCCTACTTTCTTGAATTTAAGTCTGAATTTGGCAATAAGGAGCTCATGATCTGAGCCACATCCAGTTTGTTTTTGCCGACTATGTAGAACTTCTGCTGCTGCAAAGATTATTTCACTACATTACATCATATCTCTTGCCTTCTCACAAACTAACATAAATTTCTGGTCTAAATATCAGCTAACGCCAGTTTACCCAAGTCTTAAATGTTGTTTACACTGCAAAGCTTCATCCTTGTGTGTGCCCCCATCTAAGCCTTTGCATGTGTGCATGTTAATTCGCTACAGCTGTGTCTAACTTTTTGTGACCTTACTAAGGACTGTAGCGTAGGAGAAGGCAATGGCAACCCACTACAGTACTCTTGCCTGGAAAATCCCATGAGCGGAGGAGCGTGGTAGGCTGCAGTCCATGGGGTCGCTAAGAGTCGAACACGACTGAGCGACTTCACTTTCACTTTTCACTTTCATGCATTGGAGAAGGAAATGGCAACCCACTCCAGTATTCTTGCCTGCAGAATCCCAGGGACGGGGGAGCCTGATGGGCTGCCATCTATGGGGTCGTACAGAGTTGGACACAACTGAAGCGACTTAGCAACAAGGACTGTAGCGTACCAGTCTCCTTTTTCCATGGAATTCTCCAGGCAATAATATGGAGTGGGTTGTTATTTCCTCCTCCAGGGGATCTTTTCAGGGTAGAATTGGTGTCTTTTACATCTCCTGCATTGTCAGGTAGATTCTTTACCACTAGCGCCACCTGGGAAACCCACATAAGTCCCTACTTTCACACTAATATGTCTGACTCTGCTCTAATTCCCTTTTCTCTTTCTGCTCACTGACCAGAGTAGAAACATCTTGAGGGTACATTCACTAGAGTATTGCCACACTGCATAGAAAAAGTAGGGGATAAGTGAGTATTTTTTGAATGAATGTTCATATCAATGTTGAAGTAACTATTTTATCTAATTATAAGCCTAAAACTCATGACTCATGATAAACACTTACAATCACAAAATGCTAAAAATGTAGACACAGATGGCCTGATCTCCTCAAGCTAAAGAATTCTGCCATGTTACCTAGCATACAGCATAACATTTCATTATTTAATTAAATTCGAATAAAAAGTATTTATTAACTTCATCTAATGAATTATAAAAATATTTATATTTTGTTTTACATTAAAGAGGGTAGAAAATAGCACTCATTTACAAATCAGGATCTGTATCTTCTGACTTTAAAAGAGCATGCAGGTTATGTGGACTACAATTTCGGTTTTTTTTAAAGTACATAAGAATCATCTTTGTTAATGATTTATGAATTTACATTAATCATTGTTAATGTAATTTGGGTTCTACCCTTATTCAAAGATATTGATCACAGACATGACACAGGCTCAGAAAAAGATAGAAAATCTTTCCCATATCCACAAATTTGTTTCTATATTTACATATATAAATTCAAGATTTATATCAGTAAAGTGAAATTATTTGGGGCACAGAGCCCTAAAATATAAATTACCAACATTTTCTCCCCTGAAGAAACTATGCTTGTTCAACTTTTTATATCTGTGGTTATGTGGCCTCGGAATTTATTCTAAACTTTCAAACATTCAATTAAAGAAGAGTTTTCATTATATTAAAAAGTTTTGATTAATGTGCAGTTAAACAAGGTACTTTTTCCAGTTTATTGTGATCCACACAATCAAAGGCTTTGGAAGTCAATAAAGCAGAAATAGATGTTTTTCTGGAACTCTCTTGCTTTTTCCATGATCCAGCGGATGTTGGCAATTGGATCTCTGGTTCCTCTGCCTTTTCTAAAACCAGCTTGAACACCTGGAAGTTCACAGTTCATGTATTGCTGAAGCCTGGCTTGGAGAAGTTTAAGCATTATTTTACTAGCATGTGAAATGAGTACAATTGTGCGGTAGTTTGAGCATTTTTTGGCATTGCCTTTCTTTGGGATTGGAATGAAAACTGACCTTTTCCAGTCCTGTGGCCATTGCTGAATTTTCCAAATTTGCTGACATATTGAGTGCAGCACTTTCACAGCATCATCTTTTAGTATTTGAACTAGCTCAACTGGAATTCCATCACCTCCACTAGCTTTGTTCATAGTGACGTTTCCTAAGGCCCACTTGACTTCACATTCCAGGATGTCTGGCTCTAGGTGTGAGTGATCACACCATCATGATTTTCTGGGTCATGAAGGTGTTTTTTGTATAGTTCTTCTGTGTATTCTTGCCACCTCTTCTTAATATCTTCTGCTTCTGTGAGGTCCATACCATTTCTGTCCTTTATTGAGCCCATCTTTGCATGAAATATTCCCTTGGTATCTCTAATTTTCTTGAAGATATCTCTAGTCTTTCCCATTTTGTTGTTTTCCTCTATTTCTTTGCATTGATTGCTGAGGAAGGCTTTCTTATCTCTTCTTGCTATTCTTTGGAATTCTGCATTCAGATAGGTATATCATTCATTTTCTCCTTTGCTTTTCTCTTCTTTTCACAGCTATTTCAAGGCCTCCTCAGACAGCTATTTTGCTTTTTTGCATTTCTTTTTCTTGGGGATGGTCTTGATTCCTGTCTCCTGTACAATGTCATGAAACTCTGTCCATAGTTAATCAGGCACTCTATCAGATCTATTCCCTTAAATCTATTTCTCACTCCCATTGTATAATCATAAGGGATTTGATTTAGGTCATACCTGAATGGTCTAGTGGTGTTGCCCACTTTCTTCAATTTAAGTCTGAATTTGGCAATCAGGAGTTCATGATCTGAGCCACAGTCAGCTCCCGGTCTTGTTTTTGTTGACTGTATAGAGCTTCTCCATCTTTGGCTGCAAAGAATATAATCAATCTGATTTTATCTATCAGATCTAGACCTTTAAGTCTATTTCTCACTTCCACTGTATAATCATAAGGGATTTGATTTAGGTCATACCTGAATGGTCTAGTGGTGTTGCCCACTTTCTTCAATTTAAGTCTGAATTTGGTAATCAGGAGTTCATGATCTGAGCCACAGTCAGCTCCTGGTCTTGTTTTTGCTGACTGTATAGAGCTTCTCCATCTTTGGCTGCAAAGAATATAATCAATCTGATTTCGGTGTTGACCACCTGGTGATGTCCATGTGTAGAGTCTTCTCTTGTGTTGTTGGAAGAGGGTGTTTGCTATGACCAGTACATATGTATACACCGTGGCATTGCCATTTGCAACAACATGGATGGACTTGGCAGGTTGCTGAGTGAAATGTCAGACAGAATAAAACAAATACTGTATGGTATCACTTATCTGTGGAATCTGAAAAATACAAAAAGCAAGTAAATAAAACAAAAAAGAAGCTGACTCACAGGTATAGAGAATAAACTAGTGGTTAGCATTCGGGAGAGGGAAGGGCAGAGGGGCAATCTAGAAGTGGGGGTAAAAGAAGATTATTTTGGGATTATATGAAATCATGTATTAAAACTTCTGAAAATTATAAAGCACTATAGAATTTAAAGATCTTTCATTCAATAAAAAAGAAAAAGTATTGGTCATATTAAACTTGTATCTGTTGTTTAAACACTTCAAAGAAATTTAAATTTGTAATTATTAAAGTTTTTAAGAGAAAAGGTTTTTTCATTCATTATATGTATATATGCATGTATGCATATGTATTAAATTATATATATTTAATAAATTGAGTATTACAGAGGTTACTCTTCACTGGTGTAAATGTTTCTGTCTTAAAAGAATCTAATCCTGGACATAGCTGGCATGCTAAACAAGTATTCTCATGACAAATAGTATTAAGTTTATCCATATCAAATATTAAGTGGGAACAACAGTATCACACAAAGAGAATTTCTAGGAGGCTTTTATCATCAGAGACTACTATTGTAGTAATTTCACCTGCAAATATTGATTGTTTTACACTCTAAGCAAATGGGCATGCAAGTGAGGTCTTAGGTCACTTTTTCTTCCAGAATGCTTCCAAATCTTCCATATCAAATATTAAGTGGGAACAACAGTATCACACAAAGAGAATTTCTAGGAGGCTTTTATCATCAGAGACTACTATTGTAGTAATTTCACCTGCAAATATTGATTGTTTTACACTCTAAGCAAATGGGCATGCAAGTGAGGTCTTAGGTCACTTTTTCTTCCAGAATGCTTCCAAATCTACTGTAGGACTTGACTCTTGGTATTCTCTTCCTCCCAGTTTCCTGTTGCACCATCCTGTCTTGTCTGTACTGATGCTGGATCTGATCTATGGGTTACATTGGACTGAGATCCTGTCACTCTGTATCTTCTGTGAAGTCACTAGCCTGACTTGCAGCCTGCTTCTCATCCAAGTCCCACCTGGCAGAGGAATAATAGCTTTTGTATAAGGAAGAGAAAATTAAGGAAATGAATACTATAGCCTGCCAGGCTGCTCTGTGCATAGAATTCTCCAGGCAAGAAAACTGGAGTGGGTAGCCATTCTCTTCTCCAGGGGATCTTCACCCAGGGATTGAATCCTGGTCTCCTGCACTGCAGGCAGATTTTTACCATCTGAGCCACCGGGGATGCCCCTTCATACTTTCACACTATGAGGAAGAAAAATACTAGGGAAACGAATGCATTCCTTTTCTTTGGTGGACAGCCTGCTTCTCATCCAAGTCCCACCTGGCAGAGGAATAATAGCTTTTGTATAAGGAAGAGAAAATTAAGGAAATGAATACTATAGCCTGCCAGGCTGCTCTGTGCATAGAATTCTCCAGGCAAGAAAACTGGAGTGGGTAGCCATTCCCTTCTCCAGGGGATCTTCACCCAGGGATTGAATCCTGGTCTCCTGCACTGCAGGCAGATTTTTACCATCTGAGCCACCGGGGATGCCCCTTCATACTTTCACACTATGAGGAAGAAAAATACTAGGGAAACGAATGCATTCCTTTTCTTTGGTGGTTATCATCTTGCATTTCTCCTTCGATCAGTTTTCATGTCCTGGCCAAGATCATTGGCTCATCTAAGTGGATTCTCTGGCTACCCAGTTCTCTGTCCTATCTTAATGAAAATTTCCTTACTTTTAAAATGTTATTAAAGATAATTTGGGCTTCCCTGGTGGCTCAGACTGTAAAGCTAAAGATATTTTATATCCCAGAGTTTTCGGGGTACATTTTTCTCTGAATAGTTCTGGCCCCCAAATTTAATCTTCCTTCTCTGAACTTCTCTAGGACATAGGGTTGGGACCACACCATTCAGTGACTGTGCAGACACTAATTCTCTGGAACCCTCGGAGACTGAGTCATTTTGTTTTGCTGAAGCTTCACAGATCAATATGAATTAAAACCTAGAGAATATTGAGCCCATTTGGGTTTGCTGCATAAGAACACATTCTGAGTAAATGTCTAGGCTTTGGTGCTTCATATCCTGTAGAGCATTTTCTATAGACATGTGCTTAGACTCTCTTGAGGTCACTTATTAAAATGTAAATTCCTGTGTTGGACCCAAGATGTACTGAATCCCAACCTCTTAGGATGGGGCCCGAGCATCTAACAAACTCTCCATGTGATTCTTGGCTTTCCAGGTGGCTCAAAGGTAAAGAATCCACCTGCAAAGGCAGGAGCCACAGGAGATGCACCTTTGATCCCTGGACTGGGAAAATCCCCTGGAGGAAATGTCATCGGTTCAATTCAGTTCAGTTGCTGAGTTGTGTATGACTCTTTGCAACCCCATGAACTGCAGCACACCAGGACTCCCTGTCCATCACCAACTCCTGGAGCTTACTCAGACTCATGTCCATTGAGTCAGTGATGCCATCCAACTTGTCTTGTCCTCTGTTGTCCCATTCACCTCCCGCCTTCAATCATTCCCAGAATCAGGGTCTTTTCAAATGAGTCAGTTCTTCACATCAGGTGGCCAAAGTGCTGAAGTTTCAGCTTCAACATCAGTCCTTCAAATGAATATTCAGGACTGATTTCCTTTAGGATTGACTGATTTGATCTCCTTGCAGTCCAAGGGACTCTCAAGAGTCTTCTCCAACACCACATTTCAAAAGTATCAACTCTTTGGTGCTCAGCTTTCTTTATAGTCCAACTCTCACATCCATACATGACTAATGGAAAAACCAAAGCTTTGACTGGATGGACTTTTGTTGGCAAAGTAATGTCTCTGCTTTTTAATATGCTATCTAGGTTGGTTTAATATACTGTCTAACTTTTCTTCCAAGGAGCAAGCATCTTTTAATTTCTTGGCTGCAATCACCATCTGCAGTGATTTTTGGAGCCCCCCAAAATAAAGTCTGTCACTTTATTTCCCCATCTATTTGCCATGAATTGATGGGACCAGATGTCACGATTTTAGTTTTCTGAATGTTGAGTTTTGAGCCAACTTTTCACTCTCCTCTTTCACTGTCATCAAGAGGCTCTTTAGTTCTTCAATTTTTGCATAAGCGTGGTGTCATCTGCATATCTGAGGTTATTGATATTTCTCCCAGCAGTCTTGATTCTGGCTTGTGCTTCATCTAGTCCAGCGTTTCTCATGATATACTCTGTATATAAGTTAAATAAGCAGGGTGACACTATACAGCCTTGACATATTCCTTTCCTGATTTGGAACCAGTCTGTTGTTCCATGTTCAGTTCTAACTGTTGCTTCCTGACCTGCATACAGATTTCTCAAGAGGCAGGTCAGGTGGTCTGGTATTCCCATCTCTTTCAGAATTTTCCACAGTTTGTTATGATCCACACAGTCAAAGGCTTTGGAATAGTCAATAAAGCAGAAATAGATGTTTTTCTGGAACTCTATTACTTTTTTGATGATCCAGCAGATGTTTGCAATTTGATATCTGGTTCCTCTACCTTTTCTAAATCCTGCTCAAACATCTGGAAGTTTATGGTTGACGTATTGCTGAAGCCTGACTTGGAAAATTTTGAGCATTACTTTGCTAGTGTGTGAGATGAATGCAATTGTGCAATAGTTTGAACATTCTTTGGCATTGCCTTTCTTTGGTATTGGAATGAAGCCTGATCTTTTCCAGTCCTGTGGCCACTGCTGAGTTTTCCAAATTTGCTGGCATATCCAGTGCAACACTTTCACAGCATCATCTTTTAGGATTTGAAATAGCTCAACTGGAATTCCATCACCTCCACTAGCTTTGTTCCTAGTGATGCTTCCTAAGGCCCACTTGACTTCACATTCCAGGATGTCTGGCTTTAGGTGAGTGATCACACTATCATGGGTTATCTGGGTCATGAAGATCTTTTTTGTATAGTCCTTCTGTGTATTCTTGCCACCTCTTCTTAATATCTTCTGCTTCAGTTAGGTTCATACCATTTCTGTCCAAACTGAGCCCATCTTTGCATGAAATGTTCCCTTGTTATCTCTAATTTTCTTGAAGAGATCTCTAGTCTTTCTCATTCTATTGTGGCATATGCATACCAAAATTTGGGAATCACTCTTCTAAAGGAAGGGTAATGGAATCTGAATGAATTCAGTGCAGTGCAGCTGATTGAATAAGTATGCCTTGGTTTTCCCAGAATTTAGGTTGTGTTTGCTTGCATTTATACTTCTGTTTCTTGTTTTTCAAACATTTTATTATTTGTTATCAGATAACAGTTTTCTATTTTGTATATCTTTTCAAGTGACTCTGACACAATTAACTAGCCGTGTCACTGAAATTAAATAGTTGGGCTTGGCATGGAATTGGTATGGTGGGGAAGTTTAGAGAATAATCAAGAAATATTGCATAAGTGGAAATTGAACATTTCCCCACCCTGACTTAGCACCAATGAGTTTCAGCTGGGGTGTGGGTGGGCGGTCATAATCAGAAGAGAACTGCTGTCAACAAAGGGACAAAACAAAGGGTAGACGTTATACCATTCAGATAGGTCAGGCTATGCTATAGCAACAAATATCCTCAATTTTCAGTTTCACGAGGCAAGTTAAGTTTACTTTTCACACATGCATAGCCCATTAAACTTTCAGGAGGCTCTTCAAGGGAACCATTGCCGACATATGGACTCAGCATTCCATTCTGATTCTGTTCTGATTGTGGGTTTCATCATTTTTACATGAGGATTTCTTCATGATCAACACCACAACAAAAGAGCGTGAAACAGTCAGACTGGGAATTTGATGCCCTTTTCCATACCCACCCGCCAGAAGTGGTCACATGGCCTTGCCCAAATATGGGGCAGAATGAAATTTTCAGTTTCACGAGGCAAGTTAAGTTTACTTTTCACACATGCATAGCCCATTAAACTTTCAGGAGGCTCTTCAAGGGAACCATTGCCGACATATGGACTCAGCATTCCAGTCTGTTCTGATTGTGGGTTTCATCATTTTTACATGAGGATTTCTTCATGATCAACACCACAACAAAAGAGCGTGAAACAGTCAGACTGGGAATTTGATGCCCTTTTCCATACCCACCCGCCAGAAGTGGTCACATGGCCTTGCCCAAATATGGGGCAGAATGGGGTGTCAGGAAATGTAAATATCCAGTGGGCCTGGAGGAGAGGAAAGCAAGATGAGAGCCTTAGAAATCTTCACTCCAGGTGCTCAATCACAGTGGGAATTGTTTCTGGGAAACTGTGATATGAGGCAATGATTTTCACTAGGGCAAAAGGAAAGGTGAACAGAAGCTAGGATTTTTATTAATATTTCTTCCTCTGCCCTTCCTCTTCTTTTTCAGACCTCACTTCTTTTTCTCTTTCTGAATAATACTTCTTGACTTCCTTTTGAATTTTTTGAATTAATTAATTAATTTCTGTCTGTGCTGGGTCTCTGTTGCTATGCTGTCTTTTTTCTAGTTGCAGTGAGCAGGGGCTACTCTCTAGCCGTGGTGCACAGGCTTCTCACTGCATGGCTTCTGTTGCTGCAGAACACGGGCTCTAGGGCCTGCAGGTCGGTGCTTGAGGCTCCCAGGCTCTAGAGCACAGGTCAACAGCCGTGGTGCATGGGCGTCATTGTTCTGTGACGTGTGGGATCTTCCTGGGTCAGGAATCAAACCCATGTCTCCTGCAACGGCTCCACCAGGCAAGCCTCTTGATTTCTTTTTTAATCATACTGGTGCTTTTGTGTTATGAAGCAACAAAGTTAATAAAAGACTCTAGGTTACCTGGTGCACATCCAAGGAAAGAATGTGCTGTAGTCACGTGTCTAATAACTAATCAGAAGATGTTTCTAATGACTCTGCACTTCTAGAATGATGCTTCAGCTCCTCTTCTGTCTAGATCTTGTTTCCCATTTCCAGGCCCAACTCCCACAGTTGCTCACCTTTTAGTTTTAGTAAAAGATGCACCTGATATTAGATTCCCGGGCCTCTTCCTCAAGAGTAGGATTCAGAACCTCTGGAGTGGGATCCAGGAATTTGCATTTTAATAAGTGTCCTCAGGGATTTTAAGGTAGTGTTACACAGACCACTTCTTGAGAAATGACCTGGAGAAAATGAAGCACTCGTGCTCTGATGAGCTGATCATGTTCCGATCTCTGAATCTTTGCCCAGGTGGTTTTCTCAGGCTGAATCATTCTCCAGACCAGTTCTCTATCCACACTTGGCTCTCCCAGTCTGGGTGACTACCACTTGTCCTTCAGGTCTCACTGGTGTCACTCTCCCTGGGTGACTTCCTGAAAAGGCAAGCCCTCAAGTCTGGGGTTACACGTACCTCCCAGGTGTTCCCATAAGCGTCGGTAATGTCTTGATCATAGTGCTTGCCTCAGCACATGGCGAGTGCCTGATTAGTGTTCCTATGCATTACTAGACTAAGTCATTCAAGTGCCATAAACATGTCTACTCTGTTTATCATTGCATCTATTTTCCAGTACAGTGACCAGCATATAAAACATGCTCAAAAAATACACACTAAATGAAAGGTAAGAGATAATTACTTAAAGGCGGGTTAAGGACAGGAGTTCAGAAAGCCCAGGCAGGAAATGAGTAGGACTGACCCAGCTGACAGCAGTGTGATACTCTTTTAAGTTTAAAGGGCATACTCAAAGTGAGTTGGGCTTCTTATACAGATCAAAAACATATTGGCTGCTTTTAATGTCTTTACACTCACCTGAAATACAACTGTGTCTTCCTATTCATCACTCTACAAACCCATTAACCTCTGACATGTGAAATTGTGATTGTTTTTTGTTTTAAGTGGTGAACTAAAGACCATTTTCTCACTGCCCTCACAGACATCACACAAATTAAGAAAGACAATAAGAAATAATAATAGAAATTTCATCTTCAAGGAAATGAGGAGACTTGGGTAACACAAATATATAATATCTGAAGACACAGTAGAATGGCAAAAACTTCAGACAGTGGAGTAAGCCGTGACTACAAAGTGAAATGCCAAGAATAAGCAAACTCTGTGATCCTTAGGATCCTCAAAAAGGCTAAAGAATTAGGTGGAAATAATAATATAGACTAAGAACAGTCTTCGCCTAGAAACCTATCAAAACAGTGAAAACGGTACTTGCCACCTCATAGTCAGATGCCACTCTTCCTTTCAGCTAACCCTAAGAGAAATGAACAATTATTCATTGGTGAAACTGAACCAAATCTAACTCATCAGACATAGAAAAGAGAAAAGTTTGTAGTCTAAAAAGAGAGCTCATGTTAGACGATGAAAGTCTCAATATTCCTCTCTCCAGCCAGCCCTTAGAATGCTCCAAACCAACCTTGTCTAATAGGCAAGAAGACGTTGGATCTTCATCTGGAGGAACTAGTGAAACAGTGAAGTTGCTCAGTCATGTCCGACTCTTTGTGATCTCAAGGACTGTAACCCACCAGGCTTCTCTGTCCATGGGATTTTCCAGGCAAGAGTACTAGAATGGGTTGCCATTTCCTTTTCCAGGGGATCTTCCCAACCCAGGTATCGAACCCAGGTCTCCTGTGTTGTGTGCAGATGCTTTACCGCTTGAGCCACCAGGGAAGCTCATGATCCAGGATTAAGACCTATGGGTTTGACATTTACTACATTCATCAATTAGAATGCTAACTTAAGACCCAATTACTCTCCAGTTAAGCCTAGTGGTAAAAAAAAAAAAAAAAAAGCCAAATCAGTGCACAGAGAATTTCATCCACTTTTTAAATATCTCACTCACCAATAAAAGTGAGAGGCAAGGATGGCAAGACAATTCATGAGGAGAAAAGAGAAAGTCTTTTTAAAACAAATTTTTTTTGCAGCAACTGGATATCTATATGAAACGAAAAGACACTCAACCACTACCTCATTCCATTCACAAAAATAATTTGAGATTGATTAGAAACCTCAGTTTCAAAGAAAAACTATAAAGTTTCTAGGAGAATATCTTTCCTACCTTTACATAGTTACAAATTTTAAAAACAGAAGGCACAATTTTAAAACTGTTGACACTTTTAGATGAGTATCTTTCTAACATATATTGCTATTTCTTTTTTAAACAGATTCTAGATTATATTTTACTTTTTGAGATGGTTCAGCATCATTATAAGCCTTAGATATGGTACTGGCCTCCAGCATGATATTGCCCTTGAAATCTAACAGGTATGATGAAACTATTTGCTTACAAGTAACTTGAGAATGAGGTGTTTTGTTTTCCTTGTTTATTTTGCTTTCTATATTTGATTTTTAAAAAATTATCCAGTAGAATGCCAGTTGTCACTTGTTATAATTTCTATCTTAGATTGCAAAATCTACCCTAGAAGGCAGAGTTGGGCAGATTATAAATTTTTCTTAAACTTTCTTGGTTTATAACTTCTTACAAAATCATGTTTCTACAATGAGAGACATGATAAAGAAGACAAAGATTAATAACAATATCTACACTGTGATGGCATTTATCTTGTTTTGTACATATTAGTTGACATGTTTTAATATATTTATGTCTCTCTTCCCTCCCAGATTATAGCCTTCATGAAGGAAAAGATTATTTGTTTTTTCATCATTGGATTTTTACCAGTGCCTAACACAAATGCTCAGTACCTAGAAGCAACTCAAATACTTGTTGACATAATGAAGGAATAGTTTCAGGCAGACCTGGAAATCAACTCATCTTCTTAGACTTTCCAGAAAAATCAGAGGGTTCTGAGTAAAAAGTTTTGCTCTTTGTAATTTACATGGAATTTTTGACATCTTTTTTGAATTTTCTGGGTGCTTTTTATTCCCTTCTTGATAGCTACTCTGGTCCCTGGTTATGTAATCACTAAATAAATCTGTCAGATACACAGTTCCAAATAGGACAAGTGTGCCAGCAGTGCCTGCATTGTTTGGTAATTATTTCACACTGCACAATCAATATGGTATTTACTAGGTACCAGCTGTAAGCTTTAGAATGTGGTAGAGGTGATATAGGACTTCCCTGGTGGCTCAGCTGGTCAAGAACCGACCTGCAATTCAGGAGACTGTGTTTCAATTCCTGGATTGGGAAGTTCCCCTGGAGAGGGGATAGGCTACACACTCCAGTATTCTTGGGCTTCCCTGGTGACGCAGACAGTAGAATCCTCCTACAGTGTGGGGGACCTGGGTTTGATCCCTGGGTTGGGAAGATCCCCTGGAAGAGGGCACGGCAACCCACTCCAGTGTTCTTGCCAGGAGAATCTCCATGGACAGAGGACAGCAGGCTACAATCCACAGGGTCACAAAGAGTTGGACAGAACGGAGAGACTAAGCACAGCACAGAGGTTATATATAACAGGAAACAGAAAGGCAAGGTCTCTCCTTTTAGGAAGACTGCACTAGTGATTCAGAACATGAAAAATTTCAGGGAAGAGTTTGAGACAGTGTTTAAGCTTCTAAAAGGACTTCTTTTCTATCCTGTTAATATCTAATCACAGTGCCACATCGTCATTAGGCTCGTTCAATTGACATGCTTTTGATGAGGAGGCCTATTAAGTACCAGGCAGAGTTCCAGGTCCTGGGCATACAGGAGTGAACAGTAGAAAAGAAGCTCCTGTACTCCTGATGCTTCTATTCTAGTAGGAAAAGACGGATGACATGGAAATAAATGAAATGACAAGGAAAATATCAAGGAGCCGTAAGAGCTGTTTAGAGAAGTACAGGGATACAGCAGCAACTATTTCAGCTTGAGTGTTTGAGGAAGGCTCCTCTAAAGCTTTGGCATTTAAGCTGAAGAATAAGAGGAACCAGTTATGCAAACGAGGGTGTGCGTTAGGGGAGGCACAGGGCAGGCAAGGAGCCATCTAGTGCAAAGGCCTGAGGCAGGAGAAAGCTTGGCACATTAAAGGAACTGAAAGACGGTCAAGTAGTAGAAGCGTTGATGGTGTGGGTGAAGGAGAGGGAAGGATGAAATCAAGTCAGAGGGGAAGGCAGGTCCAGATCACCCAGGGTCCTGGAGGCCAGGTGAGGAGCTTGGTGCTAATTTCTGAATGTAATGGAAAGCCAACGAAAAGCTTTACACAGAGAGACACCTAATGTATGTTTACAAAATGCTGCTCTGACTAATGTGTGAAGAGTGGAAAGGGGCAGAAGGAGAGACAGAGGAATGAGTCCCAGGTTTAGGGAGAGAGGCAGAGGGCTTGCATTAGATCATACTCATGGAGAGGGGGATGTGTTTTGAAGGCAGAATCAATGGGATTTGCTGATGGCTTGGAGGTAGGGAGAGAGGAGAGAATCAAGAATGGTGCCTAGATTGTTAACTTGGGTTCCCTGTAGTGTTATTTTGTGAGGGTGGAATTGCAGAAGCCAAAAGCAGGAAGAGCTTCAAGGAGAAGACAGTGGCCACTACGTCCATCATTTCTGATATGAAATAGTCAGACAAGAATAGAAGTCATCGCTGGGTTTGGGACACAGAGTCACTGTTGACCTGGACAAGAGCAGGCGTGGGAGCCTGGCAAGGATAGAAACCCTAGTGCGGTAAATGCAGGAGACAGGGTAAGAGAATCAAGAATGGTGCCTAGATTGTTAACTTGGGTTCCCTGTAGTGTTATTTTGTGAGGGTGGAATTGCAGAAGCCAAAAGCAGGAAGAGCTTCAAGGAGAAGACAGTGGCCACTACATCCATCATTTCTGATATGAAATAGTCAGACAAGAATAGACAAGTCATCGCTGGGTTTGGGACACAGAGTCACTGTTGACCTGGACAAGAGCAGGCGTGGGAGCCTGGCAAGGATAGAAACCCTAGTGCGGTAAATGCAGGAGACAGGGTAAGAGGCTCAGTGACTGCAGTGAACTCTTCCAAGAGGTTTGCCCAGGAGAGCACGGGAATGCAGAAGGAACTGGCGAGACTATGGGGTCGAGGTTTTCTGTTCTTCATTTACTCCACCTTAAAGTGTGTTTGTGTGATTATTGGGGTGAATAATAGAGAAAGACCCAAAACGCACAACCAAGGAGAAATTATAGGAGTAGATTCTAGAAGTTGCGGAAGTTGAGATGCAGGGCAAAAGCAGAGCTATCAGCTTTGCCGGGAGGGGGGAACCCTTTATCCAAACTAACCTTACAGGAAACAGTGTCTCCAGCGCAGGCAGACTGAGAGTTTAGCAATGGAAAGAAAAGGCAGCTCTTTGTTTAGCATCTGCTTCCATGTTCTTAGTGAAACATCACATACAAGGTCAAAGGTGGAAGGGCACAGGTGGATGAAATTTGAGGAGGGAGAAAAAAATGAGAAACACTTTTGAAGAGTGGAAAATTGTAGATTGCCTACTTGAGTGTCTATTTGAGATTTGTGGTTACACTGTATGTGTTTTCTTCCTCTAGAAACAGGCAGCTGTGGCCATTGCAGACCCAGAGAAAACGTCAATAGTGTTTAATCAGGTTGGGATTTTGCCTGGCTGGTGCTGCAAAAGGAAGAAAGGGCTGACCATTTAAGAGTGTTTACAAAGGAATGATTATAATAATAGATCGTAAGCTCTTCATCAGGTAAGGGGGGGAGAAGAACATGAATAAGTTGACAATTGCAGTCTTGTGGATTGATCATCTTGATGAGGTTATAGGATATCTTTGAGTAGGTGTATTTACAGGAAGTGAGCTAGACATGCAAGACCTGGTAATCAAAAAACAAGGCACTTGAAGGAATTTGACTGTCAGAGAAGAACACAAGGTCAAGCACATGATTTGGGGAGTGGATATATGAGGTAAGATGAAGGAGCAGATCACTGGATGTAATAAAGCTGAGGAATGAAAAGGCTAGAGTGATAGACGGATTATACACATGGCTATTGGAGATGCAAAGTATAAGGATCAGACTAGCAGTGAAATAGACTCTGTTGCTAGAGTCATCACTGGAGATACCCTCAAGATTCGGTAGTTAATAGTAACAAGGAGGAGTGGATAGTTACAAGACCTGGGGATTTTGAAAGTGGGAAGAAAATGATCTTGAAATAACAGTGGGAAGCAAAAACTAGATGTGAGAGAGAGAGAAAAAAAATACAGCCTTCACTTAGGAGAGGCAGGATTAAGTAAGGCAGCAGATGGAGACAGGGCTGCTGGCATTGTCCAGCTTCAGAGATACCCTTAACCCAGGAGATGATGTGAACAGCCCTTAACTGAGCTGTGAGATACAACCATGCTTCAAAGGGAAAATTCAGAGAAGCTGAAGATAGAAGGGCGTTGTCTGGTGACATCACATGAGTGTCCAAGGGCCCAGTGGAAGGAGAGGAAGTGTCAAATTCACACGTAAACAGAGATGCCAGGAAAGGTAAACAGGTAAACAGGAAAGGAGGGCCCAGTGGGTTATAGATAACCTGGGAGGCTTGAGCTCCACAAGCTTCATAAATACTTCAGTCACAGATTGACCTAAATTCCTAAACCATTTGTGCTGTTCAGTGTAATTTTCCCAGGATTCTTTGTTGATGGGATTTACATTTATGGGATTGCAGACACTTTATCCCCAGAACTCTATCTTTGGTCAGAAACAGCCTGAAATAATTTGAGTGCAGGTGTTTTGGAGGCAGACAAGCTCCCTGGAACAGCAAGCCAGGGAAATTCACGTGATTTCTGGCCATTGCTAGTCTTCCACCTGCATCTGGAAGCGTGAAGGAGATCAGATGACTTGAATAAATGCTCAGCTGCCTATGGTGGGCACAGTTGTCTCCAACATTATTTTTTTGAATATTTCTCCTATTACTAGTCCATGGGTCTTTCTATGTGAGTTTATCCCAGAAAGAATTCCATGAGAAGAATTCACAGTCTGTGACTCCAGTAAATAGAGTGCATTTCCTTTCTTTCCAGAGGTGGTGACTGATTTTGGAGTTTTTTAAATCACCAAAGTGTCCTGGTAAATGACATTTACCTGCTTTGGAAACCCCTGTGAATGAGGTACAGGTTGTTGAATTGATAAAATATAAAGAAGTGGCAAAAATACACAGAAGAACTGTAGAAAAAAATGTCTTAATGACCTGGATAACCACAATGGTGTGATCACTCACCTAGAGCCAGACATCCTGGAGTGTGAAATCAAGTGAGCTTTAGAAAGCCTTATTACATTACTATGAACAAAGTTAGTGGAGGTGATGGAATTCCAGTTGAGCTATTTAAAATTCTAAAAGATGATGTTGTTAAAGTGCTGCATTCAATATGCCAGGTTCAATATGAGCTTCCTTGATAGTTCAGTTGGTAAAGAATCTGCCTGCAATGCAGAGACCCAGGTTCGATTCCTAGGTTGGGAAGATCCGCTGGAGAAGGAATAGGCTACCCACTTCAGTATACTTGGGCTTCCCTTGTGTTTCAGCTGGTAAAGAATCTGCCTGCAGTGTGGGAGACCTCGGTTTGATCCCTCAGTTGGGAAGATTCCCTGGAGAAGGGAACAGCTACCCACTTCAGTATTCTGGCCTGGATAATTCCATGAACTGTTATAGTTCATGGGGTCACAAAGAGTCAGACACGATTGAGTGACCTTCGCAATATGCCAGCGAGTTTGGAAAACTCAGCAATGACCACAGGACTGGAAAAGGTGAGTTTACATTCCAATCCCAAAGAAGAGCAATGCCAAAAAATATCAAACTTTTGCACAATTGCCCTCATTTCACATGCTAGCAAGGTCATGTTCAAAATCCGTCAAGCTAGGCTTCAACAGTGTGTGAACCAAGAACTTCCACATGTACAAGCCGGGTTTAGAAAAGGCAGAGGAAGCAAATAGCCACTTGCCAACATCCACTGGATCATAGAAAAAGCAAGGGAATTCCAGAAAAACATCTACTTTTGCTTTATTGACTACACTAAAGCCTTTGACTGTGTGGATCACAACAAACTGTGGAAAATTCTTAAAGAGATGGAAATACCAGACCACCTTGTCTGCCTCCTGGGAAACCTGTATGCAGGTTAAGAAGCAACAGTTAGAACCAGACTGAATGGGACTGGTTCAAAACTGGGAAAGGAGTACATCAAGGCTGTATATTGTCACCCTCCTTATTTAACCTATATGCAAAATACATCATGCAAAATATCAGGCTGGATGAATCACAAGCTGGAATCAAGCTTGCCAGGAGAAATAACAACCTCAGATATGCAGGTGATACCACATTAATGGCAGAAAGTGAATAGAAACCAAACAGCCCCTTGATGAAAGTGAAAGAGGAGAGTGAAAAAGTTGACTTAAAACTCAACATTCAAAAAACTAAGATCTTGGCATCTGGTCCCATTACTTCATGGCAAATAGATGGGGGGAAAATGAAAACAGTGGCAGAGTTTATATTCTTGGGATCCAAAATTAGGGCAGATGGTGACTGCAGCCATGAAATTAAAAGATGCTTATTTTTTGGAAGAAAAGCTATGACAAACCTTGACTTAGAATTCAAAAGCAGAGATATCTCTTTGCCAACCAAAGTCCATATAGTCCAATCTATGGTTTTTCCAGTAGTCATGTAAGAGTTGGACCACAAAGAAATCTGAGTGCCAAAGAAATGATGCTTTTGAACTGTGGCGCTAGAGAAGACTCTTAAGAGTCCCTTGGACTGCAAGGAGAGCAAGCCAGTCAATCCTAAAGGAAATCAATCCTGAATATTCACTGGAAGGACTGATCTGAAGCTGAAGCTGTAATACTTTGGTCACCTGATGTGAAGAGCTGACTCTCTGGAAAAGACCCTAATACTGGAAAGCTTGAGGGGTATAGGTGAAGGGGCAACAGAGGATGAAATGATTGGATGGTGTCACTGACTCAGTGGACATGAATTTGAGCAAACTCTGGGAGATGGTGAAGGACAAGAAAGCCTGGCATGCTTCAGTCCACGGGGTCACAAAGAGTCAGACACAACTTAGCCAGTGAACAAAAACAAAGCCCACCCTCCGAAGTCCTTTATGTATGGATCTCATGGTCCTGTGTGCCTCCTCCTTGAAAGCACTTACATTTCACAGCTGTAATTCTACAATTGTTTGTACGTTTCTGTAAAAGATGCATGTCTTTGAACACTGGACTACAAGCTTTGTGAAGGTAGAATGCATGCCTTCCCCTCCCACTCATCACTATCTCCAGCATGTGGGACTTCTGTGGACAGTTCTTGTGAATCACAGCAATGATGAATGTCTTCACTTCCCCACCTATGCTGTTGCCTGCCCAGCAGCTTTTCATACTCTTCTTGTCTCTTAGCTGCCATCCTGGCCTACTTCACTCATGGGTTTCTTAAGAGCTGAACCACTCCCCACTGCCTCCCTCTGAGAATTAAGATTGGACCTACCTAGCAAGTACCCCCTGCACATTCTGACCATTCAAAGAAGACCTGTCATTTGTGGCTTTCAGGCTCCCCTCAGAGGAACAAATTCTAAGCTGGGTTCAAATCCTCAGTCTAGCATTTCACTACAGTGAATTTGAGCAGAGACTCACCCTCTCTAATTTTTGTTGCTGGCAAAATGGTGATAATAATATTACCTACTTCATAGCTGTTGGGATAACTAAATGAGATAGAGTCTAGAGTTATTCAGTCCCAGGACAGGGATGGAGTAAATTTCCAATGATGAACTTTCGTGATTATTGTTACCATGTTGTTCTTGCAATGAATAGCATTCCTGGAGAGACTGAGAGTTTCTGGGAAAGGTGCTAATAGTCCAGACAGAGTTCTCCCTATCTCAGAGCTTCAGGAGCCTCTCAGCTCCTGGTTGAAGATGGAAGAAGGGCAGATCTTGTTTCTCAGTCTCTTTGGGACCACATGCTGATGCAAACTGTAGACAACCTCTTGTAGGGTATCAGATGGGCTCCAAATGTCAAAAAATTCAATCCAGTGACTGAACTGTTGAGAATTTTCCTTTAGCCCAAAGTTTAGAGAGGGATCATTCTTTTATTCTTTGCTGCCAAACAATTTAATAATTATACCAAAAAAGTAACAAGAAAGAATTTTGTCTATGAGGCCTCTTGTCAAGCACAGAAGAGAAGGTGTCTGGCTCCCACTTTTTACGGAAGACAAGTGAAATGAGATAGACTGTGGAAAACCTAAACTTCACGCACCATCTTCCTTTCCACTCCTGCGCTTAACTTGGTACGGTGTTCTTCCAACTTAGCTGGTGTTTGCCTTTATCAAGTATACACTCATTCAACTCTCCATCAGGGTCCTGTTAGGCATCAGGGATGTCAGGATTGGTGTGGAAATATCAAGTAAGCCAGATGAAGTCTGCCCCTGTGACCTCCTGGTCCACACCATGAGATGGGAGTCAGAGGTCTGTGAGGTTCAGAGTAAAAGACAAGACTAGTCCTAAACCAAGAGTTGAGGCCAAGGGGGAAAATGGAAGAGAGAAAACATGTAATGAGCACCTACAAGGCACCAGACATCATGCCGGACACTGCCCACTGGATCTTCATGAACCCGTCTGGGTCGGCAAAGCTCTCCTGAGTTTACAGGTGTATGGAGAGACAAGTGAAAAAGTGGAATTCAGTGGCAGCACTGTAGCCTCAATGAGGACAATAATACATGACTTAATGGTACATTTTCTAAATACGGTCCCCATCTTGACTTCAACTTATTTTCCTATAGTAATAATAATAACAACAATAAATACCCATTTGTCTCTTACTATATGGCAGGTACTATTCTAAGTTTTATAGGTACAAATTAATTTAATCTGGTTAGACGGGTATATAATCTCTATTCTACAGGTGGGATAATTAGAGCACAGAAATGTCAAGTTATTTGCACCAGTTGTGCAGCTAACAAGGGGAGGAACCAGGATTGAACCAAACAGTCTTAGATTCTGGGTTCTTCACCTCTTTCTTTGTGGCCTTTTTTCCCAATTATTTCCTTTTCAGTTCCATTTCATGATTTTTAAAACTTGATTGTATGTCTCAAAGATATTTTAAAAGAAACATACAGAGAATGATAACCACAATGATGACGATGATGATAGAATATACATATGTAATGGCATAGCAATGCTTTTTTTTATTCAGTGTTGTCAGAGCATAGGGTTTTGCTAGTGGCTCAGCGGTAAAGAATCTGGCTGCAACGCGGGAGAGGCGGGAGATGCAGTTTCAGTCCCCGTGTCAGGAAGATCCCCTGGAGGAGGAAATGGCAACCCTCTCCAGGATTCTCGTCTGGAAAATCCCGTGGGCAGAGGAGCCTGACAGGCTACAGTCCACGGGGTTGCAAAGAGTCGCAACTGACTGAAGTGACAGACACACACACACACAATCAGCGCATAAAAGGAGAGGATTAGAAACAAATTGAGAAAGAGTCCTTCATTTCACCATCAACTCACTTCTATCTTAACAGCAACTATGAGTATATTCACACAAATTCTAGACCCACGTGGGAGAAAGCAAGCAGACAGCGTAGTGACAGTTTGCCTTTGACCACTGGCAGCATGAATTAACATAGTGTTTCCAAGGGTCAGTTCTTATGCCTTTAATTCATTTACTTCACCTCTTACAGGCTTGCTGTGTATAAGCCCATGCATGTGTGTGCATGTGAGCATGTGTGTATTTGGAGTAAGATTTTTTTTTAGATGATGTTATTTATCTATTTTTGGCTGTGCTAGCTCTTTATTGCTGTGCGAGCTTTTCTCTAGCTGTCGCTGGCGGGGGCTCCTGCCTGGCTGTGATGGGCAGACTTCTCATCGTAGTGGGCTCTCCTGCTGCAGAGCAGAGGCTCTCCAGTGCACAGCTTCTGCAGTTTCAGCACATGGGCTCGCTAGCTGCAGCTCCCAGGCTCTAGAGCGCAGGCGCAGTAGCTGTGGCACACGGGCTTAGGTGCTCCTCGGCCGGTGGGATCTTCCTGGACCAGGGATCAAACCTGAGTCTCCTTCAGGCAGATTCTTTACCACTGGCAGGCGGATTCTTTACCACTGAGCTATCAGGGAAGCCCTGGAGTGAGTTTTGTTGGCTAGACTGAACATTCTCCAAGCTAAAGGATGTCTTAATCCCTTTCTTAATTTGAAAAATACTCTCACTGCAAACACACACACACACATACACATGTCTCCCCTACCCCATACACAGAGTCATTTATGACAAACACTACCAGTTATCCACCCAATAACTCTTGTCACTCCTTGTTAGAGAGTGAGCCCAGACTTTATTTTGGGCAGTGATGTGCTCAGTTCCAAGGCTGCCTGATTCCCAGCCTCTCTTACATCTAAGGATGCTCAAAGGGACTAAAGTAGAAGATGTTGGGTGAGAATTCTAAAGAATTCTAAAGAAATCTCCAAAGAAGCACCTATACAGTTTCCTCTTCCCTTTTGCTTTCTTTCTCTCAAGAAGGTGCACATGGCAAAAAGCTTTGGCAGTCATCTTGGCTAGAAGCAAACTTTGAGGATGAATCCCTGAGCTATGGTTTGAAGAAGATAAAAACAAAGAGCCGTCATACCAGCCCCAGACTGCCCAGACTTCTCTCACAAGACAGAAATAAGTTGTATCTACTTAAAACCACTCTCCTTTCTGATCTCTGAGGCTAGAAGACAGATACAACTTCTAGCTGACAGAGCATTCAACAGCTTGTTAAAGTGAACTAAAACAAGTGAAATTAAAAAAAAAAAAGCAAAGGATTTTCCAAAGATAATCTAAGTCTTGCATCTTTATCTTTTGGAAGAAATAGTGAACTCAAAAGATTAGTAATCAAGGAGGAAAAGACTATTTCATTCTATGCCACTCTCTACCCCCAACCAGTAGATAATTACAACTTTAATGCCCACTATTAGGAAGACAGGCCCTGGTGGCTCAGACAGTTAAACAATCTGCCTGCAGTGCAGCAGACCCAGGTTTGATCCCTGGGTAGGAAAGATCCCCTGAAGAAGGGACAGGCAGCCCACTCTAGTATTCTTGCCTGGAGAGTTCCATGGACAGAGGAGCCTGGCTGGCTATAGTCCATAGGGTTGCAAAGAATCACACACAACTGATCAACTAACACACATTAGGAAGAAGGAAATTTCCCAGGGATTTTTCAGTCCAAAATGCCCATCCAGCTCAGTTGAGTATTTCCCACTCACCAAATCTTTTTTCCTCTTGAGTGGATTAACAGAACCTGTTGATTTTTATTAATACACGACATCTTCAAAAACTCCAACTGCTCTCATCTGGCTAGAAGCCTCCTGATGTTCTGAGCATTTCAGTAATATCCCCAGAGCGATCCATCTTTTCTGTGTTAGCCCTTATGGGAAAGCCTGGAGTCCTCCTTGTGAAATTCAAATGCTTTTCAACAGAACTGGAGTGGAGCCTGAACACATAACAGTAGCTAAGTGGGTGTGTGAATTGTGGAGATCTTATGCTGAGATTTTCCTGGGAGAGAACGTTTCCTTTCTCAGGATTCCTCTGGGTACATCATGAGTTCCGTACAGTGTGAAACTAGAAACAGGGGGAGCCAAGGAAGCAAGGGGAATGAGAGAACAAAGCACTCAGTGCAGTGGCGTGCAGGCAAGCACTTAATGACTGGTGTGGGAGAGTGAGGAGGTGGACCTGTAGTGTTTGCTCACCACAGATAATCACACGTGGCTCCATCAATCCACAGCACAGCCTTTGCACCAGCTCTAGCAGGAGATTTGCACAGGGCTGTGTGAAAGGTGCCAGAACAGAAACCCAGATGCATTAAGTAACTTGCTCCCACTAGTTGGCAGCGGGGCAGGGATTTGTATCCAGGCCTATATGATTGCACACTTCTGGTCTTAACTCCTACACTGAAGGGACATGGGTGAAATGAAACGGAAGGAAAAAGAAGAAAGTAAAATAAGAAAAGAAGCAGTAAGGGGCAGCTTCAGGCTAAGGTTGAGTACAAGCAGTTTACTAGAACAGGGTCAGAAGACTTTGGCCAGTAGCTCAAATCCACCCAAGGACGTGTTTGTAAATTGCCCAGTGAGTTTTTAACATCTTCAGAGAGTTGTTAAGTAAATAAACAATAAGCGAAAATGACCAAATATGCCCATAAAGCCTAAAATATTTCCTCTCTGGCCCTTTGCCCCTGCACTGGGTCTGACATGACTCCTGGGACTCACTGGCCTGAGGTCAGCTGCAGGAGAGAAGGGCAGAGAGCAGCCTTTAGTAAAAATCACATGCCACCAGCATGTGATACGGATGCTTTAATTTAATTTAACTCTTAAGATGACCCTAAGACTTGGTTTGTGCTCACTGTCTCCATTCTTGCCAGGACACCTGAGACTCAAAACAATGATTTTGCTTGTCTAAATTCACAGCTGAGACAGGTCTCTTGGGCTCTAAACCCTCAACCCCCACTACGTGGAATCTCTTCCCCTTAGGATTCAGCCTTCAGATTCTGTGCGTCTGAGCCACTGACCATGGCTGGCGGGGCAAGAGAACGTGCACCCTGTGAACAAGGATGTGGCCGCATAACCCTCGAGGTAACATTAGGAACCAAGGGAAATTAAGGGCATGGAGGAGGAAGTGATTAGTTCCATTAGTGAGCTGGGCTCAAGGCTTCACAGAGGAGGCGACAAAGAGCTGGTCCTGGGTGGAGGATATTCCCTGCGAGGGTCAGTGTGACTGATCTCAGCGAAGTATGAAAGGGTGGCCAGCTAGGAACTGGTGGGTGGTCCTCTGTGCTTGTAGCAAAGGGTTTACAGTGGAGAAGTGGCCGGGCATGCCCATGTAGAAGCTAGATTATGATATGCTGAAACACATCCTAGCACCCTCAGTTGTTAGGGGCAAAGGCCATTAAGTAGACAGGAAAAAATGGAAAATGGTAAAAATTATTTGGAATGAAATGAAAATATTTATGTGATACGATATTAGACATGTGATGACACTCAGGAGGTCTTACAATGAGTAAGATCTGCCACTAACAGAACCATAACTCATCATTAACTTAAACAATTTTGTACAAAATAGTTAATTAACCAGGACCTCTCATATGATTAAAATTAATCTTCAATTAATTAACATTAATCCCAGTGGAGAGCATACACACACACCCTCTCTCTCTCTCTCTTTAAATTCTCTCTCTCTCTCTTTCTCTCTGCTGCTACTACTACTACTAAGTCACTTCAGTCATGTCCGACTCTGTGCGACCCCATAGACGGCAGCCCACCAGGCTCCCCCGTCCCTGGGATGCTCCAGGCAAGAACACTGGAGTGGGTTGCCATTTCCTTCTCCAATGCATGAAAGTGAAGAGTGAAAATGAAGTCACTTCATGGATTGTAGCCTACCAGGCTCCTCCGTCCATGGGATTTTCCAGGCAAGAGTACTGGAGTGGGGTGCCATTGCCTTCTCCACTCTGCTGCTAGACATTCTGTAAAAATGCAAACAAGTGCAAACCAGGAAGAGAGTCTCAACTGGACCACGCTGGCACTCTGATCTTGGACTACCATTCACCAGAACTGTGAGAAAATGAATTTCTGTTGTTTGTGCCTCCTGGTCAATGGTATTCGTTGTGGCAACCTGAGCATGCTAAGACAACCTGCGAGAGCAGACATTCACTGGAAGATGGAAGACACTCTGGATATAGAAACCAGAGAGAATTAAACCAAGAAATTCACTACATGAGTGTTAGAAAAACTGAAAAGCCTGCAGGAAGCAGTGAGGAAACTCAGAGATGAATGACAGAAGAAGCCGCTGATCCCCCAGGACTGTGAGGACAAAGGGAGGAGGCAGTGTTAGGAGATGCCAGGGGCCGGGTCGCCCACCGGAAGTTGAAACCTTCATGGCTGCCTGGGGGAAGATGATCTTAGAGAGACACAGCTGCTCTTGGGAACAAAGAAAGAGAGACAAACACCCTTATTTCCCCCTTTTCCTCCCAGTGCCTTATGTTGCTGAATTTGGCCAGTCCAAGGGACACTGGAACCTGGGAAACACAGACCCCTGATGATAATACCCTGAGATACACAGCAGGGGAGTGAGGAGTGGGTTTGAGGAAATCAGGTCAAGGACTAGAACAGTGGTGGAGTTCACCAGTGTCTCTTCTAATGGGGATGCTAGTACCATCATGAGAACATCACAGTCATGAGCTCACTTAATCCTAGGGCCCCATCTCCAAATATCATCACTCCGGGGGCAGGACTTGAACATATGAATTTGACGGGATGCAGCATTCAATCCATAACATAGGTATTATTATTTTTTTAATATATAGTTCTGCTTTGCAGATTAGGAAATTGAGACTAAGAAGTTAAATGTTGCTGTTGTTGCTTAGTTGCTAAGTTGCATCCAACTCTTTTGCGACCCCATAGACTGTAGCTCGCCAGGCTCCTCTGTCCATGGGAAGAATCCAGGCAAGAATATTGGAGTGGTTGCCATTTCCTTCTCTTGGGGATATTCCCAACTCAGTAATCGAACCCATGTCTCCTGCTTAACAGGTGGATTCTTTACCACTTACCACCAGGGAAAACCAGGAAATTAAACTTTCTTCAAATCCTAGCTTATGTAAGTGTGATTCAAATTCAGGTCAAGCTGCTTCTGATAGCATATTATAAACTGTTACAGTAGATGACTTCACAGAGTGCCTGCACAGGGACCCAGTAATCAGATATGTATTTGATGTGCTAACATAATTCAGCCGAATTTCTGTGATGTGTACTAGCTTGTGGGAAATGGCCTATGCTAATGAAATAATACGATCGATGGAATACTTTAAAATATAGACCTAACCTCTTCATATCTCTTTACAGTTCACAAAAAGCTCACCTAGCCATTCCCTCATTTCCTCCTTTGAGCTTTGCAATGTGCTTGTCCAGACGAAAGGATGGATCTAGCTGGAAACTGAAGGTCTGAGGGAGCAGGTTAATTACTGCGAGTCAGACAGCTAGGAAGGGACAGGAAAGGAAGACTGAAATCAGACCTGCTGGCCCTTCATCCTGATGTTCCCCATCACAACAGACAGAACCGTGGTGTTCCTTGGAGATCAAACAGAATATCTGACAAAGGTCCAATAAGTGGGAGGTACTCCTGTTACTTTTTAGACTGAGTGCCATCAGATTCATATGCTGGTTTTTCAGGTAAGATATTTGAGATTCTTGTTCACTGTGCCGCCTCTTTGAAGTTACTTACTCCACAGGGAATCTCCCTTGGCCAGAAAATGGGCTAAATATGGTGGACAAGAAGGGTTTGCAAGGAGAACCTCCTGAGAAGCACTTGCCTGCTGACGACTGGCTCGCCTGATATGTTAAAAATCCCTTCTGTATAAAATAGATACTATCTCTAAAGCTGTGGTGCTGGAGAAGACTCTTGAGAGTCCCTTGGACTTCAAGGAGATCAAACCAAATCAATCCTAAAGGAAATCAACCCTTAATATTCATTGGAAGGGAATGGATGCTGAAGCTGAAGCTCTAATAGTTTGGCCACCTGATTCAAAGAGCCGACTTATTGGAAAAGACCCTGATGCTGGGAAAGATTGAGGGCAGGAGAAGGGGATGACAGAGGATGAGATGGTTGGATGGCATCACCAATTCAATGGATATGAGTTTGAGCAAACTCTGAGAGAGAGTGAAGGAAAGGGAAGTTTGGCGTGCTACAGTCCATGGGGTTGCAAAGAGCTGGATTCGACTGAGCCACTGAACAACAACACCACCACCTCTAAAGCACTTGAAAATATGGTGTTCTCTTAAGACAGGTTACAAACATTCTCCCCTCTCCTTTATACTCCTTTGTTTAGCAAGACCTCTTCTTCTTAGAATCTAGGGTCTGTAGCCAAACATGAATTTAAAATTCACAGAGGGATGGTATGGGGAGGGAGGTGGGAGAAGGGGTTCAGGTTGGGGAACACATGTACACCCGTGGCGGATTCATGTTGATGTATGACAAAACCAATACAATATTGTAAAGTAATTAGCCTCCAATTAAAATAAATAAATTTATATAAAAAAATTTTAAAAATAAAAAAAATTAAAATACTACTACTACTACTACTACTACTACTAAGTCACTTCAGTCGTGTCCAACTCTGTGCGACCCCATAGACTGCAGCCCATCAGGCTCCCCCATCCCTGGGATTCTCCAGGCAAGAACACTGGAGTGGGTTGCCATTTCCTTCTCCAATGCATGAAAGTGAAAAGTGAAAGTGAAGTCGATTGGTCGTGTCCGATTCTTAGCGACCCCATGGACTGCAGCCCATCAGGCTCCTCCATCCATGGGATTTCCCAGGCAAGAGTACTGGAGTGGGGTGCCATTGCCTTCTCTGAAATTAAAATATGCACACACACAAAAAAAAGAAAAAAATTCATTCAATTAATTTTTCCATTTTAAAGATAATGGGGAAACTGGGGGAAGTAAAGTGTAAATGTCTTACCGGGATGTAGATTATTTGATTAAATGGTACATTTATTGTTTGTACACCAATAGCAAAAAATAGACGACAGTGAGCTTTCTCTTAGTGCATTTCACAGGTGTTGAGCAATTTGGAGAGAGAGACAGATTAATTAAAAAGGAAAGTTTGTCCTCAAGAAGTGTACCATCTAGCACAGAGGCTTACACACGTATACTAATTCCTGTATAACAAAATTAATAGTGATAATATAATAAATATATATATAATAAATAAATGGAAAAGACTAGAGATCTCTTCAAGAAAATTAGAGATACCAAGGGAACATTTCATGCAAAGATGGGCTCAATAAAGGACAGAAATGGTAGGGACCTAACAGAAGCAGAAGATATTAAGAAGAGGTGGCAAGAATACACGGAAGAACTGTACAAAAAAGATCTTCATGACCCAGGTAACCAAGATAGTGTGATCACTTACCTAGAGCCAGACATTCTGGAATGTGAAGTCAAGTTGGCCTTAGAAAGCATGACTATGAACAAAGCTAGTGGAGGTGATGGAATTCCAGTTGAGCTATTTTAAAGCCTGAAAGATGACGCTGTGAAAGTGCTATACGCAACAGTCAACACATTTGGAAAGCTCAGCAGTGGCCACAGGACTGAAAAAGGCCAGTTTTCATTCCAATCCCAAAGAAAGGCAATGCCAAAACTACTGCACAATTGCACTCATCTCACATGCTAGTAAAGTAATGCTTAAAATCCTCCAAGCCAGGCTTTAGCAATACATGAGTTGTGAACTTCCAAATGTTCAAGCAGGATTTACAAAAGGCAGAGGAATCAGAGATCAAATTGCCAACATCCTTGGGTCATCAAAAAAGCAAGAGGGTTCCAGAAAAACATCTACTTCTGCTTTATTGACTATACTAAAGCCTTTAACTGCATGGATCACAATAAACTGTGGAAAATTCTGAAAGAGATGGGAATACCAGACCACCTGACCTGCCTCTTGAGAAATCTATATGCAGGTCAGGAAGCAACAGTTAGAACTGGACAGGGAACAGACTGGTTCCAAATAGGAAAAGGAGTACATCAAGACTGTATATTGTCACCCTGCTTCTTTAACTTATATGCAGAATACATAATGAGAAACGCTGGACTGGAAGAAACACAAGCTGGAATCAAGATTGCTGGGAGAAATATCGATAATCTCAGATATGCAGATGACACCGCCCTTATGGCAGAAAATGAAGAGGAACTAAAGAGCCTCTTGATGAAAGTGAAAGGGGAGAATGAAAAAGTTGGCTTAAAGCTCAACATTGAGAAAAAGAAGATCATGGCATCTGGTCCCATCACGTCATGGCAAATAGATGGGGAAAACAGAGGAAACAGTGGCTGACTTTATTTGGGGGGCTCCAAAATGACTGCAGATGGTGACTGCAGCCATGAAATTAAAAGATGCTTACTCCTTGGAAAAAAAAGTTATGGCCAACCTAGATAGCATATTAAAAAGCAGAGACACTACTTTGCCAACAAAGGTCTATCTAGGTTTTTCCACTGGTCGTGTATGGATGTGAGAGTTGGACTATAAAGAAAGCTGAGTGCCGAAGAATTGATGCTTTTGAGCTGTGGTGTTGGAGAAGACTCTGAGAGTCCCTTGGACTGCAAGGAGATCCAACCAGTCCATTCTAAAAATCAGTCCTGGGGGTTTACTGGAAGGACTGATGTTGAAGCTGGAACTCTAATACTTTGGCTACCAAATGCGAAGAGCTGACTCATTGGAAAAGACCCTGATGCTGGGAAAGATTGAGGGCAGGAGGAGAAAGGGACGACAGAGGATAGAGATGGCTGGATAGCATCACCGACTTGATGGACATGGGTTTGGGTAGAGTCTGGGAGTTGGTGATGGACAGGGTGGCCTGGTGTGCTGTTGTTCATGGGGTTGCAAAGAGTCTGACACAGCTGAGCAACTGAACTGAACTGAATATAATAAAATACATAATATGGGTAATAGCAATAATTCAAGTTTGCCCTTGGTGGTCCAGTGGTTGGGAATCACCTTGTAATACAGGGGTTGGGAGTTAGGTCCCTGGTCTAAGAACTAAGATCCCACATGCCACAGGGCAGCTAAGCCCAAGCACTCTGGAGAATAACAAAGATCCCAAGTATTGCAACTAAAATCCAACACAGCTAAATAAATAAGTAAATTAAAAACAACAACAACAAAAATCTTAGTACTAAAAAGTGTTGTTTTAAAATGTGAAAAGAACAGCAGAAGTGAATTAAGACTCTGGTGAGGAAGTTATAGTCCAGGCTATCTATGGTTTTATCTGACTGGCTGAAGGCAAGTTTCCTAAATTGCCTAGAGGCCATCTCCATTAAGAACAATAAGTACAAAGCTTCCCAGGCCTGAGGGAGAACTCTGGACCTCCTCCTACTGGATGTCTTGTTTTGTTGTTTAACTTCTCTAGTGCCTCAGTGATAAAGAATTTATCTGCTGATGCAGGAGACACAGGTTCAATCCCTGGGTCAGGAGGATCCCCTGGGGAAGACAGGGCAATACAATTCAGTATTCTTGCCTGGAGAATCCCACGGAGAGAAGAGCCTGGTCCATGGGATCACAGAGTCAAACATGACTGAGTGACTAACACACACACATACAGGGATATTACATGTATATATCATCCCTTTGTCTTAGAGTGCTGTGGCAGGGAGACTTGTGTAGCCAGTAATCTGGCATTCATGCATTTGTGTAATCACTTCCCCTCAACTGTTGGCTGGGACTGTGATTTGTTTTTGAATAGTGAAATGTGGCAAAGGTGATGGATGTATGTGATTTTTTTGCAGGTAATTACATAAGAGTGTAGTGTCCATCTTTCTAGAGCCTCCCTCTTTCACTCTGACTTTAAAGAAGCAAGCTGCCATGAAACCTAGAGCTGCAAGGAAATTAATTCTGCCAACAAGCTGAAGAAGCTTGGAAGCAGATCCTTCTTGTAAAATAAAAACTCCCCTGTGTTTCTCTTTTACTACCACACTTCACTTCACTTCTGACACCAGATGTGAAGGCTCTCCACACATCAAGCGGTTCTCTGTGACACCAGCTGAGTGTCCTACAATTGAACTTGATTCTGACACTCTCCATCTGGAGACAGCATCAGATCCCATAGGTTAAAGACTCGGTTCCACAAGACGTCCACTCCCCAGCTGCAGATGCCAGTCACAAGTCCCATGTCATTTATGCTTCTGACTACTTGACTATCAATAGGGATTCCCACAACCCACTTTGTAGGTTTGACAATTTACTCGAATGACTCACAGAATTGAGAAAAACACATTTACCAGTGTATTATATAATTGGTCAATCCTATCAATCATAAAGGAAATCAAACCTGAATATTCATTGGAAGGACTGATGTTGAAGGTGAAGCTCCAATACTTTGGGCACCTGATGCAAAGACCCGATTCATTGGAAAAGACTCTGATGCTGGGAAAGATTGAAAGCAGGAGGAGAAGGGGACAACAGAGGATGAAATGGTTGGGTGGCATCACTGACTCAATGGAACTGAATTTGAACAGGCTCCAGGAGATGGTGATAGACAGGGAAGCCAGGCGTGCTGCAGTCCATGGGGTCACAAAGAGTCAGACACAACTCATTGACTAAACAACAGCAACAAGTGGAAGACCTAGGTAACTACGCCAAGACTCCTGACCCAGAGAAACTGTGATATAATAAACGTGTATTGCTTTAGGCTCCTAAGTTTTGCGGTAATTTGTTACATAGCAATAGACAACTAATGCATATTTTGGTACCTGAAAGTGAGTGTTGCTGTACAAATATCCACAAATGTGGGAGTAGCCTTGGAACTAGAGAGCAGTTGATGGCTAGAAGGATTTTGAGGAACATGGTAGAGAAAGCCATACTTTGCTTGGAACCATTAGTGTAAATTTGGGCTTTGAGTGTGCTTCATTTTCAAAAGAAAATGAAGAATAAGTTATTGAAAACTGAAGGAAGTGGGATCCTTGCTTTGTAGTAGGCAGAAAACGTAGCAAAATTGTCTACTGCAATTATGTGGAAAGTACAACTTGCAATTGATGCACTTGGTAATTTAGTGAAGGAGTTTCCAAGCAAAGTGTTGACGATGCTGTCTGATTTCTTCTTGCTTCCTGTAGTAAGATGTGAGAGAAGGGATACATTGAGGAAAGAGCTGTTCAACAAAAAAGAGCCAGAACTTGATTTCAAAATTTTTCGCCTCTCCAGATGGTAAAAAAAATGTTAAAAGTGAGAAATGGCTGTCAAAAGTGTGGCATAGAGAAAAAGCTGAGTGTTCAATTACACAATCTTTTGCTAAAACTTCAAAAAAAAAAAAAAAAAAACCCAACCCAAAGGTCAGACTATTCAATCTGACCCAAAGGGCCATTTCAAGATATTAAGGATGTACCTCATGGATCTTCTTAAGTTATAGGGCTTCTAGAAACATGTGGTATTGTATCTCAGCAATCTCTGCAGGAGATAAAGATGGAAGAAGGATTATCATCTTGAAAATATTTGTGGGTGTAGCTTTTGTCTCTTAGAATGGATGAGTGGATGCCAGTGAAATCCAAGGGAGACCCACACAATTATTGAGAAAATTATTTCAGTAGAAACACTGCCAGAATGAACTGAGAGGGACAGAGCATGCACAATGCAAGAAGGCTGCTGAAACACCTCCCTTACCAGTTTTTTGGCAAGAAGCAGGCTGATAAATTATTCAGCTGCAAACATGTGCTACCTTCTATGAAAAAAGAAGGACACAGAAAGTGGAATCAAGAGCCCAGAAGTGAGAGCCAAGAAACACAGAGAATTATCCCCTACATCTTGAAATATTACCAACCATCTTTGAGCATTTGACTAACTGGATTAGGATTATAAAACTACGATGGACCTTTTTAATCATTCATTTTAGCCTTGAACTAAAATGCTAGAACTGCTGTACTATTATCCAATGCCTGTCCCATCATCATATTTTGAATATTCTGAAATATATAACCTGTTTTGTTAGGTTCATAGTTCCACAGAAGGAGAGGAACTGTGCCACAAGACTTAAACTTAGCAGACTATACCTGGGCACCTCATCCTCACCTGGATCTGGCTTAGATAATGAAATTGTGAAGCTAATTCTATCATGGGATGAAACTCCTGGAAGTATTGGAAGAGAGGAGAATGCAGTTTGAGTGTAAGACGGATGTGAATCCTTGGGGGCCAGAGTTAACACTATGTCAGACCGACGGTAGTATAAGCCCTCTGGTTCCCACTTTCTAGAATTCACACTTTTGTGTAACCTCCTTGCATCCTTGATTGTGGGAGGCACCTGTAACTTGTTTCTAAGCAGTGGATGTAGTAAAGGTGATGTGATTACATGTAGGTAACTAAATAAAAATACAGCACTCATCTTGCTAGAGCTTCTTCCTCATGCTGTTACTGGGTTTGAAGAAGCAAGCTGCCCTGAATCTGACAGTCACAAGGAAATAAATCCTACCACAACCGGAGAGATCTTGGAAACAAGTCCTTCTCCAGTTGAGCCTCTGATGCACATTCAGCCCTGAGCATCACCTTAATTGCAGTCTTCTGAGACCCCAAGGGAAAGATCTAAATAAACTGCCTGGACCACTGGACTTGTGCTCAAAAATTCAGCAGTAATAAGCATGTGTTGGTTTATTTAATCCACTGTGTTTTGGTTCCATAAAATAAAAAGTTATACAGAAGTTCCTTGAAAGAAAGGAAAACAAAGCATGTTTGTGTATGAAAAGAAAAAAGGTAGCCTTATACTGTGCACTAGCAATGCTTTTTATCTGTTGTCAAGAGCATGCTAGCAAACTAACACCCCTGCCTCCCTTCAAGTATTTATGAAGGCTTTACCAACATCAATCCATCTACTCATTCATTCAATAAACATTTATTATGTATCCATCACTGTAGGGGTTTCTGCCACAACAGGATTTATATTCCCACCAGGTGCTTCCATATATATCCAAGTAATTATATGATAAGGCATAGCAGCTAAGTTTCCTGAGAGTAATTAAAATGTATGTGTGTACAGTATCAGTCCTTTCCCGTCATTTGCTCACAGATCTTACCTATGGTCTGTTGAGGATGCAGACAATAAGTGAAAATTATAAAAATAATTTCACAGTCACATTTATGATAAAGGGCATAAAGGAAAAGTACAGGATTATCTGACAGCATATAGCGGGGGATCTAACCCGATGACAGGCATCAGGGAAGATTTCCTTGAGGAAGTGACACATAAGCTGGGTCTTGATATACGTGTAGAAGTTTGCCACTGGCAGGTGGGAGGATGGTGGGCTGTGGGTGAGACTCTGTCAAAGGAAATGGGATGTCAGAGAGCAAATGGCGAGAGAGAACTTGCCACCTTCTGAAAACCTGAACAGAGGCCAGCATGGCAGGAGTATGGAGATGGCTGGGCAGAATTTTGCGGGAGAGGACAGAGGTTGGAAGAGGTCCATTTACACAAGACCCGGTGAAGCTATCTGTGACTTTATTTAGATTTTGAAAATTTTTAAGTGTGTGGATAAAGGATGATTTTTTTTCCACTGTTAGAGGCAGAAATTTGAAAATGGGGGAGAGGGGATATACTTATATATATAGTCGATTCACTTTGCTGTAAAACAGAAACTAACACAGCACTGTAAGGCAACTATATGCCAACAATTTTTTTTTTTTAATGTTGAAAGGACACAGAGGGCCAGTAAATATAAAATCTTAGATTTCTGGCAGGGTGTGAGTGAGGTAGGAGGTGGGCAGGGAGTGGGTACCCTGAGTTCATTGCTGTGGGAATTAGGACAGAAGATAGACTCCTGAGGTAGGTGGCAGGTAAATTCAGCTTGGTTGGACAGAAGTAGAAAGTTATGACTTGGCTTTCCAAAAGAGCTTGAGAGGGAGAGCGAGGAGGGCTATAGTGTAACTTAGAGACAGATACCGCCAGCTTCTCAGGCACCCGAATCCAACAGGAACAGTGTGGAAAGTCTTTGCCTCTGTGTTTTTTTGATAGGGTGCTTTTCTGTTGCTGTTGTTGTTTGTTTATGAGGAATAGATTACAATACATAACCATCTCATGAATTTTCTGCACCATGCTTATTTGGTGTGGGAGTTTGGAGTAGAATGGATACATGTATGTGTATGGTTGAGTTCCTTTGCTGTCCACCTGAAACTCTTACATTGTTAATCAGCTATACTCCAATATAAAATAAACAGTTAAAACTAAACAAAAAAGACTCTCTATGTTAGAATCCTGAGGGCCTGGACTCCTCCCAACCATCAGCGTGACCTGGGTCAGTGTTCTCATCCGTCTCACCCCAGTTGCCTCATTGGTTATGGGAACAAACAAGCTTAAAGTTTCCAAAAGGAAAGATTATTCCCATCTTGAAAAGCGATCCCTGCTGGTGGCACTCAATCTCACGAAGCCAGACTTGAGAGACTATATAAGGAGGGTGGATGAGATCTCAAGAAGGAAAATCTGGGACTGCAGTTGTGGAAAGGAAATCGGGGAGCTGGCATCCATTCCACAGGGTTTGGGGCACGACCCTGTGCTCCTAAGACCACTGTTGCTTGCATAATGAACTACAGGGCAAACATGCCAGAGCCTCCCAACCCACTGTTGGTTTTTCCCTCTCATCTGCCAAACTGCCCAAGTCCTCTGGTGGCATTATTATTATCATCAGGAATTCTTTCTTTACAGTGTGACAGTTTTAATTAGCTTGGTTTCCTGTTTTCTCCATTTAGGATCAGTGCATGACATCTGATGACACTTGGATGCCCAAGGAAAGTGTGATGAAGGAACACACTTCATGAGCTAGTGAATCAGGGAGAGAGTGGCCTGGTCAGGTTTGGGTGAGGATGGGAGAGAAAGGAAGAGAGCCCAGCAGACAAAGCCTGCTCTGGCTTCTGCTTCCCCGTCAGCACCCAGCGACTCAGCTGTGAATCATGCTGTTGGCCTGGAGAGACCACCCCTGGCTGAGTCTGGAGTGCTTCCCTAGGCTTGCGTCAGCTTTCTTATTGATCTGATTCTTCACTTCCTGGATGGTTTTGGCTAGAAGACCTTCTTTAAGACTTGACGTGCCAACCTCACTATCAATCATACAACCAGAAGATGCCGCGTGATCTTGACTTTCCTAACCTTAACGATGACGTCAGGCTTGAGGAGGAAGAAGCTACCTGACCTGGTGTCATCAAGGCCAAACACTTGGAAAAGTAGATTGTTGCACTTTGTTTTAGGATTCAATTTTTTTGTTGTTGTCATTAAAAATTTTTTTTTCAGGGAAAAGTCTTCCAAAGTCCCAGGCCAAAGAGTGAGATACAGTGTTCAAATGTGCCTCTCATTAGCTGTTCATGTTCATGGCCAAGTTATATAACCTATCTAATCTCAGTTTCCTCCCTGGTAAAGTAGAGCTAATAATAATAATACCTACCACATGGGAGTACAATGGAGAATAGATAAGATAATGAATGTTTTGGTGCCAAATAGCCACTTATCCTCAGGATTTTACATCCAGGAGAGCCAAAATCAGCATAGTGAGGATTGGTGTGGCAGGAAGGAAGAGGGAGGAATAGTGTAACATAACTGAATCTTAATTATGAAAGTTTAGGGGGTCTGGAACACATGTTTTAGAGTCAAATCTAAGACTAACTCTCAGTTCTATCACTTGTTGCATGGGTAGTACTTTCATCTCTGAGGCTGAGTTTGTTATTTTGCAAAACTGTAGCATTAGTTGTACTTGCTTTACAGAGTTGTCTTGAGAACCTTGTAATGTTGTCTTGGGCTTCCCTGATAGCTCAGTTGGTAAAGAATCCGCCTGCAGTGCAGGAGACCCTGGTTCGATTCCTGGGTTGGGAAGATTCCATGGAGAAGGGACAGGCTACCCACTCCAGTATTCTGGCCTAGAGTACTCTATAGTCCATGGGGTCCAAAGAGTCAGATATGACTGAGCAACTTCCACTCACTCGAGAACTAAATGAGATAATGCACTGTAGAAGACACTTTCTAGAAACACAACAAATCTGTTTCCTCCTCTTCCTGAGTCACCAAATGAATACATTTCCTAGTCTCCTTGCATCTGAATGAGGCCATGAATGAAATTCTGGCAAATGTAATTTGGTTGGAAGTGATATATGCTATATGGTCTAAGCCTTTCCCCTAAAACCTCGCTGTGGTTCTTTATCCCCTTCCTTTCCTTGGCTGCCAGGTGGGTTCAGAGGACCCAGGGGAAGATGCCAAGGTTTAGCAAGGCCACAATATGGAAGGTGTCTGGGTTTATGAGTGATTACATAGAACATAGCACTCCTGCCTCTGTTCATGCCAATTTCACTGGATTATGGCTTGAACTACTGAGAGTTTAAGAGTTGTTTCTCAAAACATTTAATGTGTCCTGATCTATTCATCCTCATAAAGCATATAATAATTCCCCAATAAATATAGCTATTAATACAATTATTTCTTTCATGACTGCAATGACTGAGTGGGCAGTTCCAAGCCCATCACACTTAAATCAGGCTTAATACTACAAGTATATTTTTGTTTGGTCCCCTGGTGAGAACATTGACTCCCAAATCTCTGGACTTCGCTTCAAAGAAAGTGAATAATTCATTCCTTCACTCATTTATCCAATCAATAAGCATATATATAAGACCCAGGTGGCACTAGTGGTAAAGAACTTGTCTGCCAATCCAGGAGACATAAGAGACGTAGGTTTGATCCCTGGGTTGGCAATATTCCCTGGAGAAGGAAATGGCAACCTACTCCAGTATTCTTGCCTGGAGAATCCCACGACAGAGGAGCCTAGTGGGCTACAGTCTATAGGATCACAAAGAGTTGGACATGACTGAAGTGACTTCGCACATACAGTACACACATAGACATACACACTAATATAGGTGTATATATATATATATATATATATATCACACACACACACACATATATACACACACACAAGTACCTTAAGGGGTAGGATGGTCTATGTTATTTTGTACCCTTCCCTCACTGTGCTCAGCTCTCAGGGAGATCTCGACAAATACTTGAGAACTGAGAAGGCCTCTTCTCCAATTTTCTTCTCCTGATCTTTGCTTCTGTTCCCTCACCAATAGAGTCCTTCTCATCACAGGTACGAGTCTCACCAGCACTGCCTGTCTGACCTGGAATATATGACCTCATGGGTTCATCTAGTCCATCCCTCTGCTCCCAAATAGGCTTCCTCACAGTTATTCCAGTGTGATCAAGTGCAGAGGCTATGGGAGTAGGGTGGTCCTTTCTTGGAATATCTGCTGGTATAACCAAAGGAAGGTCTTGAAACCTGTCTTCTGACAACTAATTGACTCAAAGGATTCCAAACCCTGGCCACAGATATTTAACTGTACCTTTTGCTTCATTAATATTTTTAGGCAGATCTGTTTCTCATTGATTGGGGCTGGTTCAGCCTCTCCTTTGCCTTGTCATGCTCAGGACAGCTCAGTTGGCAGCCCTCCAAGGACCAAGCTTACCCGAAGGTGCTGTCTCCTGCCTCTCTTGACTGGCGGGTACAGGCCAGGGCTGAGGCCACCTTTGTTCTTTCACAGTGGATTGCTTTCTCCTTTGGCTTGGATGGTTCAGCAAAAGTTATTGGCCGTTCTGCAGTGGGAGCCCTGAGTTACAGAGTTTATGTTGGAAACTATGTACATTGTTCTGGGTTATCCTCATGGTGCCTGCATTTTTCCTTTTTGTCTGCCAGGGTGAATACTACAGCATGAGAGTGTGCTGGGAAGGGGTCATGTGCAAGTTCATGCAGTCTTCACTGTGTCACGGAGGCCCCTTTCTAGCAACATGAATGCTGCTGGTGGCACAAGGGGAGAGGTTGCCAGTGATGGGGTGGGGAGATAACTGTTTAGATTAGATCATTGAAACTGCCAAGCCACTCTCAAGCATGGGCAGGGGGAAGGGAAAAGAGATAGGCATAATAAAAGGAAAGCAAAAGATGGCAATTGATCATTACAGACTGGCATCAAGATTGCCAGGAGAAATATCAATAACCTCAGGTATGCAAATGACACCACCCTTATGTCAGAAAATGAAGAGGAACTAAAGAGTCTCTTGATGAAGGTGAAAGAAACATTCAAAGACCTAAGATCACAGCATCTAATCCCATCATTTCATGGCAAATAGATTGGGAAACAATGGAAACAGTGAGACTTTATTTTCTTGTGCTCCAGAATCACTGCAGATGGTGACTGCAGCCACAAAATTAAAAAACACTTGCTCCTTGGAAGAAGAGCTATGACAAACTTGGATAGTGAATTAAAAAGTAGAGACATTATTTTAATGACAAAGGTCCATATACTCAAAGCTATGGTTTTACGAGTGGTCATGTATGGATGTGAGAGTTGGACCATAAAGAAGGTTGAGTGCCAAAGAACTGATGTCTTTGAACTGTGGTGCTGGAGAAGACTCTTGAGAGTCCTTTGGTCTGTGAGGAGCTCAAACTAGTCAATCCTAAAGGAAATCAATCTTGAATATTCATTGGAAGGACTGATGTTGAAGCTAAAGCTCTTAATACGTTGGCTCCCTGACATGAAGAGCCGACTCATTAGAAAAGACTCTGATGCTGGGAAAGATCATAGGCAGGAGGAGAAGGGGATGACAGAGGTCAAGATGGTTGGATGGCATCACTGACTCAATGGACATGAGTTTGAGCAAACTCTGGAAGCTGGTGAAGGACAGGGAAGCCTGACGCCAGGGGGCTGACCCCAGTCCCTGGGGTTGCAAAGAGCTGGACACGACTGGGTGACTGAAGAGCAACAGTAGATTATTAGCTGACTTCAGCCTCCTTTGAGGTTCTGTGACTGTATTATGTATACCAAATAATTCACCTCACACTGTATGAAAGTGAGTGTCCGAAATCCTACTCCAAGCTTGCTTTTCCCTCAGAGATTTTCCTACTGTCAGGCTTGAATTCCCCTCTTCAGCAAGGGCCCGTCAAAAGCCGTTTGCTGTGCTGTCTGCATCTTCTCCCAAGCCATTTGCCTCAGGCTTCTCAATGTCTCCACTCTGGAGATGGTGGCCTCCTCTATCCCACATCACCTACTTCAAAACTGCTGATTGCCTTGTGGGAAAATAAAATTCACTCTTGCAAAGAATCTCAAGAATGCAGAGAGCTCACTAAAACCTTGGGGGATGAGGGGGTGATGAAGTGATCCGTGATCATAAGACAACTTCCGGCAGCCATCTTGGACTTTCCTGGCCTCCTTTCACTTTGCCGCCTTCAGGTAGATCTGTGCCCCCACCTTCCCACATTTCCTTCCACATGGAGGTAACATTTAATGCTCTCTTTCCCCCCCTATACTATTTGATAGTGTGCGTTTACCCAGTTCTATGGAAAATAAATTTCCCTTTATGTGGATAGTGCTTTACAGTTTACAAGCTTCATTAAAAAAACATTAAATAAATAAATCTTCACTGCAACCCTATGAAACCTGGATATTTATTCAACTAATATTTGGTAGAACTAAGCCCTAAGTCTAGGTGGTATCACTCCATGTCTTGTGTCCATCTACCTCTCAGGTAGAGCCAGGAACTTTGTAGAATGAGAAAGGGGAAGTAGGGAGCTGTGTCTGGCAGTGCAAGGGGAGGGGAAACACTCTGAGGCGGTGGCAACCAGGAATACGATCAATGCAAATCTCACAGGAAACCTTGTAGGTCAAGTCTCTCATGCTTTTTCTTTCCCAGGCCTCAGGATTTGCCTGTCACTTTCATTTTCTTGTTCACTCACTAGTTTCTAACTTCAGTCGTTCTTAATTTGCCCATTTGTTTCCTCATTCATTTACTCACTCCTTACCCAACATTTCTTGGTGTGCACAACATTCAGGCAGTGGTGCTTCTGTTGCTCTGGCTTTCTCTGGGGGCACTGTGCGCCTCAGCAGAGCCACAGGGCAGGTGTTTCTGTTGTGGGGGCCAGAGACAGCTTCTTGGAGAATTCTAGCAACAGGAGGTAAATGAAGCCCTGCCTTGCAACAGCTCAGGCTGCCTACTGACACTGAGAGCCTCAGGCAAAGACCAAGGCCACATATATATCTTTTAATACGCATAAGATTGAGGAAACAATTACTCTTTCCAGAGAAATACTTCAAACTCCTCCATCTTTCAAGAACTTCTCAGCTGGAAGCTGGGGGTGGTGGTGATGCAGCTAATCTGCCCCCTCTTCCTTTATATGCTTCCCATATAAGGCTTTCAGGACACTTGGTTTTCCCTCTGATTCGCTGATTGGTCCTTTTTGTGTTTCTGCAGTCAGTCCTTTGTCTTCTTTTCTTCTTTAATTATACTTTTCATGGTGGGCTTAACCAATGTCATACCATTTATATGAATGGCTAAAGAAGATGGTGTGTGTGTGTGTGTGTGTGTGTGTGTGTGTATAAAGAAGTTATGGTATATACATTTGTGTGTATGATATATATATACATGTATATATATGTGTACACACACACACACACATATACACATACATACACAATGGAATACTACTCAGCCTTAAAAAAGAATGATATAATGCCATTTGCAGCAACATGTATGCAACTGAAGATTATCATACTAAGTGAAGTAAGTCAGAAGAGAAAAATAAATATCATATGATATCACTTATATGTGGAATCTAAAGTATGACACAAATGAATCTATGAAATAGAAATAGAATCACAGGCATAGAGAACAGATTGGTGATTGCCAAGAGGGAGGGAAGGCTTGGGGGAGGGGTAGAGTGGGAGACTGGGCTTAGCAGATATAAGCTTATATATATAAAATGGATAAACAGTAAGGTTTTATCATATAGCAGAGAATTATATTTAATATCCTATCATAAACTGTATTGGAAAAGAATGTAAAGAAAAAAATAGTGTGTGTATATATATATGTATATATATATATCTGAATCACTTTTCTGTTCAGCAATAACACAATGTTGTAAATCAACTGTACTTCAATAAAAAAATTAAATACCATCTATATGCCAACAATCCCTACATTTATTTATACATCCCAAACCAGGCTAGTGTATCTAACTATATAACCAGCATCATAACTCTGATGTTTAATAGATACATCAACTTAAACCTCTAGCAGGAACGCCTAATCTTTCTTCACAAACCTGCTTTTTCTACAACTTTCTCTACTTTTACAGCTTCCTTGGTCGGTCAATAAACTTGAAGCCATCTTTGACACTCTTCTTTCTCTAATTCACATGTAATCCATTGATCTGTTGTGGATCAAATTCAGAATCTCCCATTTCTTACAATTTCACCACCAGCATCATTTCCCAGGTCACCATTATCTCTCTCCTCAATTCTTGAAACATTTTCTACCTGGTCTTCCTGCCTCTGCCCTTGTCTCCTATAACCTATTCTCAAGACAACTACCAGAGGAAACACTTTAAGACATAAATTGAATGATGCGACATCTCTTTCCCTAAAAACCTTACCAGCATCCTTCAGAGACAAAGTCAAAGTTTTTACAATGCGGTGGTAAGTTCATTGCATAAATGATCACAATTCTCCAGCTCTCCCTGTATCTGCCTCCTCTGCAAAGCAACCATGCAATTCATCCCATTAAGAGGTGGAATCTATTCCCCACCCCTTGAATCTGGACTGGCTCTTGTGATTTGCTTTGGCAGAATGCAGTGTACAGGATGACGTGCCACCTCTGAGCCTGAGGCTTTCTTGGAATCCTGCTCTGCCCATGTAAACAAGCCCAGGCTAGCCTGCAGGCTGGCGAGAGATGTGTGGTCCAGGCGCCTCCTTGCCCCAGCTGGCAGCCAGTCAACAGTCAGGCATGAGAATGAGGCCATCCCAGAATAGCCAGCCTTGGGCCAAGCTACCACCCTCAATGAGCAAGTCCAGCTGAGATAAGCCCAGACTGGCCAGATCGTCAGAGCCCAACTGAACCATAGACTCACGAGCAGTAGAAGCTTATTGACTTAAGCCACTGGGTTTTGCAGATGTAAAAAAGAAAAAAAGATACAAATGACCTACAAGGCCTTTCATGATCCACAACTTCCTTTATTTTTCTGACTTCAACCTCTACTCCTTTCTGGAAGTCTTGTTCAATGTGTCCCCAGCCACAGTGATCTCCCGGCTTTTCCTGGATGATACCCACTCTCCTCCAGCCTTAGAGCCTTGCACTTTCTATTTCCTCTGCCTAGAATGCTTTTCTCTCCATATCCCTGTGGCTCCTTCCTTCATTTGTCTCAAGACCTGCTTAAGTTACATCTAGGCAAGGGTGATATTCAAAATGTTTTTTAAACATCATGGGATGAATACTGAACCAATCAGAACAGTCAAGGGCACACTGCAAAGATAAGGGTCTTGGTTGTCCACAGTTGAGCTGTGAATTCATCTTTTAATAACTGAATTGTAGGGAGGATTCCAAAAGAGAGGCCAGGAGAGCCAACTTGGTGGCATGAACAACAGCAAATAGGCTTCAGGCCATGTTTGTTTACTGATTGGTAGGCACTATTTTAAGAGAGAGATCAGCTCTGATTATCAGGAAGATATCCCCGCACCACCCTACCCGCTAACCACCTTTCCCTAGCACACTCTGTAGATACCTTGTTTTACTAAATATTCCTCCAAAGCACTGTTATATCACCATCTGATCAAGTTGGCTGTTCACTTGTTACTACATTTCTGTCATACCCCTCCCTCTAGAACACTGTCGTCCAATAGAGGTTTCTCTAATGGAGGAAATGTTCTTTTTTGAAGGCATTCAGTATAATATTCACAAGCCACATGTGACCATCAACATCTGAAATGTGGCCATGGCAACTTAGAAAATTGAATTTCTAATTTTATTTAAAAATTATTTTTATTTTACTCTATTTTAGTTTACAATACTGTATTGGTTTTGTCATACATCAACATGAATCTGCCACGGGTGTACACGTGTCCCAATCCTGAACCCCCCTCCCACCTCCCTCCCCATACCATTTCTCTGGGTCATCCCAGTGCACCAGCCCCAAGCATCCTGTATCCTGCATCAAACCTAGACTGGCAATTCATTTCTTATATGATATTATACATATTTCACTGCCATTCCCTCAAATCATCCCACCTTTGCCCTCTCCCACAGAGTCCAAAAGACTGTTCTATACATCTGTGTCTCTTTTGCTGTCTCACCTACAGGGTTATCGTTACCATCTTTCTAAATTCCATATATATGTGTTAGTATACTGTATTGGTGTTTTTCTTTCTGGCTTACTTCACTCTGTATAATTTAATGTTAATTACTTTGAATGTAAACAGCCTCACATAGTTATTGTCTATCATACTGAACAACATGACTCTAGAATGTAATAAGACTAAGGATTTTTGTAACTTATTCACTACTGTATCCTCAATGCTTAGAATTCAAAGTGTCCTGTAAGAGTTGGTGAATGAATGAATGAGCAAGCAAATGAATATGGTGGGTGGGTAGGGCAGTAGACTGCAAAAGGAGGTATTCACACCCAAATATTTAAAGCCCATTGAAGGTTATATCCACAATGGATGTGGATAGTAGCTTCTGATCTACTCTCCATATTAGGCTCTCAATTTAGCAGTATGCACCGAGAAGGGAAAGATTCCTTATCTGAACCACAGTGTACTAATTTTTCACTTTCCCCTCAGCCAGTTGGCAAATGGGCTGGGCATAATAAGAGGTTTTCTTTGGCCTGTCCTTCTGGAATTTCAATGGGGGACAAAGGAACTCGGTGACACTGGGGCTCTCAGCACCAGTCTTTAGGGGTGGCTGTGCTAGAGGTCAGATGCTGGAGGATGACTTCCCAAGGACAACGGAGAAAGCCCACATTTGAGGACAATTCTTCCCACTGTCCCTATGGAAGATCATCAGAGAGACACATCCTTACCTGAGCCTCAGGCAGGGCTCAGTGACTCTCAGGGATCCAAAGAGCCATTCCAAGGACACACACGCAAGCAGCTCCCAGTTGCTGTTGCCTGCATACCCATCCCTGCAACCAATTCTAGCTCATATCATAGCCTTACTGTACTAGCCAGTACAGTATTATCCATATTGTATAGCCTTACTGTACTACATTTTACTGTTTGCTTGTGACAGTCCTTTTCACACTGTGGTTCCAACACCCAATTTATGCAGTGCCCCTTTCACTCTCAAAAGCATCCTGATAAATTACAGATATTGATGAGTTGTCTGGTTATCCTACTCTTTGTGAGTTCTCATTATTCATCAGGCTTCATTCTAAGAATTTCACATGTTTTTTTTACATTTACACCATGTAACCTATGGGGCAAATAATACTTCCACTCGCCCTAGAATCTGAGAGGCTGACGGATTGGTCTATTTTCCTGGGAACCAACAGGTATAGATCTTGACAGCAACCAGGTAAATAAGGCTTCCAGGAATGTAACGCAGACTGGGCATTCCCTCCCACCTCCTGAAACACATTTCCATTCGAGAGGAGGCCCTAACAGGGAAGAGAATTTTTGATAGTGGATATCGCTTCTCTCTTGAATAATCAGTAGTCTGACAATTTCCAGGGCAAAGGCACCCATGTCTGCTTTTATGGGCTGTTGTTGTTATTCAGTCCCATGTTGTGTCTGACTCTTTGAGACCCCATGGACTGCAGCACATCAGGCTTCCCTGTCTTTAACTCTCTCTCAGAGTTTGTTCAAACTCCTGTCCGTTGAGTCAGTGATGCCATCAAACCATCTCCTCTTCTGTTGCCCACTTTGCCTCCTGCCCTCAATCTTTCCCAGCATCAGAGTCTTTCCCAATGAGTCAGCTCTTTGTATCAAGTGGCCAAAGTATTAGAGCTTCAGTTCAGAATCAGTCCTTCCAGTGAGCATTCAGGGTTGATTTCCTTCAGGACTGACTGGTCTGACAGGATTGACTGGCTCCCATGGGACCATTTCCCAAATCCAGTGGATGCTCATACTCTGGTCTTATTATCTGACAGCTGATGTTTCTCCTATGGAGGATTTGAAACACTTGGAAAGAGATGGAATCTTCCAGGATAGGTCCAAGGAAAGCTAGCAGAAGCCCTGCTGCAGAGAGCACGGATGAGGAGCCTTTAATCCACTCCAAATTAGGTGTCTTCTTAGTTGACTCTGAGCATGTCAAGTAAAGGCTGAGGATGAGATAGTCAGCCCAGAATGCAATGTGCCAACCATGGCTGTGTGATTCAAAGGGGAACCAAATTAACTCATGGAGTTGAATGAGTTCCAGATTGCTTATAAATGTCATAGGAAGGCACTGACAACATGTTGGTTGTATTCCCTGTTTTTTCACTTTTCTTTGGAGTCTCTTAAAAAGAAGCTTTCAGCTCAGAGTATCATTGAAAATGTTAACAATAGCCTACCATTGAATAGCTCTTTATAATACATAAAATGTCTTTCATATCTATTATCTCAGTGAGTCTGACACCAACCTTATGAGGTAGACAAGCCTGTTATTAATAACTTTGTTTTAAAAGTAAGGGCACCGAGGTTCAGTGAGGTTAAGCAATTTGCTCAAACACATGTGTGTTATGATAATAATAAGTATCACTTACAAAGTGCTTAAGTGCCTTGCATTTACAGAGTGCTTAAATTATCTCATTTAAAGCTCACAGCCCTCTGTCAGATAGAGATGTGATTCTCCCCAGGAACACTGAAGCTGGGGGCAGGTGCCAACCCACTGTCAAATCACTTATCTGGAAAGAGGTGCCACCAGGACAGGGACCAAGTGCCTACTCAGAACCCAGTCTGAACTGGATCCCATGCCCTCTCCAACATCCAAGAGGAGGTTTATGTTGCCAAAGCATTATTTAAAATGGAAAGTATTGTTGAAGCCTGAGCAAAGGAAAGTGGATGGAAGAAATCCCAGTGGTGAAGTGGGAAGAGGGAGGTTGGGTCTGAGAGATAATGCTGTTGACACTGGTCAGCTTGGGTCCTCGTGTGATCTCAAGGAGCCTTATGGGGCCCAGCACACGGCATGTTCCATGAAGCATGGACATTGCTGCTCCAGAACATACTGGATGCTTAATAAACAGTTGCTCTGTGAGTAGAAGAATAGATGGTTCACAATTTATAAAATAAAACATGAATTATTCAAGAAATACTCTTTTTTAAATAATATTTTTTAGTTTGTTTTGCTTTACAATACTGTATTCATTTTGCTATACATCGACATGAATCAGCCACGAGTGTACATGAACTTCCAATCCCAACCCCCACCTCCCCCTTCCTGCCCCACACCATCTCTCTGGATTATCCCCGTGCATCAGTCCCAAGCATCCTGCATTCCGCACTGAACCTAGACTAGCGATTTGTTTCACTTATGATATCATACATGTTACACTGCCACTCTCCCAAATCATCCCACCCTTTCCCTCTCCCACAGAGTCCAAAAGGCTGTTCTATATATCTGTGTCTCTTTTGCTGTCTCGCATACAAGGTTATCATTACCATCTTTCTAAATTCCATATATATGTGTAAGTATACTGTATTGGTGTTTTTCTTTCTGGGTTACTTCACTCTGTATAATCGGCTCCAGCTTCATCCACCTCATTAGAACCGATTCAAATGTATTCTTTTTAATGGCTGAGTAATACTCCATTGTGTATATGTACCACAGCTTTCTTACTCATTCATCTGCTGAAGGACATCTAGGTTGCTTCCATGTCCTGGCTATTATAAATAGTGCTGTGATGAACATTGGGTACACATGTCTCTTTCAATTCTGGTACTCTTTTTATCCAAAGTAATTTGGGAGTAATGTATATGCAATCAAATGAACCCATTTTAAGTAAATGCTTGTGTGTATTTGAAAATATATATGCCTGTGTAGCCCGGCCACAGTCAAAATATAGAACATTTCCTTCATCCACCAAATTTCCCTGGTACTTCTTCTCAGCCTCTCTCTGTTTATCCCCCTCATGGCCTCTAATTGTCCCTATGGGACACTCAGCATCCTATACCATTTTAAACAATCTTTTGATATTATTTTGTTGTTCTTTAGTCTCTAAGTTGTGTCTGACCTTTGCAACCCCATGGACTGTAGCCTACCAGGCTCCCCTGTCCATGGGATTTCCCAGGCAAGAATACTGGAGTGGGTTGCCATTTCCTTCTCTAGGGGATCTTCCTGACACAAGGACCAAACCCACATCTTCTGTACTGCAGGCAAATTCTTTTTTTTTTTTTTTTTTGCAGGCAAATTCTTTACCACTGAGCTACTTAGGAAGCTCTCTGATATTATTATGTTTTTTATTTATTTATTTTTTATTTTTCAGAAAGCATAAATGAGAGTCACACTGAATTGCTTTTCAAAGAAAAATGGGGAAAGACAAGTATTAGCTTGCTTAAAAGACTAGAGGAAGAGCTATGAGATTGTGTCAGAAGGGCTGGTGGTACAAAATGGAAGTGGCCTTCTGCTGGCAGAGGCAGGCAGGGGCCCTCACAGGCCATGTGCAGCATGGGCTCAGTACAGTCATAGAAATTCAAGTAACCATCTATGTTTAGTAATTAAAGTTCCTTTTCTCTATGTCAAAATGATGTGTGGACAGAGATGCCTCTACTGCATGTGTGAAGAGAGGGAGGAGAAAGAAGAAAAGAGAGAGAAAAAAAGAGAGAGAAATGATATTTACATTTGGGTTGGCTTGGCAAATATCTCTTATCTAAAAATATTTCTCAGAGTTATTATGACCCTGCCATCCCACTCCTGGGCATGTATCTGGAGAAAACTACAACTTGAAAAGATACATGCACCCCTATGTTCATAGAATCACTATATACATAGGCAGGACAAGGAAGCAACCTAAATGTCCACCATCAGAGGAATGGATAAAGACGATGTGGTACATATATGCAATGGAATATTGCTCGGCCATAAAAGAATGAAATAATGACATTTGCAGAAACATGGATGGACCTAGAGATTATCATACTAAATGAAGTTAAGTCAGACAAAGACAAATATGATATTCCATTCCGTTCAGTTGCTCAGTCGTGTCCGACTCTTTGTGACCCCATGAATCGCAGCATGCCAGGCCTCCCTGTCCATCACCAATCCCTGGAGTTCACTCAGACTCATGTCCATTAAGTCCATAATGCCATCCAGCCATCTCATCCTCTGTCATCCCCTTCTCCTCCTGCCCCCAATCCCTCCCAGCATCAAGGTCTTTTCCAATGAGTCAACTCTTTGCATGAGGTGGCCAAAGTACTGGAGCTTCAGCTTTAGCATCATTTCTTCCAAAGAAATCCCAGGGTTGATCTCCTTCAGAATGGACTGGTTGGATCTCCTTCAGTCCAAGGGACTCTCAAGAGTCTTCTCCAACACCACACTTCAAAAGCATCAATTTTTCGGGGCTCAGCCTTCTTCACAGTCCAACTCTCACGTCCATACATGACCACAGGAAAAACCATAGCCTTGACTAGACGGACCTTAGTCGGCAAAGTAATGTCTCTGCTTTTGAATATACTATCTAGGTTGGTCATAACTTTTCTTCCAAGGAGTAAGCGTCTTTTAATTTCATGGCTGCAGTCACCATCTGCAGTGATTTTGGAGCCCAGAAAAATAAAGTCTGACACTGTTTCTACTGTTTCCCCATCTATTTCCCATGAAGTGATGGGGCCAGATGCCATGATCTTCGTTTTCTGAATGTTGAGCTTTAAGCCAACTTTTTCACTCTCATCTTTCACTTTCAACAAGAACCAAAGTACTGGAGCTTCAGTTTTAGCATCATTCCTTCCAAAGAAATCCCAGGGTTGATCTCCTTCAGAATGGACTGGTTGGATCTCCTTGCAGTCCAAGGGACTCTCAAGAGTCTTCTCCAACACCACAGTTCAAAAGCATCAATTCTTCGGCGCTCAGCCTTCTTCACAGTCCAACTCTCACATCCATACATGACCACAGGAAAAACCATAGCCTTGACTAGACGGACCTTAGTCGGCAAAGTAATGTCTCTGCTTTTGAATATACTATCTAGGTTGGTCATAACTTTTCTTCCAAGGAGTAAGCGCCTTTTAATTTCATGGCTGCAGTCACCATCTGCAGTGATTTTGGAGCCCAAAAAAACAAAGTCTGACACTGTTTCTACTGTTTCCCCATCTATTTCCCATGAAGTGATGGGGCCAGATGCCATGATCTTTGTTTTCTGAATGTTGAGCTTTAAGCCAACTTTTTCACTCTCCTCTTTCACTTTCAACAAGAGGCTTTTTAGCTCCTCTTCACTTTCTGCCATAAGGGTGGTATCATCTGCATATCTGAGGTTATTGATATTTCTCCCAGCAATCTTGATTCCAGCTTGTGTTTCTTCCAGTCCAGCGTTTCTCATGATGTACTCTGCATATAAGTTAAATAAGCAGGGTGACAATATACAGCCTTGACGTACTCCTTTTCCTATTTGGAACCAGTCTGTTGTTCCATGTCCAGTTAAAATGCATTACCCTCATTTTATTTCCTGTTGCTACTGGATTAGCCCACTGCTGAAAAATTTCTCTACTTCTGACTGTGTTTGCCTCAATAGTTAAGAATCCGACTGCCAATGCAAGAGATGCAGGTTCCACCTCTAGATCAGGAAGATCCCCTGGAGAAGGGAATGGCAACCCACTCCAGTATTCTGGCCTGGGAAATCCCATGAATGGGGGAGCCTGGCGGGCTACCGTCCATGAGGTCGAGAAAGAGGAGGACACAACGGAGTGGCTAAACAACAGCAATGTAAAAGCACATACAAAATCTGTAGAGACAGGAGAAAATGGGGGATAAATGTGTGAATAAGGACTTCAGATAGGAACTTTAATTCTATAAATTAAAAATAAGTCTATGATTGAAACCAATCATTTAGATAGTCATCCAACTGGAGAGGCAGAATGCTGCTTCCTACCGTGCACGCCGCATCACTATCAGAACAGCAGTCACTGGAGGGTTGCTGAACTTGGTAAGCTTTTGAAATTTTGTTTGGTCTGAAGTCGCTCAGTTGTGTCTGACTCTATTTAATACAACAGGCTCCTCTGTCCATGGAATTCTCCAAGCAAGAATACTGGAGTGGTTGCCATTCCCCTCTCCACAGGATCTTCCCAAAGCAGAGACTGAATCCAGGTCTCCTGCATTGGCAGGCAGATTCTTTACCCTCTAAGCCGGTCCCAAGTGCTTGCTGGGTGGTAGGAATGCAGTGAGAAGCAATGGGTGTAGTAAAACCATAGTAATTTTCACTACAAAGCTCTGAAGTCTTTGAGAAAGTGGTTCATAGAAGTCCTATAAATATATGCTGAATTCTCCATTTTCTGCTACTTTTTCAAGCTTTTCCTTTATAAAATTAGTCATTCTTTATAATATACATGCATTCAGATTATTAACGGGTTTAAAATGAAGGCTATATGAAAAATTTTTGCATTATCATGCACTCATGTCAATCCTGTTCTGGTGTTAAATATTATTTATTTCCCCCAAGATAAAATTTTTCACAAATTTTAAATGAATTTTTTCATAGACATTTAAAAGAGATAAAAGTTTATTATTTAAAACTTTTTTCATTCAGCTGAAGATACTGTACCTTTGGGCCCTAGTTACTGACTTGCTTATAGTCTCTGGGCTATAAATTAACATTTGATTTACTGTGTAGTTGCCATGAAATTTTAACTTGTTTGTGAAACAGTCAAATAAAGGTGACATGAGATTTTTAATGTGTGTGCTTGGGCTTAGACTGGCTTTAGTACAATTTAAACACAGTGACAAAGCAAAGGTATATTTTTCAAATGGTGCTCTGGTTGGCCTATAATATTTAGGACCAAAGTAAAACCAAGTGCTGCCTGCCTGCCTAATAATTAACTCTTTTCCTACCTTCTTTTATAACAGTCAAGTCCTTCAGACTTGGAAAAAAACCATATAGATGATTGGTAGGTAGGTACATAGGTAGATAGAGAGAGGTAGAAAGATACAGAGTGAAACAGAGAGATAACCAGGTACAGGAAGGTGTCAAGAAGATGACTTAATTCAGATTTTTAACAAAAAGGGGAAGGGGAGGATGCTAATACTTGGTAAGAGCCTCCTATGGTGAGATATTTTACATCATTTGTGTGTATATTTGCATATTATGTTATACATTTTATATGTAAAGAAAGCTATATATTACATAGATAATTTATATAATTCAAGGAACAGTGAAATAGAGATTATCCCCACTGTACAGATGAGAAAACTCCATTGACATAGTTAAAACTATCTTAAGCAGGTCTCACTCCTTTGTTGTTCAGCTGCTCGGCTGTGTCCGACTCTTTGCGACCCCACGTACTGTATCACGCCAGGCTTCCCTGTCCTTCACTATCTGCTGGAGTTTGTTCAGACTCCTAGTAAGTGTATGTGTGACTCCAACACTGATCTTTTCCTACTTATCCTAAGCCAGTACCACCCGTATGTCACCAGGAATCAACGGAACCAAGTTTGTATCATTACACACAGTGCGTGAAATTGATGATGACAAAGCCGCTGAATAATACCGAGATCAGTGAAGCACACCGGAACCAAACTTGTAAGTCAAGAGTCGATAAGAAACATTTCCTTCCTCCCTAGGCAGTCGGTCTGCAGGAAATTGCTAGTTTGGGTAAACAAACAGGAAATTGATTCCTTGTCAGGCAATCACGGTGACACTAATTTGGGAAACTGCCATAATGAACATGAGAAACATCAACCAACACGTCAAACCAAAAGCAAAACAATTGGAGGTGGATCGGGATGCCGCCAGTGACACCATTCTCCCCATGAAGGCAGTTTTCTGCTCTTTTGTGAACAGAGTCACCAGGGGCCCTCCCAGCGTGCACTCCAGCACACTAGCAAAACTTGGTGTCACATGGGAATCCATGCCAGGAAGACTGTCTTGCCAAAGTCGTTTCAAAATTAAATTTGTCAGAACTAAATTAAACTTTTGTTTCTCTCCATAACAAAGCCCTACCTTTGGTGCTCCTCCCCTGATCCACCAAGAATGGACCCTGAATCCCTGCTCTGCCCTTCCTCGCACCAGCAAGGCAGCATCTTCTCTGCTCAGGATTACTGGAGGCTTGTTCTCTACAAAATGGGTATCCAGCACCTGTAGAAATTCCCAACCGTCCTGGCTTGATTTATCCCCAAGGAGAAGACATATGTTCCTCTGATTGAGCAGCATTTCCCAAAGTGTGTAATGACAAACTACTTAAAGCAAGCACTACCTCTTTATCTCTGCAGCCCTGCCTTCTCTTAGGGCAGAATTTTCTAAACTGTCATCCTACAGGAGCATCCTCATGGTTTAAGGACATCCATCTCCCACCTTGTCTAACCGGACCACACGGAGATGCCACTCATGCTGTCAGTTACAGCCATAGCGTGAAAATGTATACCTTTAAATTTGTGATTTTTATTTGTCGATATATTTTAAATGAAAATCGTGCCTACTATGAATGAAAAATCAGCATCACTCGGGATATAGTCAAGTGATGATCGAAAAAAATACAGAGCAAAATGGCAGAATGAGAGGCTCCAGTCCACACGCTCTCCCCCACCAATTTAATGACCACTCATGGATGAGGACCCCTTTATGGAAGCCCAGGAGTATACTTGAGATGTTCCAGCACCTCAGTGGAGCAAAAAGAAAACTGAAAAAGATGCCTTTCTCAGAAGAATCTGAAAAAGGGCAAGAAGAACAGTTTCACTTTACTGCATCACCCATCCTCCAAGGCAGCCCAGCTCAGAGCCAAGAGACTCCTTGGTCCACAGTTTCTCCTCTGGGAAAGCAAACTGAGTCTCTGCTCCCCGCACCTCTGCAGGACGTTGCCCAAAAGGCCACTGTCTGTCCCACAAGAACAGAGAGGCAATCTGCACAACTGAATATGGTCTGAGCCGGCTAGAAGCTGAGAGGACATGCCCGGGGCTCACAGCACTGAGGAGTCTCAGCAGCTGGCCACAGGTCCTACTGCCTGGCCACAGCCCCCACCATGAGCCCTGCTCACAAACAGCATAGAGGCTCCTCAAAACAATTAAAAAGAGAAACTACCACACGACCTCACGGTCCCACTACTAAATATTTATTCAAAGGAATTAAAATCAGGATCTGGAAGAGATGTCTGCACTCGCAGGTTTGCTGCACCGTTATTTACAACAGCCAAGGAGTGGAGCCAAAAAAACCCTGATGCTGGGAAAGATTGAGGGCAGGAGGAGAAGTGGGTGGCAGACGATGAGATGGTTGGATGGCATCACTTGATGGGACATGACTTTCAGCAAACTCCAGGAGTTGGTGACGGACCTGGAAGCTTAGCTTGCTGCAGCCCATGGGGTCACAGTCAGCCATGATTTAGAGACTGAACGGCAACCAAGGGGTGCAGACAACCTACCTGTCCGCTGACGGATGAGTGAATAAAGAAAACGTGGTGTATGCGCACAATGGAGTATCGTGCAGCCTTTAAAAAGAAGGAAGCCCTGCCATCTGTGACACCATGGATGGACCTGGAGAACATTTTACGAAGCAAAATAAGCCAGACGCGGAAAGACAAATAATAGTTGACCTCACTTGTATGTGGGATGTAAAATAGTTCAATTCATAGAAGCAGAGAGCTTCTATGGTTGCCAGGGCCTGGAGGAGGTGGAAAGGGAGAGATGTTGGTCAAAAGGTACAAAGTTTCATTTAAACAGGATAAACAAGGTCTGGAGATCCACTAGAGAACAGTGCTCATAGCCACAATCCTCTATACTTAAAATTTACCACAGGGTATTCACTGCATTTAGTGTTCTCTTAGCACACATTTAAAAAAATAATATTACTACTTTATAACAATATAAAGTATTATATTTTATTTAATATATAAAATGTATTACCTCTATTACATTATTTAATATTGATAGTATATGAATAGTATATGTATAAATAGTATATTTATTAATAGTATATGCACAATAGTATTCTATTGTGCACATACACCACGTTTTCTTTATTCACTCATCCATCAGCAGATAGTATTTATTAGTAGTATAGTTATTAATAGTATATGTTAGCATATCAGGGAAACTTTGGGGGTGTGACAGACATTTCTGGTTCTGATGGGGACAACGACTTCATCAGTTCAGTTCAGTCGCTCAGTCGTGTCCAACTCTTTGTGACCTCATGGACTGCAGCATGCCAGGCTTCCCTGCCTTCATAGGCACATCCTGCTGCTGCTGCTGCCAAGTCGCTTCAGTCGTGTCCGGCTCTGTGCCACCCCACAGACGACAGCCCACCAGGCTCCACCATCCCTGGGATTCTCCAGGCAAGAACACTGGAGTGGGTTGCCATTACCCCCAAACTCATCGAGGTCACTTCCTCCTCTGAGGGGAAAGGGCTGAAGCGATACAGGTGCTGATGGAGGGACATGGGTGGGTCAGGAGGGAGGTTCTGACAATAGTCTCCGTTTTCACTGCAAAGTAGAATAGTTAAGTCATCCTCTGAGAACCAGGGGATGACGCACGGGGTCTACAGAGACTGGAAAGGTTTGGAACGTCCACGAAAGCCTGGAGCCAGTGCAGCCCGGGCCACCAGAAGGCCGGGGCACTACAGCCTGAAGCTGCTGCGGGGCATCATCAGAAGGGGCTTGCTCACCTGCACTCGGTGACCTGGAGACCCCAGTGCCCACAGCTCAGAGCAGGCTTAGGTCCTCACAGCTGACGCGGGTGCCAACTCAGGAAGGAAAGAACCAATGACAGGGTCTCGAAGGCCCGCCCTGCGGTGGTCACTCCCCTGCTCAGCCAACACGACACCTCACTGCAGTTGTAGCCACGTAAGCATCAGACCTGCTTAGCAGCCCGGGCCACCAGAAGGCCGGGGCACTACAGCCTGAAGCTGCTAAGGGGCATCATCAGAAGGGGCTTGCTCACCTGCACTCGGTGACCTGGAGACCCCAGTGCCCACAGCTCAGAGCAGGCTTAGGTCCTCACAGCTGACGCGGGTGCCAACTCAGGAAGGAAAGAACCAATGACAGGGTCTCGAAGGCCCGCCCTGCGGTGGTCTCTCCCCTGCTCAGCCAACACGACACCTCACTGCAGTTGTAGCCACGTAAGCATCAGACCTGCTTAGTGCAAGTTGGGAAACAGGATCCAGAAACAAGGCCCGGCCTGAAGCAAAGCGCAAGCATGAGAATAAACCCAAACCATCTCGAAAGGGGAAAGAACTACTTCAGTCACTCAGTTAATTAATAAATGGTTTTTTTTTTTTTTTTTTTAATGCAAAGAGGACATAAGACACTTAAACAGAAATGAACCTTGTTCAAAACCAAAGTTTTAAAGGTTAACTGCAAGGGCCTCACCCTTAATACAGTAGTTTTGCTAAGAGAACAACATTCGGTTAAGTTTGGTGTGTCAACCCCGCAAAGTCAGTGTATCAGCCGCGATGATAGATTAGTGGAGCTTTTGCATAAAGCAGCTGTTTAAAAGATGCTGGCCTCCACACAGAGAAAGTATGTCATCTTTCTGCCTAAGCGCAAAAGAAAAAAAGCCTCCACTGAAAAAGTGTCAAATTTGCTGGCTGTTTTGAAATTTTCAGTCTCGATAGAAAGGTCTCAAAGTCTCCTGCCAGAAACAGACACCAAACAAAACTCCAGAACCAGCCTCGCAGCACGTCTGTTTCACCTTTTTCCTCCCAGGGCGGGGCCAGGAGCGGTGCGCGGCAGTGCGCCCACCAGTGCGCCTGCCGT
>SJXQ01009260.1:0-10220 GCA_006408695.1 Aepyceros melampus | reverse complement strand
TGGAAACTGAGAGACTTTATTTTCTTGTGCGCCAAAATCACTGTGGACAGTGACTGCAACCATGAAATTAAAAGACGCTTCCTCCTTAGAATAAAAGCTTTGACAAACCTAGACAGTGTATTAAAAAGCAGAGATACCACGTTGCCAACAAAGGTTTGTATAGTCAAAGCTATGATATTTCCAGTTGTCATGTACAGATGTGAGAGTTGGACCATGAAGAAGGCTGAGCACTGAAGAACTGATGCTTTCAAACTGGTGCTGGAGAAAACGAGTCCCTTGGACAGTAAGGAGATCAGTCAATCCTAAAGGAAAGCAACCGTGAATATTCATTGGAAGGACTGATGCTGAAGCTGAAGCTCCAGTGCTTTAGCCACCTGATGCAAAAAAAAAAAAAACTCTTTGGAAAAGACCCTCGTGCTGGGAAAAACTGAGAGCAGCAGGAGAAGGGGGCAGTAGAGGATGAAATGGTTGGATGGCATTATCAACTCAATGGACATGAGTTTGAGCAAACTGTGGGAGATAGTGAAGGACAGGGAAGCCTGGTGTGCTGCAGTCCATGAAGTAGCAGAGTTAGACGTAACTGAGTGACTGAACAACAACATTTTATGGGTTGCCATCGAAATCCAGTGTTTCCAGGAAGACATTTTAAATATTAAATATAAAACTACAGACCTGTTATGGAGAAGAAAACCGGCTAATTTTAATGGGCTGTAAATAATCATCACAAAACTCATTTCTGGAAATTTAAAGAATATGGTTGTTTCTCATAATGATACATTCTCCTGGTAATAGACCTCTTGACTGATTCTGCTCCACAATCCTGCTGAGACAAAGGACAGGCCCAAATTCTCTGCAGAATGGAAGCCTGAACTGGCCTGCTATACAAATTGCAAGGCTGCAAAACAGTGTCCCAGAAAGAAATCAGACTTGCCCCTTGATAGGCAGACAGTTCTTGATCAGCTCCCCTCAGTCAGAACCCCTGTTCCTTGGACCCATAGTTAAGAATCTTAGAGAAAAGGACTCTCTGAAACTAGCTGAAAAATTGCGCTGTCTTGCCAGCAGAATTTCAAAAAAGTTGTTATTATCAGGTCAGCCTTGGGGTCCATGAGCCCTCATCACATTTGATTATATGAAACATCCATTTCGCCAGCATCGCCCAAAGGAAATTCAGTAGGATTCAGTGGGTCAGTCTCATTTTCTCAAGTGCAGACAAGGCTTTGAGATGACCTGTGACTCAGCCTCATTCTCCCCAGAAGGAAAAGCAGTGCCTCTGGCACAGCTGAGCCGGTGTTTCTGGAATCACTGAGAGCATATCCCCCCCAGGAACTGCCAGACATTTCTTGGGTATATTATCCTAATCTGTATTCTAGAACAGCTCTGGACAAGATGTGTGAGTAATACTTTAACTGGGGGCTGTTTGGCAAGTTTAGAACATAAAGAATCTCTTTCTATACTCAGTGATCCAGTGTTAGTCGCTCAGTCGTGTCCTACTCTGCAACCCAGTGGACTAGAGCCTGTCAGGGTTTTCTGTCCATGGGATTCTCCAGGCAAGAATACTGGAGTGGGTTGCCATTCCCTCCTCCAGGGGATCTTCCTGACCCAGGGATCAAAGCCAGGATCTCCTGCATTGCAGGTGGATTCTTGACAGTCTGAGCCAGCAGGAAAGCCCTGTGATCCAGTAAACTGGGCGAGAATCCTTGTGACACGAAAGCAGACCCTGGGGTTGGGGCCTGGCAACCTGACCTTTTGGTTTTGGTTGGTCTTTTGTTGTTTGTGTTTTTAACGTCTTTGGTCAATTTATTTTTAAATTTATTTTTAATTGGAGGATAATTGCTTTAAATGCTGTGTTAGTTTCTGCTGGACAACAGCGTGAATCAGCCATAAGTATAGGTGTCTCTCCTCCTTAAGCCTTTCTCCCACCACTACCCCCAACCCTACCCAGCTAGGTCATCCCAGAGCACCAGGTTGAATCAGCTTGAGTTATAACGTGACCACCAGGAAACTCTGAGCCCCGACAAGGGTGCCAGCTCCAGTTGTCTGGTGGTTTGGAGGATCAGACTAAACACAAGAAGCCCCTGGAGGATTAACATGCAGGTTCCTGGGCTCCTCTTCTGTAGAATCTGATCCAATGCATGTGAGACAGGGGCTGGGAGTCCATGTATTTAATCAGTTCTCCAGTCATTTATTTTTTTATATTCTTTCTTAAACTCAGGAAAACACTACACAGAGAAATGGGGTGGCAGGGAAAATACTTGCACTCTGAGTCACTCAGGCCGGGGCCGGTCCTAAGGTAATTTGAAAGGAATTGAGTCTTAATTACCCAGAACATCAGAGCATGGGGTAGAGCATGACCTTTCTGGCCCCGTGAAATGAGGAGCTCGCCCTCCAGCCCAAGGAGCTGAGCACAAAGAGCCCTCGCTCCACAAGGACTTGAAGCACTTTAAATCAATTTGCTTCTTATTAAGATGCACTTCAATAAGAAATCATTTCAACTCTTCAGCCACAAAAGGATAGCCAGTCATTTAAAGCTTCCTGAGTGCTTCGGTTGATTAAAAAGCTTTTAAAGAGTATGGTAAATATTTTACCAGAAGGATAAGTCATTCAATAAGAAGATTATTTATTAAAAACTAGTAATTTATTTAGTTCATATATCTCTATTTTCATGGAAATGCATTCTTTCCATCTGGGCCTACTTTTCTACTCCCACAACAGATTACCCTGTGAATTGATCATTCTGTAATACACAAATACATTGAAGTATAACTTAACTTGTGAAAGTAATGAGATTTTACTAATAACAAGGCATATCTGTAAAATTACATTTAAAAAGGACTCTTAGAGGGTTTTAAGCATAGTTTCATGTACTTAAAAAGAAATCATGTTTGCTATTTTGAAAAAGAATGAGTTTCTCGTTTATCATCCATCCTAAAGGAAGTAGCATGACTGTTTTTCCTTCTTATTGATAAGAAAGAAAGCATTTAATGCTTAGGTCCAAAACCAAGGATTATATTCAAGCACCTACGGTCAAATGTTTTATTTCAATAAAAAAAAAACTTAGAATAGTTTCGTTGCAAGCAATGAGTAAAAATGGACCTAACAGTAAGGATATTTAATGACCTCGTAAAAAAGTCCAAAGGTAGGCAGTTCTGGGGATGTGTAATTTATCTGTTCCATGCCAGCCAACTCCAGGCTGGCTGCTCTGTTCTGACTTCCCCATCATCCTGATGCACTTATCTCCATGCAGCACATCTGGGGACCAACCAAACACCCCTCCCCAAACCCTTTTTCCCTGTCCCTTTCTTTTGTGGATGAGTCGTGTCCTCTCATGAGATATGTTGAAACCCTGCCCCAGGACTTCAGAGTGTGACCTTATTGGCAAGCAGAGTCTTTGCAGATGTCATCAAGTTAAGATGAGGTAATGCTGGGTTGCGATGGGCCCTAATCCAGTGACTGGGGTCCTTTGAAGAAGAGACACAGAGAGGGACACAGACACAGCGTCCTGTGATAATACAGGCCAAGACTGGAGTGATGTGTCTACAAACCAAGGAGTACCAGCAACACCAGTAGCTGGGGGAGAGGCCATGCTTTTATGGCTTAAGAGTGGAAATGATTTCTTACTGAAGTGCATCTTAATAAGAAGTAAATTGATTTAAATGTTCAAGCAAACTGATTTAAAGTGAAGAGTGAATGAGGACTCTTCACTCTCAGCCCCTTGGGCTGAAGGCAAGGTCCTCACAGCCTCCAAAAAGGAACAACCCCAGGACACCTTGATTTCGGACTGGCAGCTCACCTTCCTCTCTGCCTGCATCTGCCCTTTGTCCCAAAAGCTCTGAACCCTCCCTTCTTCTCCAGACCTCACTAACTCATTCGGGCTGTCTCTGGGTGCCTGGCTTAGCATTTTATAGTCGGCTTTTTAAAAGAAATCAAAGCTAGCATATCGAGGGTTAACTTGCTTTCGTGAGATTAACAATTTTGTTTTCATAAGCAAGAAAAATGAGATTGCTCTGGTGCTGGCAACTTCAGTAATCAAAGAGAACCTTAAGAAAACTGAGCATTGCAAAGGGAAGAGGGAAATCATGAATTTGAACGAGTCCACGCAACCAAACATTTTATTATGAACATTTACAAACATACGGCACAGCTAAAGGAATTTGCACGGTGAGCACCTGTGTCCACACCTCAATTAACACGTGGCGGCACTCGCTTTGTGCTAGCTCTGTTCTCTTTCCACCCCTCTCCCCATCTGAGAATTAGTTTTTTAATTAGATGATTTCCAAATTGCCCTGGGGACTCTCTGTAGGGAAAGTGCAGAGCAGAGTCTGAGTGCCTCTTTTCCAAGTTCATCAGCCCTTTGTAGATAGAAGCCCTTTGTACTTGGATTTATAAGAAACACATACTTGGTCTTTGCCCCATTTCTGGCTCAGAGATCCTGAGACCCTTGGGATTTCCTAAGTGATGCAAACTATAAAGGTGTCTTGATAGCCAGAACAAACCACACCTGAGGTTACCTTAATGAGGTGATTTTTGGAAATTAAGTAAGGATAGGGCTGGTTGCCAGGGGAAACAGCCCTGTGATTGGAGGGTTGGAATCTCGGTCCCACCCCCTACACTTCCAGGGGGCGGGAGGGGCTGGAGGTTGACTCTGGTGCCAGGGGCCAGTGGTTTAATCAACCAAGCCTCAGTAACGAAGCCGCCATAAAAACCCAAAATGCAGAGGCTCAGAAGGCGTCCAGGCTGGTGAAGACAGTCATGTCAGGGAGAGTGGTGCACTTGCACCTCTTCCCCCACCCTGCCCCATACAGCTCTTCCATCCGGATGTCATCTAGTTGGTAAGTAAAATATTTTCCTGAGTTCTCTGAGCCACTCCAACAAATTAATCAAACCCAAAGAGAGGGTCGTTGAAACTTCTGAATTATAGCTGCTAGGGCAGGAGCACAGGTAACACCTGGACTGTGATTGGAGCTGACACAGAGCCCTGAGCCCGAGGCGTGAGATGCTGTCTCTGAGTAGATGGTGTCAGAGGTGACTTGAACTGCAGGACCCCCAGCTGCTGTCAGGGGATTGCTGGGTGTGGAAGAAGGAACCCACATGTGGGAGTGGGCTCTGAATCTACCCCACCGCCCCTCAACCAACACATGCCTCTTATTCATGGCCCCTGAAATCTGTCCCCAACCCAACCTGCATCTCAGCCTGGTAACCTATTCAACCTTTAAGACCCAATTCAACTGTTCCCTTTCAAGGGAAAAAAGAAAACATGCTAGCCTCAGTTCTCTCAAGGAGAGATAGCCTTCCTCTTGTGATCTGCAACGTTTTAAACATGCCTTTAATATGCATCAGTGTCCTCAAACTCCTTGCCATGTGTCTGGCGCCTGGCACAAGTCCTGGCGTGTTGCAGGTATGCACTCCCTAAAATAAACTAAGTAGCCCCACTTGTAAGTGTGCAACCCTTCTTAGAAGTATCACATCAGATGTGAGTTCAAGCTGCCTTGTGACACCTGTCATCACTCCCGTTAGTGGACTAGCCTAAGAGCTCACATACACGTTGGCGAAGGTGCACACCGTGGCCCTCCTTCTGTATAAGGGATAATTCTGTTGCAGCTAAAAGCATGAAACAATATACTGTCTAAGCAGGTGTTTTCTAAAGAGTGGATAAAAATAGCTGCTATTCAAAACAAACCAAAAACATGTTCCGTGATTAAGCTGGGAAAACACTGAACTAAGCAACGTGCACAGATTTCTCCAGTATTTCTTGAAACTGTGAGTCTGCTGACATCCAACATGAATTTCTAAAATGTGACTGTGAAGAAAGGCTTCCAGAAGAGAGCCCTGGAACGGCCAGCTCCACAGGGACAAACCCTGGAAGACCCTCCTCTCTCAACTCTGTTAACCTGCTTTGCCTTGCACCCCCACATCCTGCCATTCAGCCTTAACAGTGAATTTCTCATTCTGTGCTAAACGTGGGTGTGATGGAGTTACCCTGGGCTTTGCTATCTTTCAGTCTGGACGCAGCCCGTTGTGTAACTTAACTGTGGGATCTGGTGTAACACCATCCAGCTGGCGGCCACGGGGAGAGGAAGGTTCCAGGCAACCACTAAGTCACTACGATGTGTCTCTGTCACAGAGGAACCCAGCCTCAAGAAGAGTCTGTGTTATCAGCATACAAAGCCTTAAGGGAGCCAGCACCGCCATGGGAATCTCTGGGGAAATGCCCAGCACCTAAAATCGGCAAAAAGATTCGTTGCATGTTTCTTCTAGTCAGTTTCATTTCATAACCAGCGTGGTAAAATTCGGCTACCTACTACCCATTTTCTGAAAGTGTGCAGTAGGTTTTACATTTTCTTGCAACCATTTAAGTAAAAATAAAATTTTAATGAAAATATAAAACAATAACAAATAAATTTTTTGCAGACCCCGCAGCCTGCAGTTTTAAAAATTGCTGACTGGCTGACCTGGAAACAGTCACCATCCAGGCTGTGTGCCCAGAGCAGTGCCTGGCAGAAAGGAAATGGGCAGCCAACAGTGGACAGTGGGATGCCATGTGCCCTGGAAAGCTGGGCTCAGAGAGAACACGGACCCCAGGAGTCAGTCTCAAAGATCTGCAGTGGCCTGATGAGAAGAATGGTTCTCAGGACGTCGTCTGGGCTAAAGGGAGATACACTCTGGTGCTGGCTCCCTGAGCGTCTGTGTCTCCTCTCACTCCAGGCTGGATGTTTTGTATTTTTAATATTGTATTTTTGAGAGTCTAACCTCTACTCTAGATTTTTAATCTTTGCTTCTTGGTATTTGTTATCAATTTTGTACCTTTAAGAATCTAATATCCGTTTTCACTTAGGGGTGTGATTACTGGTTTGATTGCTTTCTCCCCTTTTGACTCTCCCTTTTCTCCCCCAAGTCACCTCTATCTCCTCCTTCCCCCTTCTCTTCTCTACTTAACTCTGTGAACCTCTCTGGGTGCTCCAGGCTGTGGAGAACACTTAGGGAACTGATTACTGGCTAGATTGGTCCCTTCCCTTTTGACTCTTCATCTTCTCCTCCTGGTCACCTCTATCTCCCTCCTCCCTCTTCTCTTCTCCATGTAACTCTGTGTTAAATGTGAACCTCTCTGGGTGTCCCTCACTGTGGAGAATCTTTTCACCATTAACCTAGGTGCTTTACATCTGTGCTGTATGCGTGGAGAACTCTTGAGGCTACTGTAAGAATAAGACTGAAAGCCAGAGGCAGGAGGCTTAAATCCAAACCTTGAGAACACCAGAGAACTCCTGATTCCAGGGAACATTAATAGACAAGAGTTCATCCAAATGCCCCCATACCTACACTGGAACCAAGCTCCACCCAAGAGCCAACAAGTTCCAGAGCAAGACATACCATGCTAATTCTCCAGCAATGTAGAAACATAGCCCTGAGCATTAAAATATAGGCTGCCCAAAGTCACACCAAACCCATAGACACCCCAAAACTCACTACTGGACACTTCATTGCACTTCAGAGAGAAGAGATCCAGCTCCACCTACCAGAATAGACTCAAACTTCCCTACCCAGGAAACCTTGACAAGCCACTAGTCCAACCCCACTCACAGGGAGCAACCTCCACAATAAAGAGGAGCCACAAACTTCGAGCCTACAGAAAGGCCATCCCAAACACAGCAATCTAAACAAAATGAAAAAGAGAAATAATCAGAAGGTAAAAGAGCAAGATAAATGCCCACCAAACCAAACAAAAGAGATAGTGAGTCTACCTGAAAAAGAACTCAGAATAATGATAGTAAAGATGATCCAAAATCTTGAAAACAAAATGGAGTTACAGATAGACTAGAGACAAGAATTGAGAATATGCAAGAAATGTTTAACAAGGACCTAAAAGAAATTAAAAAAAAAAAAAAGAGTCAGTCAGTAATGAATAATGCAATAACTGAGACCAAAAGCACTCTGGAGGGAACCAACAGTAGAATAACTAAGGCAGAGTATAGAATAAGTGAAGTGGAAGACAGAATTGTGGAAATAAATGAGGCAGAGAGGAAAAAAGAAAAAAGAATTAAAAGAAATGAGGACAACATCAGAGACATCTAGGACAATGTTAAATGCCCCAACATTTGAATCATAGGAGCCCCAGAAGAAGAAGACAAAAAGAAAGCATGAGAAATTGCTTGAGATAATAGTTGACTTCCCTAAAATGGGGAGGAAATAACCACCCAAGTCCAAGAAACCCAGAGAGTCCCAAACAGGATAAACCCAAGGCAAAACACCCCAAGACATATATTAATCAAATTATCAAAGATCAAACACAAAGAGCAAATATTAAAAGCAGCAAGGGAAAAGCAACAAATAACACACAAGGGGATTCCCATAAGGATAACAGCTGATCTTTCAATAGAAACTCTTCAGGCCAGAAGGGAATGGCAGGACATACTTAAAGTGATGAAAGAGAAAAACCTACAGCTCAGATTACTGTAGCCAGCAAGGACCTCATTCAAATATGAAGGAGAAATAAAAAGCTTTACAGACAAGCAAAAGTTGAGAGAATTCAGCACCACCAAAGCAGCTCTTCAATAAATGCTAAAGGATCTTCTCTAGACAGGAAACACAGAAAAGGTGTATAAACTTGAACCCAAAACAACAAAGTAAATGGCAACAGGAGCATACTATCAATAATTACCTCAAATGTAAATGGGCTGAATGCCCCAAGCAAAAGACAAAGACTGGCTGAATGGATAAAAAACCAAGACCCCTCTATATGCTGTCTACACGAGACCCACTTCAAACCAAGGGAAGCATACAGACTGAAAGTGAAGGGCTGGAAAAAGATATTTCATGCAAATGGAGACCAAAAGAAAGCGGGAGTAGCAATACTCATATCAGATAAAATAGACTTTGAAATAAAGGCCATGAAAAGAGACAAAGAAAGACACTACATAATGATCAAAGAATCAATCCAAGAAGAAGCTATAACATTTATAAATATATATGCACCCAACATAGGAGCACCACAATATGTAAGGCAAATGCTAACAAGTATGAAAGGGGAAATTAACAGTAACACCATAATAGTGGGAGACTTTAATGCCCTACTCACATATATGGACAGATCAACTAAACAGAAAACTAGTGAGGAAACACAAACTTTAAATGATACAATGGACCAGTTAGACCAATTGATATCTATAGGACATTTCACCCCAAAACAATGAATTTCACCTTTTTTCAAGTGTACTTGGAACATTCTCCAGGATAGATCACATCCTGGGCCATAAATATAGCCTTGGTAAATTTAAAAAATTGAGATCATTTCAAGCATCTTTTCTGATCACAATGCAATAAGATTAGATGTCAACTACAGGAAAAAAAAAACTATTAAAAATACAAACAGATGGAGGCTAAACAACGTGCATCTGAATAACCAACAAATCACAGAAGAAATCAAAATATGCACAGAAACAAATGAAAATGAAAACACTACAACCCAAAACCTATGGGATTCAGTAAAATCAATGCTGAGGGGAAGGTTCATAGCAATACAAGGTTACCTCAAGAAACAAGAGAAAAATCAAATAAATAACCTAACTTTACAGCTAAATCAACTAGAAAAAGAAGAAATGAAGACACCTAGGGTTAGAAGGAAAGAAATCATAAAAATTAGGGCAGAAAAAATGAAAGAAAGGAGATTATAGCAAAAATCAAACAAAACTAAAAGCTGGTTCTTTGAGACGAGAAATAAAATAGACAAGCCATTAGCCGCACTCATCAAGAAAAAAAGGGAGAAGAATCAAATCAACAAAATTGGAAATGAAAATGGAGAAATCACAACAGACAACACAAATACAAAGACTCATAAGAGACTACTATTAGTAACTGTATGCCAATAAGATGGATAACTTAGAAGAAATGGACGAATTCTTAGAAAAGTATAAGCTTCCAAAACTGAACCAGCAAGAAATAGAAAATCTTAACAGACCCATCACAAGCATGGAAATCGAAACTGTAATCAAAAATCTTCCAACAAACAAAAGCCCATGACCAAATGGCTTCACAGGTGAGTGAGTGAGTGAAGTCACTCAGTCGTGTCCGACTCTTTGCGACCCCATGGACTGTAGCCCACCAGGCTCCTCCCCTATGGGATTCTCCAAGCAAGAATACTGGAGTGGGTTGCCATTTCCTTCTCCAGGGGATCTTCCCGACTCAGGGATCAAACCTGGGTCTCCTGCATTCCAGGCAGACGCTTTAAC
>SJXQ01009259.1:121663-134443 GCA_006408695.1 Aepyceros melampus | reverse complement strand
TTTATAAACTGGTTTTTGTGTAAGTGACATTTTCTCAGGTTGTTAGCATTCAATTTTCCACTGAGGACACACAAGTTTTCATGAACAATTGAATGCAAACGTGGCATTAACTCTGAACATGGCTTCAGTCTTTGATACTGAGACAATGGCAAGTAAGAAATATTTATCACTAGTGCATTTATATGGTGAAGTTTCTCATTGCAGACTCACCAACAACTTTTGACCTCTGGACCCAAAGACTGTCAATTACCCGGCTTACAGAGGTGGAATATAGGGAACCAGAGCATCATTTCTCTGTCATCCAGTTAACATCTTATCACAGGGTGGAAAGCAATTTGTCCAATATTTCAACCACCAGGGAGAATACTTTATTACCTTTGGATAGGTTTGCCTTTCAATCAGATGATTTGAATAGTTTCTGTGGCAAGAGAGATACTGCACTCAGATAATAATTTTGCATTCCATCTTATCATTAATGCTTTAAACCTCATGGGAAGTCACAGTGTCTTTTATGGAGGTCAAAGCAGTTTATAACCTTAATAAAAACTCATAGCCTCAGGAACATCAAGTGTAAACTAGCAAGGGGGATTGACTGCATAAAAATATAATTAGATCACCACTTTGGAATGCACTAGCTAGAGGATTTCAAATGCAAATCAACAGTATGAGAGTACAATGGCACCCCAAACTTAAGTCCTATTCAGAAATACACACATAAATTGGCACTATCCAAAGGAAAATGAGATAAACAATCTTTTCCCCTCTTTATGGAAAGGCACTTTTTATAATTTTATATTTAGTTGCTAAATATTTTTATGGATGCTGTACAGAAATAGGTTAAAAAGCATCTTGATAGATTTGAATTTAAAACAGTTAATAATCATAGTGGTTCTCAGCTGTTATAAATTTATTTCTATATGGCACTTAGGTCACTGTATTTTGAAGTGTGAAGTACAAGATAATATGCAAGAGTGATTTTGAAAACTACATCATCATCTACATTTCCCAAGGAATAGATCACTCCCTCCCAAACATTGCAAAGAAATTATAGTTTTCAATATTTACCTAATCCCTCTTTATGGAAAGGCACTTTTTATAATTTTATATTTAGTTGCTAAATATTTTTATGGATGCTGTACAGAAATAGGTTAAAAAGCATCTTGATAGATTTGAATTTAAAACAGTTAATAATCATAGTGGTTCTCAGCTGTTATAAATTTATTTCTATATGGCACTTAGGTCACTGTATTTTGAAGTGTGAAGTACAAGATAATATGCAAGAGTGATTTTGAAAACTACATCATCATCTACATTTCCCAAGGAATAGATCACTCCCTCCCAAACATTGCAAAGAAATTATAGTTTTCAATATTTACCTAAGTGGTACTCTCCAGTAGAATCACTCACCTCTTTTACAGTTTCCCTTAGCTTCTACTTCCTTCTCTTAGGCACTGTTTACTGGCCCTACTTATGTTCATAGGAAGTAAGAAAGAAAACAGGACCTGCGATCCCAGGCATTGTGATACAGTAAACTCTCATCTTCTTTGACCTCCACAGAAACCTTTAGAGAAAGACATATTCTTACAGACTGTGGATCAGAGAGGTTAAATAATTTTGCAAGGTCATAATCCTGATGAATATCAGAACTTAGTTCTGCTGACTTCACCTTGTCTTTCAAATGCAGTAAAACACACTGTCTATTGCATAAATGAAAAAAGAGCAGGCCAAGTGTTAGGGAATGATCCATGGAAGGATAGTGGTTGGAGTGTCTGAAATAATCCTTCAAGCGGTAACACACTTAACTGGAGGGCTAGTTTTCAGGGTTAGTACTGGGATAGCCTGACATATCAACTGACCCTGAAGCAAATAGGGTGCTAATTTGCACTGGCAGCTTAAACTAGAAGCTAAATATCTAGACTTGTTAGAGTATCAATTTGCTAAAAGTCCACTGGGTTTACCAAGAAATTATTGTTGACTCCTGACCCAAGACCACAGGTGCAATGTCTTGTACCAAAGCCACAGGAGCAGAACCCGAACCAATGTCACCTTCAAAACTGACTGAGCCTCAATGTAACCATTTCCAAAAGCCCCTCTGATCATTATCAGCAGGCTTCCTAACCGCAACCAAATTAGGCAAGAATGTCCACTCTGGTAGTCACCCTAGAGTGGCCTGTTTTTCTGTGTGTCTGACTCTTTGTGACCCCATGGACTGCAGCTTGCCAGGTCTCTGTCCCTCACCATCCCGTAAAGTGTGCCCAAGTTCATCTCCATTGTATTGGTGATGACATCCAGACATCTCATACACTGACACCCTCTTTTCCTTCTGCACTCAACCTTTCCCAGTATCAGGAACTTTTCCAGAGTCAGCTGTTGTTCACATCAGATGACCAAAATACTGGAGTTTCAGCTTTAGCACCAGTCCCTCCAAAGAGTTTTTAGGGTTGATTTCCTTTATGAATGGCTGCTTTGATCTCATTGTGGTCCAAGGGGTCTCAGAAGTCTTCTCAAGCATCACCGCATACAAAGGCATCAGTTCTTCAGCATTCCACCTTCTTTATGGGCTTCCCTGGTGGCTCAGATGGTAAAGAATCCACCTGCAATGTGGGAAACCTGAGTTTGATCCCTGGGTTGGGAAGATCCCCTGAAGAAAGGAATGGCTTCCCATTCCAGTATTCTTGCATGCAGAATTCCATGGACAGAGGAGCCTGGCAGGCTATAGTCCATGGAGTCGCAAAAAGTCAGACATGACTTTTACTGACTCCACCCTTTTTACGGTCCAGCTCTCACAACCATGGCCACTGGGAAGACCATAGCCTTGACAGTATGGACCTTTGTCGGCAGAGTAATGCCTCTGCCTTTAAACACACTGTCTAGGTTTGTCATAGCTTTCCTACAAAGAAGTAAATGTCTTCTGGTTTCATGGCTTCAATCATTATCTGCAGTGATTTTAGAGCCAAAGAACAATTCTGTCACTACTTCCACTTTTACCTCACTATTTGTCATGAAGTAATGGAGTCATATGTCATGATCTTAGGGTTTTTTTGTTTGTTTGTTTTTAATATTTAATTTTAAGCCGACTTTTTCACTCTCCTTCTTCACCCTCATTAAGAGGTTCTTCAGTTCTTATTCACTTCCCACTATTAGAATGCTATCATCTGCATATCCGAGGTTGTTGTTTCTCCCACCTATTTTTATTCCAGTTTGTAACTCATATTCAGGCCAGCATTTTCATGACATGCTCAGTGTATAGGTTAAACAAGCAGGGTGACAGCAGACAGCCCTGACATACTCCTTTCTCAGTCTTGAACCAATCAGTTGTTCGTGCGGGATTTCAACAGTTGTTTCTTGACCTTCATACAAGTTTCTCAGGTACATGTAAGATGGTCTGGTAGTTCCATCTCTTTAAAAGTTTTCCACAATTTATTATGATCCACATAGTCAAAGGGTTTTGTGTAGTGGATATAACAGCGGTAGATATTTTCCTGGAACTCCCTAGATTTCTCTGTGATTTAGGAAATATTGGCAATCTGATCTCTGGTTTGTCGGGAGCCATGTTAGGCATTACTGACAAAATGGAGACACGGCCTTAGCCCCCTCTCCTCATTCCACTGGCACGGACCTCGGATGAAGAAGTTAACTCTTGTGATTCTGACTTGTTTCTTCCTTTCTTCAGTTGAGTTGGCTGGAAAGAATGTTAAGTTGCTTATTGTTCTTGAGAGAAGCGTGAGAAAGCACAAAGCCTTCTGCAGCTGTGCCCAGAAAATAATCTATAAGTAACCATTGACATTTGTTCAAGGATTTTTGCAAAAAATGTCCCAGGATGAGCACATAGGCTGCAGCTTGAGCCCATGGGAAGGATTGTTATCTGAGACCTGTTTGTGGGGGATATGTTTTTGACAAAGGAAGTTTGCTGAGCTTAGGGTTTAAGAATAATTAAGAATAGCTAGAAGCCTTTTTAGGAGATAGTGAGCTTAAGATACTAGGAGCGAGCATGATTTAGAAATATAAGAAGTAAACTGAGGAATGTGGTATGCAGCCCAGACATAAATATGAGTTACAATGAAATCACAAGTAAACACGATTCTGAGAGAATCACTGAAGCAGGAACTCTGTTTGAAGGGCAACAATGAGACAATAATCTGGGTGAGGGGGAACTGAAAATGTCAAACCTCTGACCTAATGCTTTTGAAAAAGTATAAAAGATAACCTGATGCTTGAAATAAACATGTAGTCCTGTACCTCAAGTCAGAGGCTACATAATTTCCTGCCGACACCACTCGTCCCTTCAGGCTGATCCCCTGGCTGCTGGAGCTGGACTCTGGCACTGGTTTCTCTTCCTTTTTTGAACCCAGCTTGTACGTTCGGAAGTTCTTGGTTTGCATAATCCTGAAACCTAGCATGCACGATTTTAAGCATGACCTTACTAGCGTGAGAGATGGTTGTACTAGCATTGTCTGATAGTTAGCACTTTCTTTAGTACTACCCTTCTTGGGAATTGGGATGAGGATTGACCTTTTCCAGTCCTGTGGCCACTCCTGGGTCTTCCAGATGTGCTGATATAAGTAATGCAACACCTTGATGGCATCATCCTTTAGGGTTTTGAATAGTTCTTCTGGAATTCCATCACATCCACTAGCTTTATTGATAGCAATGCTTTCTAAGACACACTTGACTTAGCAGTCCAGAATATCTGGCTCTAGGTGGCTGACCACACCATCGTACTCATCCAGTTCATTTGGATCTTTTATGTACAGTTCTTCTGTGTGCTTTTTCTATCTCTTCTTGATCTCTTCAGCTTCTACTAGGTCTCTGCCATTTCTCTCCTTTATTGTGCCCATCTTTAGGCAAAATATTCTCTTGATATTTCCAATTTTCCTGAAGATATCTCTGGTCTTTCCCCTTCTATTGTTTTCTTCTAGTTTTATGCTCTGTTCATTAAAGAAAGCCTTCTTGTCTCTTCATTCTATTCTTTGGAAATCTGCATTTAGTTGGATATAGCTTTTCCTTTCTCCCTTGCTTTTTGCTTCTCTTATTTCTTTAGCTATATGGCCTCCTCATATAACCCCTGTGACTTTTTGTTGTTGTTGTTTTTTGTTTTTTCATTTGGGGTGGTTTTGTTCTCTGTCTCCTGTACAATATTACAGATCTTCATCCATAGTTCTTCAGACACACTGTTTACAATTTCTAATCCCTTCAATCTTTCATTACCTCCACTGTATGTTCATAGGGGATTTGATTTATGTTGTACCTGGCTGGTCAAACGTTTGATTCATGTTTCCCTGCTTTCTTTAGTCTAAGCCTGACTTTTGCTATGAAAAGCTGATGATCTATGCCAGTCAGGTGCAGGTCTTATTTTTTTACTGAAAGTATACAGCTTATCCATCTTTGGCTACAAAGAATGTGATCAATCTGATTTCGGTATTGGCCATTTGGTGATGTCTATGCATAAAGTTGCCTTGTGTTGTTGAAAAAGGGCTATGACCAATGCATTCTCTTGGTAGAATGCAGTTAGCCTTTGCCCTGATTCTTTTTGTTCTTCAAGGCCAAACTTGTCTGTCACTACATGTATCTCTTGACTTCCTACTTTTGCATTCCAATCCACAATGATGAATAGAACATCTTTTTTCAGTGTTAGTTCTAGGAGGTCTTCTAGGTCTTCATAGAACTGCTCAACTTCAGTGGCCTAACCAGTCACCTAATATCAACTTTCCAGCAGGAATTATAAAAATTGGCTATTAACCTATATAAACTGTTGACTCTCCCTGGTCCATCAAAAGTTTTCAGCCTGCTTCTCTCACAGTGTCCACTTTATCTCTACTCTTTTTTCTTAATAAAGTTACTCCTTTCTGAAATGCTTTGTGTCTGGAAAGTTTTTTCCAACCCATGCTCCAATTGCCTCAACATTTGGTGACACAAATGGAGACTCTTAGAAAGGCTTCCCCAACTCTCCTTTCCTCTCTCTCTCTCTCTTTTTTTTTAAATCTCAAATCCTCTGCAAACAGGCAAGTGACTCAGAAGCAACTGAGGAATTTTGGCCAGGGTTACTCTCTGGCATATTCCAAAAGACCTACAGTCCACCGTGCCCCAGTAGTTACTACCTAAGCAGGTAAGACCTCTCCTTTCCTTTTCTCCTCCTTCTCCCTTACACTGACCACCAGGCCAATTAAAATTGTGTAGACATGGGTCAGGCACTTAAAGTCATTGCCTAAAACTTGAAAATTCCCATGATAGGATCAGGGAGTCATGGAACAAACCAAGCGATTAGTGTGTTCCCTCAGCAAGACAACTTCAATTCAAAGTCAGGCACATATTAATTCAAGCAAAACACTAAATTTTTTCCCCGATCTTCACTTCTGTGAAGGACTACAGGGCAGATTACTCAGTCTACCTTCTCTGCTGCTTTCACTTTTCCTCACTGGTGTGCATGCTTAGTCACTTAGTCATGTCTGACTTTTTGAGAACCTGTGTACTGTAGCCTGCCAGGCTCCTCTGTCCATGGAATTTCAGACAAGAATAATGGAGTGGGAATCTTTCTGATCCAGGGACTGAACCTGTGTGTCCCACTTGTCCTGCACAGCAAACAGATTTACCCCTGAACCACCTGAGAAGCCCCAGGAGCCTAGGAGATGCCTCTGAGTCATCCCAAAATCTGTCTTCCACATTTCAGGGAATTGTCAAAAGGTGAATCATGGTTGTTTCTAGGAACTTCTTTTCTGTCCTTTCCTGCCTTAGCTGCCAGGTGAATTTCCACATGGTTTGTGCCTAGGCTCCTAACTGGTTGCACAATTTGTACCATTCTCTGTCACATGCTCAGGCATTGGTCACCTTTCACTGTTGAACACGACTGTTGAGATGGTTGACCATTTGTGCTTCTAGCTGTGCAGTGTCTTATCTCACACAGAAGGTTCACGGGAGCAGTTGCAACAGCTTCTGTGGCTGGTGAGCTCTTGGTACCCTCATCCTCAGAATAGGCTCAGGTATATCTCAAGAATCCTCCTTCAGATTCACATCTAGGCAGTATTCTCAGGAACTGAAAAAAAAAATGCTGAAAATCTTAAAAACAAAAGGCTTCAGATTATTTTCCAGTGAAACTTGGCCCCACTACAAATAGGGGGACCAAGAAAAATGGTCTTTTAATGGCACACTAAATTATAACATAATCCTCCAACTTGATCTCTTCTGCTGTTCCTTATGTTCAAACTTTCATGGGTCTTAGTCAGAATCCAGATCTGAACGACTCATGCCATATGTGTCTTTCTGTTGTTGTCTTTTCCCCTAATCCTCACTATCTACTTCTCGATCAGATTTTCTGCCCAAGACTTCCCCTGTAATCAAAACACTGAATGAACTCTGCTAATATTCTAAAGAATCCCCTTCTAACTCCTTATATCTCTGGAGGGGGAGGGGAGAGAATGAACCAAACTTCCCCTATTTTTGAAAGTTCCCTTACTCCTTCAGATTCTGCTGATCAAACTAAGACTCCATCTCCTGAAAGGGACAATCCCAGCTGGAAAAACATCTTATCATCCAGTCTGCCCCTATTCAGAGTCAATCTGAACATTCTCTGGTTTAAACATTTTAACTATGAGATCATGACCATAGAAAGAAAAAGACAATAGAGCTATGATATTCTTTAAACTCGAGAGAAAACTGATTAAAATGAAATCTTTTTGAAATTGCAAAACTGGTTCTTTTCACGTGCAATTAGAAAAAACTGGCTTGTTGAGATATATTTTTTTGGAGCTCCAACCCTGAGGAAATAGAAACATGCTTAAGAAAAAGCCTGAAGTCCTTATGTCCTTGAGATACACAGCCCAGTCTGCCTGAGATCTCAAACTTGGGCAAATTAGTAGAACTTCAAGCCAAGAGAAAAACAGAAGAATGGGCAAAGAGACATTTTAAATCACTCGTGGAAAAGTATGAGATCTCTGTCTGTCCTGATTTATGTATCTCTCAGTGTGTGTCTTTGTCTTTGGATAATATTGCTGCTGTTAATTTGTAAACGAGCTCTAATTCAATTGGCCTAAAGAAAAATAAGCACTTACAAATCAAACATCCTAAATATAAGATAAATTAAACTAAATGAACATCAGGTTCATGTGAAAATGTAAATTTTGTTGTTCAGTCGCTAAGATGTTTCTGACTCTTTCAGACCCCCAGACTGCAGCATGCCAGGCTTCCTGTCTTTCCCTTTCTTCCAGAATTTAATCAAATTCATGTCCATTGAGTTGGTGATGCTATCTAATCATCTTATCCTCTGTCAGCCTCTTCTTCTTTTGCTTTCCACCTTTCCCAGCATCCGGGTTTTTCCCAATGAATTGTTGCATTGGGAAATATTCAACGTTAAGTTAATACCTGATGGTTTTTTGTTAAAATAATTAATAAGGACCTATCTAAAGAATCATCAACATTAAGAGCAATACTTTTATTGTGCTTAGGTTCAATTTAAACAAAAGAAGATTCTGTTATATCTACTGCAAATTTTCTAGCAAGGGAAGTAACTCAATGTGAAGAAACTTTTAAGAAATGAAAATGCAAATGTGATAAGAGTTTTGCAGGATTTATGTTTACTAATCTACAGTGTATTGATATAAAGGACAGTTTATATTTTTTAAAGAAAATAGGATATTTTAAATAAAATATATATAAAAATTAATTAAATTTTATTAAGTGAAAAGGAAGTACATATGACTTACTATTTCTGAATGAACAAAGTGATGAATACAGAAAGTGAAAAAAATGCTCGCAGAAAGTAGACCCCAAGAAAAGAGTTTTCTGTGTGGTACAATTTTTTAAGACACTAAAGTGCCTTTGAAATATTTTCTTGTTATTTTGAAGTGAATAACTATTGTTTCATAGTGAATATAAGCTGCTATTAATCTAGAATTTGATGTTCTCTACTAGAGAATAAAGTTTTCTTGGAATGCTGCTTTAGATAACAGATTATGTGAATTACTTTGCCTATAAGTGATTTATATGTTGTGTTTTTTTTTTTTCAAATATTTTGTTACTTTGGTAAAATGAATAAATATTGTTTCACAATGATCTGTGAGAATTATGGCACATATAGATAAAGTCATTTTGTTTCTATAAAAATTAATTCCTCCTTCATTGTCAAATTTTTCTATCCCAATGTTCTTAAAACATGACAATGGTCTATTCCTAAATTGGGGAATTTAAAATGGGCAAACAATGGCTGTAAATCAGTCAAGGTTATGGAAAATCCAAGATGGCCACTTGACTTTTCTGTGCTCTCTGACAAATGTCACCTTTGAATTTGATGGGATAAATTCTTTCTTGGCTGCAGTGTTGAAGCTTTAACAATGGAGAAAAATGAAAGATTAAAAATGGGTCTTCCACTTAGGATATACTTTTTACAATCTCCAATGTTTAGGGAACCCATATCACTGAAAAAATTATACAAGCCTTAACAAAAACTTCACAAACTTCTTAAAACAATTGCTGTCATTATCATCCTCAATCATCAGGCAAAGACAGCAGAACAAATATTAACTACATGGGATTAAATAAACTGCTAAATATGATTGTAATTTTCATGAGTTTTTATCTGACATATTATTGGGTTTTAGTCTTTGTTTTCAGATATAAAGAAGCTCTTCTTCTCAAACTACTTAAAACAGTTTGGTTATTTACATCTGTGGGTGAAATTATAACATTTTCCTTTTCTTTCTGTCTTCTTCCTCCAGAAATGGGAGACACTTGTGTTCTGAGAAGACTTAGCAAGTAAATTAAAAGTTTGCCTTCAACATGTACAGAAATACCAAAGTATTTGGGGAAGCTCTAGGAGAAAAAAAAAATCACCTAGGCAAAATCTGATGACAGGTCTATGGTAACTATAGTCAATGGACCAAAATAATTTTAAAAACAAATTAGTCTTAGCTGTGTTTAATATAAATGGGGGTAATTTTAGACAAAAAAAAATATGTTTCACTAAATATTAAATTCTGATTTTGTTAATTAAGGTCTACATTTACCAAGACTCACTTCCCAGTTAATTCCTTGATGTTACATTATACTATTGCAAGATTTAGTTGAGTTAATAAAAGTACATTCTAAGTTTCTTTCTGAAGCTTAACTTAAAATCAGTCTTTGAATAAAGAACAGTTGCTTCATGATCTATAACCAGGAGTTTAACACCAGGCTATAATCATTTAACAAACAAAGTCAGACGACCTAGATATATACTTCAGTTCAGTTCAGTATGAAAGTTCTTAAATTCTTACTCATGGCCTTACTATTACCTCTAACTATATTTTTCCTTATATTACTTATTTCAGAAAATTGTTGCCTCTTACACTACCAAATGTGTGACTTAGCCCCTAATGAAATGATGATATATGATTCTACATGAGATCAATGATTGTAATAATGTAACTCTAGATACAGAAAGAAGCAAAACGGGGTGATATTTTCCTGGACTACAAGAGACTACTAGCAAGACAAGTATGCTCCAGAACTTTTGCTTTTTTCATGGTCCAATCCAGTAAGAGCAAAGTGAGTGACCTACCAGAAAAATATTTGCCAGACTTGGGAAGGAGCATTCCTAGCACCATGGGACAAAATGGACATGAGATGCCCCTGAAACCATGGTAAAATTTATGGCCATGAAGGTGTTCTGCCAATTGGAAATTAGTAATTTTCATCTGCCTCTACAAAGGTTAAATTAGGAACCACTTCAGCTGCTGACCTTCAACATCCTCTGAAAGGAGTTCAGGGTAGAAATCAGAAATAAGACATTCTGTGCTCTGGGAGAAGCTAGCAGAACAGGCCAGTTATATATTTTCAGATAAAGATTTTCATAAGCCCCAATTATTGCATCTTCTCATACCTAGAGAAACACTAACATCATGGACCAATGTGTATCTGATCCTGGTTCTCCTAGCTAACCCCTCTTTTAGTCCCCTTGGCAGATTTTCTACTTCTATTAACCTTTAGGCCATATGTCTCTAACCATCTAATTAAGCTTGCTTCTTCTAGAACACAACAAATACTTTTCCAGTTGGTGCTACAACAAGGATACCAGCCAGTCAGCACATGGACTACACTAGAACAAGCTGCCTTGTCATTCCATGGACTCTCATCTCCTTTTGTAAATGCACATGACAGAGAGTGGGCATTGAGACCCAGGACCCCACAATGCCCTGTCTAGCAGGAAGAAGCTAGAGTTAGTTTTTGCCCCTTTGTCCAGTGACCCAGGTTCCCATTACCCAAGATGAGGATAGACAGGTTGACAGGAGCAAGGTGTTAAGGGGCCAAAGATTTGGCCCATAAATAAAAAGAGGGGGGATTATTGAGTCATGCCCCAAGGCCACATGTACAAAGCCTTGTACTAAGATCACAGAAGCAGAGCCCAGTGTGAAGATCACCTCTGAAACTGACTGACTCCCATTGTAACCATTGTCAAAAGCTCCCCTGATCATCACCAGAAGCTTCCAGACCCCAAATTGGGCAAGGATGCCCACCCTAGTATTCACTATATAGTGCCTTAACCAATTACCTAAAGTACAAGTCAAGCAAGGGTGCAACTTGAGGATGCAAATGTGGATTTGGATAAAAGCCAGGAATGAAGGAGTATGTAAACAATGAAATAAGGATAAGGAGATAGAAAACAGCAATCTCAGGATCAAGAGTAGCCTTATTTTAGGCTTAGGAGGACACAAGATCTATTTGCTTATTGCCAATGACCAGGAAGTACTGACTGCAACTGTAGGATCAGCTCTTCCCCACAGCCTTACATAGAGACAGGCACTTCATTAGAAAGCTTCCTACAAAATTTTGGCCTTGGTCCTGCCTTATTAACAAAACTAATTTATAACAACTCATGAGCAAAGTATCACTAAATACTCTTCTTTATGTGGATTCCAGGATTGATTTTCTTTAGAGTGAATTATATTCTAGAAATCTGTATGCAGGTCACGAAGCAACAGTTAGAACTGGACATGGAACAACAGACTGGTTTAAAATAAGAAAAGGAGTACATCAAGGCTGAATATTGTCACCCTGCTTATTTAACTTCTATGCAGAGTACATCATGAGAAACACTGGACTGGAAGAAACACAAGCTGGCATCAAGATTGCCGGGAGAAATATTGATCACCTCAGATATGCAGATGACATCACCCTATGGCAGAAAGTGAAGAGGAACTAAAAAGCCTCTTGATGAAAGTGAAAGAGGAGAGTGAAAAAGTTGGCTTAAACCTCAACATTCAGAAAACGAAGATCATGGCATCTGGTCCCATCACTTCATGGGAAATAGATGGGGAAACAGTAGAAACAGTGTCAGACTTTATTTTTTGGGCTCCAAAATCACTGCAGATGGTGACTGCAGCCATGAAATTAAAAGGCGCTTACTCCTTGGAAGAAAAGTTATGACCAACCTAGATAGTATATTCAAAAGCAGAGACATTACTTTGCCGACTAAGGTCCGTCTAGTCAAGGCTATGGTTTTTCCTGTGGTCATGTATGGATGTGAGAGTTGGACTGTGAAGAAGGCTGAGCGCCGAAGAATTGATGCTTTTGAACTGTGGTGTTGGAGAAGACTCTTGAGAGTCCCTTGGACTGCAAGGAGATCCAACCAGTCCATTCTGAAGGAGATCAACCCTGGGATTTCTTTGGAAGGAATGATGCTAAAACTGAAGCTCCAGTACTTTGGGCACCTTATGCGAAGAGTTGACTCATTGGAAAAGACCCTGATGCTGGGAGGGATTGGGGGCAGGAGGAGAAAGGGACGACCGAGGATGAGATGGCTGGATGGCATCA
>SJXQ01009259.1:110512-121513 GCA_006408695.1 Aepyceros melampus | reverse complement strand
ATGCGAAGAGTTGACTCATTGGAAAAGACCCTGATGCTGGGAGGGATTGGGGGCAGGAGGAGAAGGGGACGACCGAGGATGAGATGGCTGGATGGCATCACGGACTCAATGGACGTGAGTCTGAGTGAACTCCGGGAGTTGGTGATGGACAGGGAGGCCTGGCGTGCTGCGATTCATGGGGTCGCAAAGAGTCGGACACGACTGAGCGACTGAACTGAACTGATGGGGTATGGAAAGACGTTGACTCGATCCTCAGCCGTGGAAAGGAATAGTGAGAATAGCAGTAATCCCAGGGTTGTCGGGAGAGGTATTTAAAACCACGGGTTTTGTGCGTTGGCTGGTGCGCGGTGCCCACCCCGCTGTCGGTCAGTTTCCCCGCGAAGGCTAGGGGAACTTGGGGCGCCTGCTCCCTCACGTCCACCAGGGGTCGCTGTTGCCCGCGGGGCTGCGTCCTGGCCGCACTGCGCGGCCTCTCGCCTCCCGCCTCCTTCAACTCCCTCTCCTCTCACCCATCCAGTTGATGGGCTCGCTATACCACCGTTTAATCCAGGAGCAAGAAGTCCCCAGCGATCCAAGCCAGGTCATCTTTTCTGATTCCCGGGGCTGCTTCCTCTGGGTGGCAGGTTCCTTCTGCAGGAATCTCAGGCCGTTGCGTAGGCAGATTTATCTGGGCTGAGTGATCTCCCCCTGCAGATAATTAGCATATTCCTCCTTTCCCTCTGGAGGGCTCTTACCAGAGTTAAGTGAGGCTATGTGCGGGAAAGTACCTCGTAAGCGTTTGGGAGGCTGTCCTGAGTCTCAGGCGTGGGCCCTGAGGAGTCCTTCCTGGTTGCAACCGCCTTTGGGAGTAATTGCGGTCCCTGAGCAGGGATGGAGCCTGTGTGTGCCCACAGGGCCTGGGCAGACGCGGCCCCTGGGAGAGAGGCCCTGAGGACGGTGACCAGCTCTACGGCTGGTAGCCATCCCTGAACCCCAGCCTTTCGGTCACTTACCTGGATGTGGGCTCAGTGTGGCCAGAGATTCTGATTTTTCAGGAGAATCTGAAAATACACCCCCCCCCACCACCACTTGAAATCTCCAACATTGGCCATTAGGGACAGTTTTTTTTCAACCTCTGCGTGGGTCAATCAAAACACTCTGCAGGCTGGTCTCCGTCCGCGGGCGCCACATTGCCGCCTGCGATGGGGTCGTGTTGGAGACATGGTCAGCGGCTGATGGTAAATACCACTGATGACCTTGGGGATGACCTGGGTTTTTAGCTGCCCACAGGCTCTCTGGTGCTCACCTCCTCAGGGACAGACCAGGACTCCCGGCTTCTCCCGAGGGGAAGTAGGAGGAGGTGACCTTTGGATGTCTCCCCTGGACCCAAGCTGAGCCAGTTACCTAGAGGTTCAGAAAGCCCCATTTCGTATCCCACTTTGCTGGGCTGTGCAGCGTCACTCCTTCTCCCTCAAGACTTTTTGCTGAGAGAGCAAGAGGCACTTGATAACCCACTTAGAGCATCGTTCCAGGCTCTTACAGACAAGGAGGGTCATAGTCCCCTCTGCCACCGGGTGGCATTTCTGAGTGTACATACGCGGAGGGTGCTCTCAAATGGCCCAAGAAACTGCTAACTGCACAGTGATGGTTCAACCGCCCCTTGAGAGGTCACCCTCACAGTGCCCATGGACAGTGTGGACGGTCCTCGGAATGGAGGGGCCCCATCGACAGGACTCAGAGGCAGGGGCTGGGAGGAAAGCGTGCCCTTGTGGGTGGGGTTGGAAAGTCCCGATGTTCCTCTCTTCACGCCCGCCCAGAGAGTGTGATCGCAGCTGCGGAGTCCAAAATAGATGTGCTTGGCAGAGGGCCTCGCAAGGTGCCGAAATGGGATTGCGCATGTCGGGCTGCCACTGACGTGCAAGAAGCAGCCAGACACCCTGCCCTGCCCACCCCCCAGCACATGCGTCCAGGGAACCAGACTTCCAGTGGAGGTCCCCATTCGCCTTCACTTCGGACCCCAAGCCGGCAGCTGGATCAAGCAGTCTGAGGAGGTGACCCCGTTTCCCTAAATTAGGAAATGCTGCCCAAAGCTCCCCAGACACATTTATCCTTCACCTCCTCCCCCAGGCTTCACTTCTGTGGAGTGAATGAAATCAGGTTTTAATAAGGATGATACTGCCAAGGGCAAAATAATTCTGGTTCTTTCTCTGTAGCTCCAAAGAGCTTACTGCACACTACACACACACACACACACACACACACACCTTTTTAATAGCTGCAGTTGAATTTTAGAAATAGAATTGTCCAGAACAAAGGAAGGTTATCTCAGCAACATTTTTCATGATTCAGAAATATCGTATCCAACGGATGGAGAGCCACACCCCTTGCCAGTCCCCCGACGTGAAGGTAACCACAGATCTCCTGACCATTTCCAGGGCCTCTGTCTCTGAAGAAGGGAGAGGCGTGCACGTGTGCCGCTGGGGTCTCCTTCTGCTGATGCCAGGCAGGTGTTTGACCAGCATCCATCCTGGAGGGGAGCTGAAGCCATGAGAGCTCTGTTCTCTTCTCCTCACCAGCAAAACCTCCACTATTTCTTCTCCTTTTTCTGAGTTCTCAGCGAGAGACTCTCCCCTCATCTCCCTCAGCCCTGCCGTGTTAGATTTGAGAGTTCACGGTGAATGATAATTGTGGTCACAGCTGGCCTGCTTGGGTCCTAATGATAGCCTCAGACCAGTGCTGTCCAGCAGCGCCCTCTACCTCTGTGGACATGTCCTGTATCTGCACCGTCCAGCGTAGGAGTTACCAGCCACATGTGGTTACTGAATCCTTGAAATGTGGCCAGTAGGACTGAAGGACTGAGGTTTAACTTAAATGTATTTACAATGAAATTGACATTAGTGGCTAGTAGTTACCATTGTTGGATAACTCAGCATTAGACTCTGGAAGCCAGCTTGTACATATTGGTGTTATTCATCCATTTTACAGATAAAGAAACAAAGTCTCTGAGGGATTAAGTAACTTGCCCCAGGGTCTCAGAACCAGCTCTACACGGTACCAAGCCTTGTGTTTGGAGGGAATATTGCTTGGGGAGCTTAATTCTCAACCTTCCTCTGCCTCCTCCATGGACCTGGTTCAGGTGTACGAATGAAAGGGTCTTTCTGCAGGTTGCATTTGCTTATTAGTCCTTCCTTTTCCCTACTTTAAAAAATGTCTTTTTCTGGATATTAAGGAAATACAGGTGCATCAGGGTGAAATTATACAATAACTGATAAAGTTTATTCCATTTACATCCCACTCAGCTACCCTTATTTCCCCAGCTGTTTGTTTTAATTGTGGTGTATAGATTCTGATGGATTTCTTTCATAAACACTCCACCAAGATCAAGACAGGGGACATTTCCATCAGCCCAGAAAGTTCCTTGGGGGGCCACCTTCCAGTCTTTTAAACAATCATTTTAGCAATTTAAGCACCAACCCTTTATTCTAATGATAACTTTGCAATCGATAGATTTTCACTGAATGAGAATTGAGATTCTGAAGTCATTGCTTCTCAGACAGAGGTCTGTGGAGCCTTAAGAATCTGTAAATCTATTCTCCCAACCAAGAGTCTTCCTTTTGAAAAAGGCTGAATGTTACTCCGGATTGGGGATCCCAGTGTCTAGGTCTCCTCTCCAATATACACAAGCCACCGCCCCACTGCAGGGCTCCCCACCCTTCACGGTGGCAGCTGTCCTGTGCACGGAGAATGTCTAACAGCACCCCTGGCCTCTATCCACCAGGCGCCCGTAGCAACCCTCCCCCCAAGCTGTGACAACTAGAGACATCTCCAGGTCGGGCGACATCACCCATGGTTGAGAATCACAGCCCTGCTTAGAGGCTTAGGTCTGGAGAAATTCAAGATCTTGAAATATGTTAGACTGGGGCTTCTATAAAAATAATGATAGTGTTAATAATAAATGAGGGTCATGTTGGGGAATTCTCACCTGAGTGCTTTTCTCCAGCGAAGCCACTCTTGTCCTGCCTCCCTGACAGCATCAGGCTTCTTGCTGGATAAGCCCTCCTGGCAAAAGAAGACTTTGTGATTAAAGCTGCCAGATTCTGAAAAAGACTACAGAGACCCTTAAGGGTTATTTTTTTCTTAACTTGAGATGTGGCCCAACTTTAAATCAGTGCCCTCAGCCCTTATCTGCCATCCCCGTGAAAATTCCTTATAGGCAGGTAACGGGTGTGTGTATTGAGATGAAATTCACACAACATAATGTTAATCATTTAAAAGTGAGCAATTCAGTGGAATCAAGCATACTCACAATGTTGTACAGCCACTGCTCTGTTTCCAGAACACTTTCATCACCCCAAAAAGGAAGCCCCACACCAATAAACCATTGCTCCTCACTCTCCCCCTTCTTTCTCCCCTGACAACCACCAATCTACTTTCTCTTCATAGATTAGCCTATTCTTACTACAGCATATATATGGCATTTTAGAATGTCCTTTTGCGTCTGGCTTATTCCATTGACCATGATGTTTTCAAGCTTCATCTATGTTGTAGTAGGTGTTGGTATTTCATTCCTTTTCATGGTCAAGTAATATTCCAGGATATGTCCATTCATCCAGGGGTGGGTGTTTAGTTATTTCTGCCTTCAAGTTATTGTGAATAATGCTGCGCCAACCGTGCTAGTGGCTGTGAAGGGATTTGGTGTTTTTACAGGATGTATGTGGTGCTAGTGGTAAAGAACCTGCCTGCCAGTGCAGGAGACATAAAGGACTAGGGTTTGATCCCTGGGTGGGGAACATCCCCTGGAGGAGGGCGTGGCAACCCACTCCAGTATTCATGCTTGAAAGTTACCACGGATGGAGGAGCCTGGCAGTCCATGTTCATAAGGTCACAAGGAGTCAGATATGACTAAAGTCACTTAGCTCGCACGCATGTATTTGGCATATAATCATTATAGAAAGTGAAAGTGTTAGTCTCTCTGTCCTGTGCGATTCTGTAGTCTCTCCGTTGTGTCAGACTCTTTGCAACCCCATGGACTATAGCCTGTCAGGCTCCTCTGTCCATGGAATTCTCCAGGCAAGAATACTGGAGTCGATAGCCATGCCTTTCTCCAGGGGATCTTCCCGATTCAGGGATCGAACCTGGGTCTCCTTAATTCAGGCAGATCTGTACCATCTGAGGCACTCATATCAAATATCCTTTTCTAGAGGAGCCAAGATATCCATGTCTAGAAGTAGTTATCACAAATAGACCTTTTTATTTACAGACTGTAGGTGTGCTTGGTTGCTAATGGCAACCGAAGCAATATTTCAGATTTACAGACCTGGCCACAGATAGCAACAGAAGAGTCTCATTTCCTTTCCCAGAATATAAACTTTCTCTGATTCACAAAGAAGTCTCAATGAAAAATGTCAAAATTAATAACAATAATATCCAGAAGTTACTGAGCGGTTAACCACATGTCAGATTGTGGGCTCTGTTGTATGAAACGGCTTCTATTTTTATCTCTGTCTTACACACGAACTCCCTAAAGCTGAATGGCTATTAAATGGGAAGTAAATGGCTGTTTGGTGTCCTGGGGTTCTTAAGTGGCCAAGCAGAGACTGAGGCTGGGCAAACTGAGCCCAGGACCTGTGCACTTAGCCGTGACCCTGTGCCGTCTCTGGAGGTGATCCGCTCCCTTTGAATCCCGGATGCTGCGGGAGGAGCTGTGGTCTCCGGGCCAGCAGCAGAGTCTGGAAGCCCTGCGATGGTCCTGGGTAAACCAGCCCCCTCTGAGCCTCAGTTTCCTCATCTGAAAGCAAGAGGACTGGACTGAGTGCTTAAGGCCCAGCTGCTCTGACACCCCAGGACCCCTCCTCTTGGGGAAGAGAGCAGACCCCTCACCTTTGCGAGATGTCTGGGGATGAGGGAGGCGTCCTCAGAAAAGAACCCCACATTTGGGGCCTGGCCCGGTGCTGACCCACTCACTCGTGGGCTGGGGACAGGACACGCCCTCTTGCCCACCAGCCCCGGGGCTGACTGGCACTGCCTGCCTGCCAGTGGGACCCCACAGATGCTGAATCCAGCCCAGCACCAAGCCTGGAATCTGGATCTGCTGCTCGGCAGATGCGTTCTGTTTAATCAAGAAAAGTGGATCCCTGGACCCTGCCGCCACCACGCTGAGCTAATGCTTTGGAAAGAGGTGTCGGTTTGCAGCCACGGAGGACGGTGAGGGAGAGCCTTTCTGCTTTGTCATTATGACTCTTCCCCGAGGAAGCCAGAAATAGCTGTGGTGGGGCCGGGGTTCTGCCTGGGAAAGGTTCCCCCTCAGAGAGCAGGTGTCAGTGTGGCCTTTCTGTGGAACTCAAAAGCCCTTATCTAATTAACGGGTCAGAGAACCTATAAATCTCTTTTATGACTGGCCAAGGCAAGTCCTCTGTCGTGAACTAACCCATCCCCCTGGGAGCAGGATGACGCAGGCAGGAATCAATAAAAATAGATGCCCGGGATGCGGGTGAGGTCCTGGGCGAGTCCCAGCCCCTCTCTGGAGCTACTTCAGGCCAGCTGATATGTAACATTTCAGATTTTCACATGGAGAGGGTATTATGTGTAAGCCATGTATTTCTTAGGTAATTGAATCTTAATTTTTGAATCTTAAAAAATTGGAAACAGCCAATTGGAAACAGCCATGGTTTTTCTCCTACAGACCTTAGGAACATCCTGATCTGCATATTATTATTTTGCTCTCAAATTGAGTCTGTTTTCCCTGTTTTGTTTTCCTCATAGCTGTTATGTGTTTGAAACTATCTTAGGCATCAGTTTACTTTGAGGGGCGCGGGGAGTCTGTCTCCACTTGTTAAAATGTAACAGTAATAACGTCATATCGAGCTTATTCCAGTGCCAGGCACTGTTTAAAGTGCCTTGTATGTAAATTAATTCATTCAAACGTTACGACAGAGCCTAGGAGAGAATATCCTTTTAATATCCCCATCTTATAGATGAGGACACTGAGGCTCAGCGAGGTGAAAAGGTTTGCTCAAGGTTGCTGACTCTAGGATCTGGCTCTTAATCGTCGGCCATGCCTTCGCCAGGCCCAGCTTGCTGGTCCTAAGGGCAGAGTTCGTGGCTGAGGGATCTTTCGGGGCGAGTTTGCTGACGGCCTCATGGGCACATGGTACCGAAGGGGAAACTGGTCCACAGGTGCTGTTCCTGTCACTTCATCCCTAGGTCTGGCCTGAAAGAGGCTGCTGAGCCCACCGAGAAAAGGCCCCTCAGACGCTCAGCAGCTGGCCCCCCACCCTGCTCCCAGCCTCAGTTCTCCAATTAGTCCCCACCCTCCAGGGACTTGCCAGCAGAAATCACTTGTTCCCCTGTGTCTGGAAGCACAAACTTGGCCCCAGCCTCCTCCTGGAGAAAGATGGAGAGATTCTGTAGGCTCACTTTTGGGTGCCCCTGGATGGCGCACTCCAGGCGACCAGGAAGCAGGGTACCGCCTCCTGCAGATTTCCCACCGCCACGCACCCTTGGCTGAGCCGGTGCAGAGACCCCGGGCCTGGCATCCAAAGGGGACCCGTGGCAGCAGGACCTGCAAAGTCATCACCTCTCGCTATTTTTATCTTGAGGGAATGCACCTGATATTTGCAAACAAACCTGGAAAAGTGTCTAAATCTGGGGAAGGTGCTTGGCCAGATCGGATTTCTCATGATTTAAGCAGAAAGTTTAAACTTCTCCTTAAGCCCAGAGCCAAGGACAAAGGACAAAGTGCTGGGCTGCGCCCCAGGATGCGGGCTGCGCCCCAGGACGCGGGCTGAGCCAAGAGACGAGCAGGCAGCAGGGGGCGCAGAGAGGCTCTGAAATGTGCTAACTTGCCCCCGCTGCGAGCAGACAGCCGGTGCCCGGGACAGGGCCTGCCTGCCAGCGTCGGCGGGACAAACAGGCCCTGTGCCCGGCAGCTCAGGTTTTGTTTCAGGAGCAAAGGAACAGAAACAGTGTAGACTCGGATGCTGAAAAGCGGAAACGAGAGTGGGATTCCCTGGTTTGTTCCCTCCCTGTCAGTGAAGGGGGTCTTGTCTCCTGGGCTCTTGGGGACCCTCACTGATGTTGACCCCAAAGCTGCTGACTGACCTTTAGGTTGGCAGATCTCCAGATTTCCCCCCAAACTGATGAAAGGAAATCTTGTGCTTAATTTTTTTTGAAGTTCAGCAGTGTTTCTGTATTTTAATTAAAATATTTTCTTCATTGTGTTAAAATCGCGTGCCATAAAATTGACCATCCTAACCGTTTCCACGTGTACCATTCAGTCGCGTGAAGTTCACTCACATTGTCGTGCAGTCATCACTACCATCCATTCCCATAACACTTGTATCAGTACAGCTGAGACTATCCCTCTTAAACACTAACTCCCTTCCCTCCCTTGCCCGCACCCTGCAACCACCATTCCACTTCCTGTCTCTATGAATTTGACGACTGCAGGTGCTTCATCTAAAGCGGAATCGCACAGAATTTGTCCTTTTGTGACTGGTTTCTTTCACTCTGCACAATGTCCTCAAAAGCTCATCCATGTTGTGAAAGTGAAGTCACTCAGTCGTGTCCGACTCTTTGTGACCCCTTGGACTGTAGCCCACCAGGCTCCTCCGTCCATGGGATTCTCCAGCAAGAATACTGGAGTGAGTTGCCATTTCCTTCTCCAGGGGATCTTCCCGACCCAGGGATCGAACCTGGGTCTCCAGCATTGCAGGTAGACGCTTTAACCTCTGAGCCACCAGGGAAGCCCATGGGAGCCCGTCCATGTTGTAGCAGGCGTCAGGATTTCCCTGACCCAGGGATCGAACCTGTGTCTCCGCATCTCCCGTGTTGGAGGCGGGTTCTTTCCCAGGTGAACCATTAGGGAAGCCCCAGCACCTCAGTTTTGGGGTGAAGATGTCCTGGAGGAGGGAATGGCAACCCACTCCAGTATTCCTGCTGGAAAATCCCATGGACAGAGGAGCCTGGAAGGGCTACAGTCCACGGGGTAGGGAAGAGTCGGCCAGGGTAGCACACAGACGCTATCATCCTGGATGGCTCAGAGCTAGACCCTCAGAACAAGCTTGTAAACGTTGGTGTTACTCGCCTGTTTTACAGATAAAGAAACAAAGTCTCTGAGGGATTAAGTCACTTGCCCCGGGGTCACTGAATTATATTCCATTGTTACAGCATTTTGCTTACTTATTCATCTGCCGATGAGCACTTGGGTTGCTTCCCCATTTTAGCTATTGTGAATAAAGCTGCTGTGACACGGGTGGGAAAATCTCTCTTCAGACCCTGCTTTCAATTCTTTTGCATGTATACCCAGAAGCGAAATTGCTGGATCGTATGGTAATTCTATTTTTACTTTTTTGAGGAAACATCCTCCTGTTTTCCACAGCAGCTTCATCATTTTACATTCCCAACACAGGGCACCAGGGTTCTAATTTTCCCACATACTCATCAGCACTTGTCATGGTCTTTTTTTTTTTTTTTAAATGTAGTAGACACCCTCTGGGTGTGAAGTGGTATCTCACTGAGGTTTTTATTTGCATTTCTCTAATGATTAGACATATCAAACATCTTTTCCTGTTAACCATTTGTATATCTTCTTTGGAAAAATGTTGGCTTGAATCCTTTGCGCATTATTAATCATATCGTTATATGAAGATCCCCTGGAGGAGGGCATGGCAACCCATTCCAGTATGCTTGCCTGGAGAATCCCCACGGACAGAGGAGCCTGGCGGGCTGCAGTCCATGGGGTCACAAAGAGTCAGACACGACTGAGCGACTCAGCACAGCGCAGCCATATTGTTTGGGGGATTGTTGAATTGTAGGAGTTCTTTATCTGTGTTGGATATTAACCCCTTATCAGACATAAGCTGTGCAGCTAATATTCCCCTGCTTTCCATGGGTTACTGGCTCACTCTGTTGATGGTGTCCTTAGATGCACACAGGTCTTAAATTCGGAGGTATTCCAATTTATCTATTTTTTCCTTTGCTGCCTGTGGTTTTGCTTAACGTTTAAAAAGCCATTTTCTTGGAAACCCCCATGGTTTTTCTCCTACTGTTCTTAGAAATGTCCTGACACGCATATCATTGTGTTTTTCTAGTAAGATCTTCCTTCCAAGTGATTCGCGTGGGTTCTGACTTCAGTGCGTCCCGGGAGATGGTGTCTGCAGCCTGGCCGTCTGCACCCCGCAGGTGCCCACATCGATCTGGAAATAATGCCCCAGTGACTCACTGCTTGGGGTTAAGGCCCCCTGGGAAAAGGCAGGCTGTTCCTGGGGTCTGGCTCTCGGACCTCTTTTAGCAGAGAGCCCTGGGCGGTGGGCTTCCCCAGGGCTGGGCCTGGTCTCAGCCCTGAGACCAGCCCAGGAGAGAGGTTCAGAGCCCCCAGTGTCACCCTGCCCAGAGGCTCCTGTGCTTCCTCGAGGCCCCTCGAGGAACAGGCCAGCTATGAGGCTCAGGGGCAAGGCGGCACTGCCCACGTGGAGAGAGAGCTCCCCTGGGCCCCTTCTCTGCGCTCTCGGCCCTGGACTCCCCGTTCTCCACGTGCGTGTTCCCTCAGGGGACCTGGAAATGGCCCCTTTCGGTCAGTCTTTTCCATTCTGGCGCTAAGTCATTCTCTGCCGGAGACGATCTATTTTGGACCTCCTTTTTTTTTTTCGGTCTGGTCTGCTTACTTCATCCGTGTGGGTCTCCTGTGGGTTCCACATCACAGATGCTTCATCCCCTGGCTGATTCTCAGAAACAGAGCCAGCCACGTGGGGCGAGCTGTTCTCAGGCACAGATGGCACCGACAGGAGCCGGAGCGGGGGAGGCAGGAGGTGGGCTCCTGTTCTCCACCTGGACCGGCCGTGGGGACAAGGCCGTCCTTCGAAATCAGAAGGAGACAACCACAAAGCTGCTTTGAAAGCCGCCTTCCCCGAGCCCTGGATCTCGTGAACACGCCCCACAGCTGCTTTCCATTCCCTGGGCTGAGGTCTGGCAGTCTGTAGACTGATATCTTTTAAATTCAGATGCCCTCTACCACATGTACAT
>SJXQ01009259.1:76870-99841 GCA_006408695.1 Aepyceros melampus | reverse complement strand
CCCCTGTGGAGGTGGGGAGTGGGGGCCGAGGGCAGGTGGGTCTCAGGGTGAAAGGGAGGCATTGAGAGATCAGGGATGGGGCGCAGAGGCGAATGGGCAGGGCCAGGAGGAGGGGCGTGTCCCGATGGTCCCTGGACTGGGGGTACCCGCCACTGAGCCCACAAATCGGAGCAGCCCCCAGGACTTGCCCAAGGCAAGCGGAAAGCCCAGGGCACCGCTTGCACAGAGCTGCCGCTCAGAGCGTGAATTCTTGGATGCAGACAATTCACGTGCTCCCCCGCTACCTCGCCCTTCCACGGCACTCAGTGCTCGTGAGGGCACAGGAGCGTTACTGCCACGCCTTCTGGTGAAACTCAGCACGCAGACCGGCAACTGGCAGACTGCAGGTGACGAGAGGCCTCTGACCAGCACCCCTGCAGCCCCAGCACCAGCCAGCGGGGACTCAGCCGAGAACCGCCCCTTCCTGACTGTGCGTGCCCGCTTCTTACTTAGGACCACGCGGAGCCACCACACAGCTGCCCTGGCATTGCGCGGGGCGGCCGGCTGCTCACCCCTGGGCCGACAGCCTCCTGAAAGGGCAGGCCTGCAGCCTCTCCCTGCTCCCACCCAGGAGAAGGAGGCCGCGTCTCCGGCATCTTGTGGTCTGTACCTCTTCCATGAGGCCAACGAAGTTTTTTATTTTTTTTTCCTTCACTTTTTATGAAGATGAAATCCACACAACACGAAACTATTTTAAAGTGAACAATTCAGCAGCATTTAGTACATTCACAATGTTGTACAAACACCACCTCAGTCTAGTTTCAAAACATTTTCATGGTCCCCGAAGGCCCACCCATACTCTCCCCCAAGCCCCTGGGGCTTGGTGGGCCAAGTTTATATGATGCTGACCAGATTATTTTTATTTTTTTGTCTCTGTTGCCACATGCAGAATCTAGTTCCCTGACCAGGGATCGAACCCTGGCCCCCCTGCTTTGGGAGTGTGGAGTCTTAGCCACTAGACCGCTAGGGAAGTCCCCTGCTCAATTAGTTTTAACACTCCCCTTCTCTATAAGACAAAATTGTTTTCAGTAATAATTATGGAAAGACGATTACTTTCTAGATTTGTTCCTTGCTTTTCAAGCCATCAACAATTTAGGAAAGAATTCATTTCTATTTTTGAAAATGTGATCCCAAATCAGTAAACTATTTCACATGTGAACTAAATGTTAGCACTTAATAAAAACATCACACCTTGCAGTTCACACTTCGTTTCATGGTTCTAAGACGACATGCAAATCCCCAAGTGGTCACGTGAGAGGACAGAACAGAAGAAACTCGAGTTCTGGGTCTGGTCTTTATCATTTCTGTCCCTGAAAGATGAAGAGACAGCACAGGGGTGAGAGACACAAATGATACCAAAAGTTGGCTCTGGCAGCTTTGCACCGCTCCATAGTGGTCTGTGCCTGGTGGGACCAGCTGCCTAAGTGTGAGCTCTGCGTCAGCCTCCATGGAGAATGCAGTGCCTGTAAATAAAGATGTGGGGGACATCCCTGGCCACCCAGTGGCTAAGACTCTGAGCTCCCAACGCAGAGGACCTGGGTTTGATTTCTGGTCAGGAAACTAAATCCCATGTGCTGCAACTAAGAGTTCTCATGCAGAAATAAGGATTGAAGATCCTGAGTGCCACAACTAAGACCGAGCGTAGCCAAATAAATGAACAAATCTTTTTAAGAAAAGAAATAAAGATATGCAAATTTGAACTTACATCTATGTTTTTAAAACCCAACAGTAACTGCAACAAATTGAACAAAAAGTAAACCAACCATAATCCTTTTTCTTCCCAAAGAGGAGTGTTTTATCATTGACATTCCTGAGAGTTGTTGGCACAAGGTGATCATAAAAATCAGATGAACATTGGACCAAGCTTATTATTATTAAATCCTCAGCAGATAATGCCCTTCCTCCTTGCCTGCAGTTGGGGTGAGTGGTCTGCTCCTCCAGCACTGCCCTAGTTTCCCATTGGCCTGGCGCTCCTGGGGGAAAGATGGAAACAGCTTTCCAATCCTCCCTGGACATGGAGGGGAAGCCCACAGCCCTGCTGGTGGGTGGTTGTCCCCATGTATATCTAGGAGAGCCTACACTTTGCAAAAGAAAGGGAAGAGACGGAAGAAATCAATACTGAAGCGGGCAGGGATCCCCTCTGAATATACATACAGACCTGAGTATACATTCAGATGCTGAAGCCCTGAGTATACATTCAGATGCTGAAGCTGAAGCACCCATGCTTTGGCCATCTGATGGGAAGAGCCAACTCACTAGAAAAGACCCTGATGCTGGGAAAGATTGAAGGCAGGAGGACAAGGGGACGACAGAGGATGAGAGCTGGATGGCATCACCGACTCAGTGGACGTGAATTTGAGCGAGCTCTGGGAGATGGTGAAGGATAGGGAAGCCCAGCGTGCCACAGTCCATGGGGTTGGACAGGACTGAGTGACTGAATGACAAATACATACAGACCACCCACGGCCGCACCACACGACAGGACGGAACTCTGAGCCCGCCTCTGCCACACCAGCACAGAGCCACCAGGACTTGACTACCTGCCAGTTTCTCGTGCTCACTCAGCGTATTGCGGTGTTCATTTTATGATGAGTGTGGGTCAAATCATCACGTTGAACACCTTAAACTTAGTGCAGTGTGTCAGTTGTGTCTCAGTAAACCTGGACGATAAAAGCACTTTGGGTGCCTGAATGCATCATGGTATCCTGGGTTGGCCCCAGGAACAGAAAAAAGGACATCCGTGGGACAGCTGGTGAAATGTGAATAACGCCTGACTTCTAGAAGTCAAGCTGATACTGCATGGCCCCAAGGCCCTACCATTAGCCACATTCCTAGACTGCCTGGTGTGTGACCCAAGCCCTCCAGGTGAGTGAAGACACCCTTATCATCAGCACAGACATTCCACGGATTACAGGTCACTGCCTAGGTTCCAAGGGCAAAGGCCAGACCTCTTTGTGGATGTGATCAGTCCTTTACTGCCTATGAACTGTTTAGCATAAAGCTGACTTTGGAGGCTTTGAAATCACCCTGCCTTTCAGCAAAGCCAAGAAGGGGCCAGGGAGGCAGGTCTGAACAGCCCCAGTTGAGTTCCCCAGAAACACTGGGGGACCCTGTTCATGCTCCTCCCATCAGTCTTCCTTGAACTTGCCCATCAGTGGCTCCCTGGGCGTCTGGGAACCTTTCCAAACAAGAGTGGAAGGAGCGGGGCTTCCCTGACAGTTCAGTGGTTAAGACTCCGTGCTGCCAGTGCAGGGGGCATGAGTGTGATCCCTGGTCACTGAAGCAGATCCCACCTGTGAAAGTGTTAGTCACTCAGTCATGTCCAACTCTTTGCGATCCCATGGACGGTAGCCCGCCAGGCTCCTCTGTCCGTGGAATTTTCGAGGCAAGGATACTGGAGTGGGTAGCCATCTCCTTCTCCAGGGGATCTTTCTACCCCACATCGTGGGGGGTACTGTACCCCCCCAATGCCATTCACACCTGAGCCCTTGTGTCGTCTCCACAGCTCAGCCCATGTCCCGGCCGGGGTCAGCTCTCCCCTGGAGGAACGTGCAGCCTGCCAGCTGGTTCCCGCCTCCCTTCTCCTCGCTCCTCTTCCCTCCTCCCCCAGTTCCGAATCAGACTGCGTTATCTGTTTCTCCATTCCGAACCTTCAGTGGAGGGTTGAAGATATTAAGGAATTGTTTATTTTTGGTGATGGTGGTGTTGTGGATTGTTTTTTAAATCAGACATGTTTACCTTGGCGATGCCAGGTGAAATACTGGCAAATGACAAAGGTAGGGTGTCTGGAATTTGCTGAGTAACAGGGCAAGGTGGGGATGAGACGGGGTTGGCCTTGAGGTGAAGGTTCGCTAAAGCTGGTGACAAGTATGTGTGCTGGGGGCGGGGATGGGGAGCTGTCCTTATAGTCCGTCACCTACGTTTGCACGTTTGACACGTCCCTGGACAGAAGTTGAGTGAAAAAAACCCTTGGGGGTCCCTGACCGTGGACTGGACAGAGTCCAAGCCCTGGGCCCGTGGCCCCCTCACCCCGTAGTCTGGCCTCTGCTTCCCCACCCCCACCCGCTCTGGGCGCTAACACACACCCTGCCACACGCCGCACACCAGCTCTCACACTCGCCCTTGGTCTTCCCCTGTACAGAGAGCCCTGAGCTCTGTCCTTAAGTCGCTCCAGAAGTCTGCTCTGCCCCCGTGCGGGAACCCCAGGCTGGCTGGGTGCCTCGGGGGCTCTCTGAGTATTTACAGCCCCAATCATGTCGTATTTCTGACACTGTTTCCTTATTGCTCGCATGCGTTCATTCATTCCAGCAGTCAGTCAATCAGCCCTTATCCAGCATTTTTAATGAGCATTGAATCCAGCCGTTGGGGATACGGTGGGAACCATGTCAGTTTAACCCAACCCAAGACTTGCCTCATTACCACCCAGGTGATGGAATGAAAGGGCTGAGATGGGGAACGATCCGTCCCTGGCTCATAGAACCTGAACTGCAGGAAAAAGAGGCAATGTTGGGCGTTGCATGTCTGAGTAAACGAGCTCAGAGGTTCAAAGTGTCCCAGCGTCCTTTCAGATGGCTCAGAGGCCACACGTTGGACCTCACGGTGACTTGAGGGAAAGTCTCCTCTTTAGGAGTCTCAACAGGGTCCGCTCTCTCCTCCTCAGTGCAGCTCTGGCTGAGAGGCAGCATTCAATCTTGTAGCAATAAAGGAGAATTCTGCAGACGCCACGTCAAGCCCTGGTGATAAGGGACAGAAACCTTTGACTACTGCCTGTCTCAGAGGCTCTACTTGTTTTTAAGATTAAAAAAAATATTTCATTTTTTTTTGCACCAGGAGCAGCATGTGGAATCTTAGTTTTCTGACAGAGGATTGAACTTGAGCACCCTGCAGTGGAAACACAGAATCTTAATCACGGGACAGCTAGGGAAGTCCCAGACTTATCTTTTTTAAACGAGGAGCTCAAAGGAATTTCAAGGGAAAACATACCGACACATCATTAAATCCCACAATCTCTCTGAATGTTCTTTTAATCTTTCTTGAGGGCCTTGGGTTTGTACACAGTTGTAATCCATAGTACAGATACTTGGGGTTGCTTCTCTTCTTTTTCTGGCGTTCACTGCAGAGACTCCGTGTAGTGTGATGATTTAGCTTGAAGATCTTGTAACTAGCTGCCTGGGTATGAATCCCAACTTGCTGTGTGCCTCTGGGCAAGTTACTTAATCTCTCTGCCTCCATTTCCTTGTCTGTAAAATCAAGTTAAAAAAATCAAGTTGGTGACAGTCCCTCCCTCATTGGGTTGATGGCATGATTAAATTAGTTAATATGTGGGTGCATGGGGCCGGGCCATGGCTAACGCAAGCGGGCAGCTGCCCCAGCCATAAACCCAGAGTCACTCGCATGCCTCCCCTCCTCCCGTGTGCAACTGATGACCACATTCTTTTTTTTTTTTTTAATTTTATTTATTTGGCTATACCAGATTGTAGTTGAGGCCCACGGGATCTTTGATCTTACTTGCAGCATGTGGGATCTAGCTCCGCCAAGGGTGAAACCCAGGCCCCCTGCATTGGAAGCGCGGAGTCTTGGCCAGCGGACCACCAGGAAGTCCTGAAGGCCGTGCTCTGTGAGTTACGTCTGGGGCGGCTTTCTCCAGTCCTCTCCTTTCTCTTCATCTCTGCCGTCGCCACCTAGCCCATCACTTCCTGCTTGAACGGTGCAAGTGTTCTCTCCTGACTGGTCTGCCCTCTTCGCTCTATCCTGGTAACTTTTCAAGATAGTGATTTTGTTTCCTTTAGATAAATACCCAGACGGGGGATTGCTAGGTCATATGGAAGTTCTCTTTTTAACTTTTTCAGGACCCACCATACTCCTTTCCACAGTGGCTGCAGCAATTTACCTCCCTGTCCACAGAGCACAAGTTTCCCTTTCCTCAACACTTGCCTCTTGTCGTTTTGATGACAGCCCTCCTAACAGGCGTGAGACAATAGCTCATTGTCGTTTCGCTTTGCATTTTCCTGGTGATCAGTGATACTGAGCACCTTTTCATGTACCTGTTGGCCACCTGTATGTTGTCCTTGAAAAAAAAAATGTTCTGTTCCTTGCCAATTTTTAATTGGATTGTTTGCTTTTGCTGTTGAGTTGTATAAGTTCTTTATATATTTGGGGCATAAATCATTTTATCAGATATACGATTTGCAAGTATTTTCTCCCATTCTGAAGGATGCATTTTCATTTTGTTGATGGTTTTGTTTTCTGTGTAGAAGTGTTTTGGCTTGCTGTAGGTCAGCATTCTTTATAAATCCCCCCACTCTTTGTCCACCCTCCTCTCTCCTTGCATATTTAGGCCCCGTTCCTACATGTCTCTGAGATGAAACTTTTTTCAGAAATGCCGAAAAATACGTGTGGGAAATGTTTGAAGTGATGGCCCTGGTACATTTGGTGAGCTGTCAGAATTATCTGCCTTTCAGAAAGATGTGTCACTCAAAAGATGCTGCCACTAAGAGAGAACGGAATTCTGTGCAGCTGTGTCTGTGTTGTCTGGTACCTAGCCTTTAGCCACATGCGGCTGTTCACATTTAGATGTGAAATTCAGTTACTTCGTACGGTGACGTGGATTCCTTGAGGAGAGAGGCTGCATCTCACCTATTTTATTTTTTACATCCTGCTGCACCTATTATAAAATCTGGCACAGATTAGCCATTTGATGTTATTTTTAATTTTAAAAATTCATATCTGTGCCAGGATTCCTGCCACAAAGTCTGAGATGGCTTACTAAAGGAAATTGCGCAAAAGATCATCACAACTCAGGAGGACGGAATCGAGGCCAATTAAATCGGAGTGCGGGGGAGGGAGTGACAGCTAGGTACCAGAGTCAAAAAGCAGTCAAAGGCTGACATAGTTGCTGTACACGATTCTCTTACTTGGCTCGGAGCTTCCTGGCAGGCAAAGTGAAAAGGGGAACACCATCTGTCATATGCTGACTGTCGGCGATGCCAGGCATCTCCCCTTTATCATACCAGATCTACTCTCAACCCTTCCCTGGGATATTCTCTGCCCTGGGAAGTAGAGCCATGGAGACTACACCAGCAGGTCCCGGTGCCCTCCGGCTTCTAGCTGGGTTCCTCCACCAGAGCTCTGACACGAGATCAGAGGTGAGAGGAGAGTGAGGTAGGGCTGGTCATCTCCCCCTCCTCCTTCAAGGTCAAGTTGCCTTGAGTTGGCTGTCATCTCAAGTGAAGGTCCTCCCTCCGTCCCTAGCCTTCTCCCCTCCTGGGTTCTGGTAACCCCTTCTTCCCTACTCTTTCCAGCCAGGGGTGATAACAACTCAACTGTTGTCATCCACACCTTTGTAAACAGCTCCGTTGTAAATAAATTCTCCTAAAATGATTCTATTCTGAGGGTGCCATCTGGACCCTGAGGGACCTTGGCTGATAGAATATGCATTTCTCGGGGAAGCAAGCTTTTTTGGCCCTAAATTTGAAAATAAATGTTTCATGTAGAATGTGATGTAGGAGACAGGGAATGAGGGTGGGTGGGTGGTTGGTGGTGAACCATGACCCCCCCCAGCAAAGGCAAAATCGGCAATGAGTTTCAATGGACTGCTTCCTTCATGAGAGCCAGGAGCATCTCATTCATTCATTCAACAAATAATTCTTGAGCACCTACAATGTGCCAGGTACTGCTCTGGATGCTGGGAATTATACTCGGGGACAAAGGCAACCCTGTGAAGACAGCTATGTGAGGGGCAGAGGTCCTGTGTCCTTGTATGTGGCCTTGGGAGGGGCGGCTCTCAAACTTCAGCATCTGTCCCCCACCCCCCACCCCTCGGAGGCTGGTTTAGACACAGATTGTGGGCCCCACCCCCAGTTTCTGTTGCTGGAGGTCCAGGCTGGGGCCTGAGAAGGTGCCTTTCCAACATGTTCCCAGGTGATGCTGATGCCTCTTGCCTGGGTACTACACTGACTTCTGACGCCCAGATCTCAAAGAAGGGCTCATAGAAGGGCTCTCGGGATGAGCGTATTCTTTTTCTTTTTAGTATAAAATTCCTTGACTTGGCTGCTCTGGGTCTTAGCTGTGGCACGCAGGCTCTTCCATCTCTGTTGCAGCACATGGGATCTTTCTTAGTTGCGGCATGCGGGATCTATTCCCTGACCAGGGAGGGAACCTGGGGCCCCCTGCATTGGGAGTGTGGAGTCTTAGCCACTAGACCACCAGGGAGGTCCTGGGACGGGTGTATTATTCATGCCACCTATCAGCGAGGCATCTTCACCTTGTCTTTTGTAGGCCACTTGCTAAAATCCCCTACTCGTAGTTGACTAGGGCTTAGTCATAAGAAACTGGGGGGGATGTGTGTTTATGAAAACAATGGCGCTGATTCTCGGACTCTGGCTGGCATGGGAGTGCTGAAGGATAAGACCTAAACCTTCTAAATGTTTGGAGACGCTCTTCTGTGTTGCTTCACTCTGACAGAGGCTGCCAGCTGTCTACTGTATCTGCTGGTCTTTAATTTCCCAGTAAATGAAAGCCCCAAGTCTTAGCTGGCCACGCAGCCACCTAGACAAAGAGCCTACATTCCCCAGCTTCCTTGCAGCTAGGTACGGCCACGTGTCTAGGTTCTGACCAATGAGCTTTGTTTTTAATTGAAATGTAATTCATGTATCATAAAATTCACACTTTTTAAAAAGAGAATTTCAGTGGTTTTCAGTGTCATTCCCAAAGCTGTGCAGCCATTCAGTTCAGTTCAGTTCAGTCGCTCAGTAGTGTTCAACTCTTTGCAACCCCATGAATTGCAGCACGCCAGGCTTCCCTGTCCATCACCAACTCCTGGCATTCGCCCAAACCAATGGCCATCAAGTTGATGATGCCATCCAACCATCTCATCCTCTGTTGTCCCCTTCTCCTCCTGCTCTCAATCTTTCCCAGCATCAGGGTCTTTTCCAATTAGTCAGCTCTTCTCATCAAGTGGCCAAAGTATTGGAGTTTCAGCCTCAACATTAGTCCTTCCAATGAACACTCAGGACTGATCTCCTTTAGGATGGACTAGATGGATTTCCTTGCAGTCCAAGGGACTTTCAAGAGTCTTCTCTAACACCACAGTTCNAGGGTCTTTTCCAATTAGTCAGCTCTTCCCATCAAGTGGCCAAAGTATTGGAGTTTCAGCCTCAACATTAGTCCTTCCAATGAACACTCAGGACTGATCTCCTTTAGGATGGACTGGATGGATTTCCTTGCAGTCCAAGGGACTTTCAAGAGTCTTCTCTAACACCACAGTTCAAAAGCATCAATGCTTTGGTGCTCAGCTTTCTTTAATGTCCACCTTTCACCTCCATACATGACCACAGGAAAAACCATAGCCTTGACTAGATGGACCTTTGTTGGCAAAGTAATCTCTCTGCTTTTGAATATGCTATCTAGGTTGGTCATAACTTTCCTTCCAAGGAGAAAGCGTCTTTTAATTTCATGGCTGCAATCAATATCTGCAGTGATTTTGGAGCCCCCAAAATATAAAGTCAGCCACTATTTCCACTGTTTCCCCGTCTATCTGCCATGAAGTGACGGAACCAGATGCCATGATCTTCGTTTTCTGAATGTTGAGCTTTAAGGGACTTTTTTACTTTCCTCTTTCACTTTCATCAAAAGGCTCTTTAGTTCCTCTTCATTTTCTGCCATAAGGGTGGTGTCATCTGCATATCTGAGGTTATTGATATTTCTCCCTGCAATCTTGATTCCAGCTTGTGCTTCTTCCAGCCCAGCGTTTCTCATGATGTCCTCTGCATATAAGTTAAATAAGCAGGGTGACAATATACAGCCTTGACATATTCCTTTTCCTATTTGGAACCAGTCTGTTGTTCTATGTCCAGTTCTAACTGTTGCTTCCTGACCTGCATACAGGTTTCTCAAGAGGCAGGTCAGGGGGTCTGGTATTCCCATCTCTTGAAGGATTTTCCACAGTTTGTGGTGATCCACAAACAAAGTCAAAGGCTTTGGCGTAGTCAGTGAAGCAGAAGTAGATGTTTTTCTGGAACTCTCTTGCTTTTGATAGTGCAGCCATTACCCACCATCAAATTCCAGAGTGACTAATGAGGTTTAAGTTTCCAAGAACCTTCCTTGAAAGATAGCTGTCCAAACTTTTTGCCCCTTCTTTGTGCTTACTTCCAGTTTGTAATCTGGAATGTGAATATGATGGCTGGAGGTCCGACTGCCACCTTGGACCATGAAGGTGGGACCAGACCCTAGGGATGGCTGCTGCTGCTGCTAAGTCACTTCAATCGAGTACGACTCTGTGCGACCCCATAGGCGGCAGCCCACCAGGCTTCCCCATCCCTGGGATTCTCCAGGCAAGAACAATGGAGTGGGTTGCCATTAGGGATGGCAGAGTGGGACAAAAAGGAGCCAGGATATCTGAGGCCTTTGTGCTGCCAAGACTGTTTGATCAGACTTTTAAATGAGAAAGGAATAATCCTTTATGTCTTGTTTAAGGTTGTCTTGTTTGGGAGTCACCCATATTCACAGCTGAACCTAATTTCTAACTGATAACCAGTAATCTGATGAATCAGCTTGGGCTCTCAGTTGTAACCACAGGGACTAATTCTAGCCCATTTGAGCAGAACATGGATAAAGGGTGTTCACAGAATCTCCAGGAAGACTGGAGAACCTGGCTTGGAGTTTCCACCACCAGGAACAAGCCCCCAGCACACTAGGGTCAGTTTAGGGCGGATACCCCCTTTAGAAGCAAGCAGCGACCGCTTTCCTCCCCGATCCGGCACTAGAGGCAGTTTCAGACACCCCACTTCAGAGTGGGCGTGCTTCTGCCTGCTTCTCTTTCTAGCCTGACTAGGCGGCTGTGCGTCCGATTGGTGGAATAAGGTCACGTGGCAGGACCCTAGCTTCACAGGAGGCTGGGAAGTGCTCGGCAGCCTCCCGGTGCTGGCGCTGGGAGCCAGAAAGAATGATAAGAGGCCGTGACACCCGTCTCTGGCATTACCCCACAGCTGTCGCCAAACCACAATCTCAGATAGCTTCTTGCTGAATGGAGCCTCTGGTTTATGTCTGTGTGGAGGGGAATCTCTGATGGACAGGGGCGCGTCTCCAGGGTTTAATCAGTTGCGCCTTTCAGTGCTTTACGTTGCCTGTCCCTTGGGACGTACCGAGCCCGTGTGGTGCCCTGTGAGGTTCACCTCCATCCCAAGGAGAAGCGTGTGCACGTGCGGCGAGCTGGTCACAGGGAGCAGGGAGCTCCGATCCAGCAGAAAATCCCCCCAAAACTCCTGCTCCGGAGTTCTGGCTTTCTCTTTTTTATCCTTGAGAGGAGACGGGCTCGGGCTTCACGACCAGCACAGAGAAACTGCCTCACGATGAGACCTGAACTCAATGCAGGTTCTTCGTCCACAGAGTGCTGGGCTCCACGCTTCTGAACACCCTTCCAGCTCTGCACGATGTTCTGGGGTTCCGTGGTCCTGCAGTTCCTAAATCTCTGGGGTCCTTCCAGGATGCAAGTGTTGTTGACACCGAGGACCGGGAGCCAGAGGACTTCCCAATTGGTCTCGTCTCCATTTCTTATTAATATTAAATAAAATGCCTGCTGGCTCCACAATTCCATTTCTGGGTGTATATAAACCCCCAAAGAATTGATAGCAGGGACATGAGATATTTGCACATCCACGTCCCTAAGTAGCGTTATTCACAGCAGTCGAAGGGTGGAAGCCGCCTGTGCGTCCATCAGCAGATGAATGGATAAACGCCATGCGATCTGTCCTTACAGTGCAGTATTATTCAGCCTTAAAAAGGAAGGAAATTTTGACGCCTGCTACAACACGGACCAAGCTAGAAGACGTATGCTTGGCGAAATAAACCAGTCACAAAAGGACAAATATTATGTGATTCCACTCATATGAGGCACTTAGGAGAGTCAGATTCATCAAGACAGAAGGCAGAATGGTGAGTGCCAGGTGGGGGGTGGGGGGTGATTGTTTAATGGGGGCAGCGTCTCGGTTTGGAAGGATGAAAAGGTTCTGAAGATGGATCATGAATGCACTTAATGCCACCGACTGGCCCACCTAAAAATAAAGCGTCACGTTCCATGTTTTATATATTTTAGCACAATCATCATTTGAAAACGTCTGCTTGTTGAGAGCCCAGGATCTTCAAAGACTCTCTCTGCTGGATCTTGTTAGCAGGACTAAAGCCAAGTAACCAACTGCCAAAACATCATCTCTCTCGGTCCACTGATAATTGTAATCAATACACAGAAGGCTGACCAGCCAGCCCTGCCCTGTTCTCGCATAAAGGCAGCCTGTGCGGGTGGCCTGGAGCCCGGGCCCCCCGAGTCCTCACACTGGACTCATGGAAAGGTGCCGATCTCTGCTGCGATGCACAGGATGTCTCGTCCATCCCCGCAGAAGCCAGCTAGCGGCTCCAGCTTCTCTCTGCACACAGACACAGACACCCAGATTTGAATGAAGACACAACAAATACAATTTCGTCTCCGCAGTTCTATACCTTGCTCAGAAACAATGCAGCAGGGCCAAATTGAAAAGCTCCCGCCACCACCAGACAACAGCAACCTTGAGTCAGATGCGAAGAGACTACAGGGAGCGTGGCCAACCACCCCACCAAAACTAAAACACTCCACTGCCCTCAGCCGAGTCAATTATCTCTCTAGAAAAGGGCTTTTTTTTTTTTTTTTAACACCTCACAGCAGGCAGCAGATTTGGAGAGTTGGGTGAGAATAACAGGTCATAATCAAGCGAGCGGAGCCCAAGGTGTACCATAAAACACGGACTGGCTCGGCCAGGAGCAGCGGCACCCTTGTGCCATGAACACAAATGTTTAGAAACGGATATTATCGTCCCCGGGTCACCTGGAAGATCTTCCGCGAGAGAAAGCCAGTTTTAAAAATTCTTCACGATTCTCTATTCGGGAGGTGATGCTGGTGACCAGGTCTCTGTCCGTGACTGGATGTCGCTGAGTTGAGTCTGTGAAAATCCCTCAGCTTAAAAACAAAAATAAACACACACAGAAAGCAAAGCTTCCCCTTTTCCCCTAAGAAATACTTCAGGCTCATTATAGAAAAATGAAAAAGTACCAAAAAAAAAAAAAGGAAGAAATGAATAAATTAATAAATAAAGGCAGGAAAAAATGAAGAAGCATCCATAGTTCTGCACTTAGAGATAACCATGTTAGTATCCTATGTTTTGGTGACTTCCTCCCAGTCCTTGTGAATATGGATGATTTGCATATGAATATGAATATGGGACTACGCTGCCTCTGACTTAATATGGCAACACGGCATTTCCCCTCATTAATGTGGTCACTCCAGTCCGATCACTTCTACCTGATCCCTCCTCTTGTGTCTTAAGGCCTTCTGGCCTCTGGCCAGGCTCAGTCTCCTGCCTTGCACTTTCCTTTGCGATTTTGATTTTCTGGTTGCTGTGCCTCCCTGTTCGCGTCTCTGCGCTCAGGGCCGGTGCAAGGCCGTGAGACCCTTCTGGGTACCGAACGGCCAGCTCTGTTGGACCCTGGTTCCCTGGCCAGGCCTCTCATCAGCCAGGGCAGCCTCTGGGGACAGTCCCCCTCCCCGCCTCCTTCAGCTCTCTCACCAGCCTGGATATAAATGGCTCAGGAGGCCTGAGTCTTTTCCTTGAGATGCTTTCTGTGTTATTATTCGTTTGCTTCGTTTGGCTGTGCTGGGTCTTGGTTGTTGCATCCGCTTTTCTCCAGCTGCAGGGACCTGGGGCTCCTCTCTACTTCCACCCGCTTCTCAATGCCGTGGCTTCTGTTGTTGCGGAACGCAGGCTCTTAAGGCGAAAGGGCTTCAGGAGTCGGCACCTGAGCTCAGGGGTTGCGGTTCCCGGGCTCTAGAGCACAGGCTCAATAGTTGTGGCATATGGGCTTAGCTGCCGCGAGGCATGTGGGATCTTCCCGGGTCTGGGATCGAACCCATGTCTTCTGCATTGTCAGGCAGATGATTCCTTACCACTGAGCCACCAGGGAAGTCCTTGAAATGCTTTCTTGAAGGGTAAAGGAGTTTGCGCTTGGTTTTCTGCCCGGGAATTGTTAGCTTACGTGGCTCTCATTCCTTATCCATCTTGATAAGAAGAAAGTCCCCGGTGCTTGTTCTCAAAGGAGTCTGGGGTGTGGCCGAGCACGACCCACATAAACGCAGCACAGGCAGAGAAGGACAAAGGCTGGTTCCAGGGGTGCCCGGAGGTGCCACACACCCACGGCTGGCATTCCCGGGAGCCAGAAATCTCTGCCTCCAGCTGAAGGGCTGCTGGAGGTGGTTCGTCCTCCCAGGTCCTAGGACAGACCTGCTGTTGGTCCCTGACGTCGGGGCCCCATCTGCCCTGTCCTTCCTGGGGTCCCGCCAGCCCCTCTGGACTGAGATGAGCCTTACCTGCCCACTGGTGGCAGCCTTGCTGTCCCTGAGGAAAGGTGAACAGCTGGGACAAGGCCATTTTCCCCCAAGAGGAGACCAGGAGTGAGGAGGGAGACTGTAGCCCTGGACCCAAGTGAAGCTCATGGAGGAAGTTCAGCCTCCCTGTGAGCCCTTCCTGCTGCTGATCAAAAGCCACTCGAGAACTTCTGTGGTGCTCCAGGGGTTAAGAATCCGCCTTCCAATGCAGGGAAGACGGGTTTGGTCCCCAGTTGGGAGACTGAGATCCCACGTGCTGTGAGGCAACTACTGCCCTCAACTAGAGAAGCCTGAGCTGCAACCAAGACCCAGGACAGCCAGAAACAAACAGCTCCACTCCCCAAAGCATCCCACAGTCTCTTCATCCTCAGGGAAAACTAAAATGCCCCGCTTCCCACACCTGCAAACTAGGCACGGCTCCAGCCCCAGATGGCCCTGCTGGGACGCAGTGGAGTAACGCACAGGACGTGTCTGTGCGTCTCCCGGGACACAGCTCATGACGGAGCATCCTCAGCGGTGTCTGGTTTGTCCGTCCCTGGAATCGGAGAGAGGGACACACACTCACCCTCGCGGGAGAGCCGTGGCTCATGGTTACAACCGGGTGCGCAAGGAGCAGCAAAAAGGCCGTTTCCAACCAAGCCTGGCAATTTTAAAAATGGCCACAGCTCCCTGTGCTAGAAAGTGATAAATTCATTGAGCATCAGAGAAGGAACCACACCTGTCAGAGGATGTTGGAACCACCCTAAACAGCCCCAGGCACAAGCAGGTGGGGCACAGGGAGGTGCAGGAAGTCACCTGGGCCATCCTGACTTGGGTCCCGAAGCTGGGGTGGAGCGCAGGGCGCCGCTCGTGATTCGAGGCTTCCTACTGGAAGAGCCCCGCAGGATCAGGCACCAGCTGCAAGCAGCGGCCTGTGGTTTATCTGGGTGACTCCAGCCCCATTTCTGGCCAGTTTGGGTCTGGGAGAGCTGATTCCTTACTTGTCGCTGTCTTTGGGGTCCCATCAAGGCTTTGTTTCCCCAGCCTTTGGGGTCAGACAAAAAAAAAATAATAATTTCCCCTCCCATTTCCCTCTCTCTGGAACACCTTGGGCACCTCAGATGGGACTGGGTGGTATGGCTGGAAACTAGGAGTCCCTGTGCCTCGACGTTTCCACACCTCACCTCGTGAAATCCCCTTCTGGCCCAGTGCCGAAGAAGGATGATGTTCACCAGCTGATGGGTCCGGGCGAGGCCCCACTCGACCTGCCCAGCCACTTGGGGCTCACGTGCCAGCCCCGCCCTGGTGAAACTCCCCTGCACAGGCCGGCCTGGCGGGGCTGACGGGGGTGGTCACCCCTGTACGTCAGCCTCTGTTTTACGGGCTTGGGGCAAGGGACGCTGAGCCAGGCGGGGCCTCCCGAAGCAGCCTAGCTCTCCTTGTCCTAGAACACTAACTCCCGACAGCAGAGGCCTTGTCTTCATGTTCATTCTGGTGCCTGGAGCCTGGCCCAACACATCACAACCACCTCCTACGTTTGTTGACATCACCAGTGAGCGATGGGTGAGGAGCAGAGCACACGCCCTGCCCGAGAGAAGCTCTCAGTCCACAGACACTGGGGAAGGAATCTGAAGAGGCGTGTGGAGGGCCTGCAAGTTGCATCAACAGCAAGAAGGAAGGGCCTTCTAGGTGGAGGGAACACCTCCGAGGCGAGAGGCTCCATGTGAGCAGAATAGAGGCAGGAAGGGCTGCCGGCCCGTCCAGTGGGAGGCCTTGGGTGGACAGGCGCAGCTGATGCCTTTAGGAAGAGTAGTGACGCATCTTCCCTTCGCTGCGGGAGGTGGATGGGGGCAGAAGGGAGGGTGCAGAGGGACGTCGTGACCCCGCGGGTGGTGATGGTCAGATGAGAGCACAGTGGAGGTGACAGAGAGGCAGGGTGTGTGCTTACTCAGTCATGTCCGACTCTTTGCAACCCCATGGACTGTAGCCCACCAGGCTCCTCTCTCCATGGGATTCTCCAAGCAAGAATATTGGAGCAACTAGTCAAGGCTATGGTTTTTCCTGTGGTCATGTATAGATGTGAGAGTTGGACTGTGAAGAAAGCTGAGCGCTGAAGAATTGATGCTTTTGAACTGTGGTGTTGGGGAAGACTCTTGAGAGTCCCTTGGACTGCAAGGAGATTCAACCAGTCCATTCTGAAGGAGATCGGCCCTGGGATTTCTTTGGAAGGAATGATGCTGAAGCTGAAACTCCAGTACTTTGGCCACCTTATGCGAAGAGTTGACTCATTGGAAAAGACGCTGATGCTGGGAGGGATTGGGGGCAGGAGGAGAAGGGGACGACCGAGGATGAGATGGCTGGATGGCATCACTGACTCAATGGATGCATGTCTGAGTGAACTCCGGGAGTTGGTGAAGGACAGGGAGGCCTGGCGTGCTGTGATTCATGGGGTCGCAAAGAGTCGGACACGACTGAGCGACTGAACTGAACCGAGCCATTTCCTACTCCAGGGGATCGTCTCGATCCAGGGATTGAACCTGCATTTCTCATGTCTCCTGCACTGACTGGTGGGTTCTTGGCCACTGTGCCACCTGGGAAGCCCAGAGAGCAGCAGAAGGCATCCCAGTAAACCCTGTATCCGGCCGAACGAGGGTAAGAGGCTTCAACCTGCACCAGATTTTCTGGAGAAGCTTCCGGGGTTGGGGGGTGGGTGCCCATCCAGCCCTGCCTCTAGCTTAGCCTGCAGGCCGTGAGGTGGTGCATCGGCTGGACACTTGGGCATCAGCCCACCTGGGTCCCGACACGCCATGAACCCACAGCCACTCAACAGCGGTGGCCGGAGATCCACTGGTGATGGGCGCGTTCCAGCAGCGAGGAGGCAGCCGTAACTCAACAGAGAGGGGTCTGCAGTGCAAGGACCAGCTCTAGCTGAAGCTTGAATTCCTGAGGGTCTGATCCGAGAGCAGTCGTGTGGCGCTGGCTGGACCCACAAGGAGGAGCCGCCAGGGATCCTGGCAGAAGCTCGCAGAAGTAGTGGAGACTTGGTTTCAAGGATCCTCTGATGATGCCCTGAGAGGCTCCGCAGGGCCGAGAAGTGGCAGGAGAGCAGTGGGACAGCCACAGAAGAGCTGGGCTTGGGCCCGGGACACAAGCAGTCCCAAAGGGGCGGGGCAGGAGGGGGGTGTGTCTGGATGACCCAGCTGCCGACGCCACCCTGGACCTGGAACCAGACGCTGCGTCCTGGTCGCCGGGGCCCCAGAGGGCAGGCCCGCTCCCTAGACCTCATGGTGGCAGGTGACCTCCCGACTGCCAAGGTTCCTATCAGTTGCTTTCTCAATACGGGGTAGGAATTAGCTGCTGGGCAGGCCAAAGAGAAAAGAAACCCAAGCGTTTATCGCTGGAGGAGCTTCTGTCTCTGGCAATGAACAGATTTACTTTATTGAACAGCTACTGTCTGCAGGGTACTATTTATTTCCCCACCCCCTACCTCAGCCCCCGCCAGAAAGCAGCCCCTAAGAGGGCCTGGGGAGCGCACGGAGGGCAATTTGGCCCCCAGCCCTATTCACAAAAGGTCTTCATATATGCTTTTGACGTTACTCAGTTTTTTTTTTTTTAATATTTATTTATTTGGCTGCATCGGGTCTTCGTGGTGGTGTGCATGATTTTTTTTAGTTGCAGCACGTGGGATCTTTCATCTTCGTTGTGGCAGGCAGAATATTTAGTTGCGGCATGCAGGATCTAGTTCCCTGACTGGGAGTCGAACCCCGGGCCCCCTGCATTGGAAACGTGGAGTGTTAGCCTTGGACCACCAGGGAAGTCCCTGACATTATTCAGTTTTCATTTTGAAACTTAGCAAGGACTCTGGAGGCAGGCTGCCTGAGTTTGGATCCTACCTCTGCCACTTACTGCTGTGTGACCTTCACTGAAGTACTTAACCCTTGTTTCTCAGTTTCCTCGTCTGTAAAAAGGGAATGTCAGTAGCTTACACTAGTCACAAAAAGCCACATATTGAATGATGCCATTTATAGGAAATGCCCAGAGTAGGAAAATTCATAGACAAAGGGCCTCCTAGATGGCTCAGTGGTGAAGAATCAGCCCGCCAATGCAGGAGACACAGGAGACATTTATCTCTGGGTTGGAAAGATCCCCTGGAGGAGGAAATGGCAACCCAGTCCAATATTCTGGCCTGGAAAATCCCATGGACAGAGGAGTCTGGAGGGCTACAGTCCACGGGGTCGCCAAGAGTTAGACACGACTAAGCAGGCATGCTTGGCACGGCACAGTCTAATGTGGTAGGTCGGGTTGGGAGCTGTGCTGCACGGAGTCATTCAGAGACTCAGGGTCCGTCTATCTAATGTCTCCGTCATTCTCTGGCGCCTAGGAGTCCTCTCATGGGTCCACTCCAGCCAGCCAGATTCTGAGCAGCCAGATATACAGACAAAAAGTAGATGGATGGTTTCTGAGGACTAGGAGGAGGGACGCAATGGGCAGTGACAGTAAACGTGTGCAGCGTTTCTTTTAGGGATGATGAAAATATCCTAAAATTAGATAAAGTTTAAAGAGTCATTACTCACACAATGCTTAGAGCAGCACCTGAGACAGAAAGTGATTCATAAGTCACTGTTGGTGAAACTCACTTCCACAAGAAGGCATTCCCCCTGTTGAGCTTGGGGAAAATATGCTTATAACGCGATTTTAAAGTGGTATCCCCTTCCTGAACCTCAGTGTCTGTTGAGTAGTTTTTATAAATCCTGTTACTTATCTTGTGGATAGCATTATTCATTCATTCATTTTACCATATTGGTGCCCTTCCCCTCCTCCATAAATGGGTGGTGACTTTAGGCTCTGAATGGCCACCACTTCCGGTGAGCTGGCCCTGACTCAGCTGTAGACAAAGGATCTAAAAGGCAGCAAAAGGTGAGAATGTCAACAAAGGCATTTAGGAGGAGAGTTGGGGATGAGGTGTGTGGCCTTTGTTTCAGCGGTGGAGGACTGAGAGAGGTGATTTCCAAGCTGTGTGGTCTCTTTATTTGCTCAGAGCTGAGTTAAAGTAATGCAACCACAGAAAGGATTCAGGTCAGGAAGGGGCAGTCATAGGGACCTTATCGAGAGTGCCCTATGGCAAGACCAATAACAAGTGGTTCTCTAGGGGGAAAAGAGCTCTGATTGGTACTGTTGGCTGATTTACACGGTGTAAATACTCAAGCTACAGGCATGATAGCACAGGAGTCAGAGTTGGCAAGAAGTGGGCAGTAATACAGTGTTACATAGCATTTCTGTTGTATAGCTTTGATAGATGTAAATAACTCCAAAGCATAGATAACAGTAAATGTAGTAACATAATTGACTTTTTAGTATTTGTAACCTTTGCTTTTAATAACAACTTTGACATATAATTCACAAACCACAAAATTCACTCCTTTAAAATGGATTCTAGTATATTCACAGAGTTGTGCAATGATCACCATTATTTAATTTTTTAGAATAATTCAAACAGCCCCCAAAGAAACCCCATACCTATTAGCAGTCAATCCGCATTTCTTGCTTTGGTCTTAGGCAGTCACACACCTAATTTCTATCTCTATGGATCAGCTTAACCTGAATACCTTATAAAAATGGAATCAGAAAATATATGAACTTTTGTGACTGGCTCTTTTCACTAAGCATATGTTTTCAAGGTTCCTGTATGTTGTAACATGTATCAGCACTCCACTCCTTTTTATTGCTGTATAATATTCCACTTCAAGGACATAATATTTTGTTGATTCATTCTTCAGTTGATGGACATTTGTGTAGTTTCCATCTTTTAGTTATTATAAATAATGCTGCTGTGAATGTCAGTGGACAAGGTTTGATGTGGACATATGTCTTCATTTATAGTAGGTATATATCTAGGAGTAGATTTGTTGGGTTGTGTGGTGACTGTATGGTTAATATTTTGAAGAACTGTCGATTATTGTCCGAATCGGTTGTGCCATTTTATATTCCCATCAGCAAAGAACAGGGGTTCAATTCCTAAACATTCTCACCAACACTTATGATTTTCTATCTTTTTATATACCACTGACAGGACCTTTATGGATACCACTGCCAGAACCCTCTGGATTCACCCATTCGATCCAGCTCAGCCCTGCAAACATTTGGGGTACCTGCTGAATGCCAGATCCCCAGAGATGCACGCTTCTCCAGTACTAAACAAAATCTATATCCCCATGAATCCAGCCCTCAGCCTGAGCTTGCCGGCAGGCCAACGGCTGTGTAGTCATTCAAGTGGTGACTTGGCTTAAAAGAAACACTGGAAAGGACTGGGTGCAGGGGAGAACAGCCTTAGGAATACTGAAGACATGGCTCCCCGTTTTAGGGATCCAATCCCAAGTTGTTCCAAAGGCTGTTTTGTGACTCCTGCTGCTGCTGCTGCTGCTGCTGCTGCTGCTGCTAAGTCACTTCAGTCGTGTCGGACTCTGTGCGACCCCATAGATGGCAGCCCACTAGGCTCCTCCGTCAGGAGGAGGCAAGAACACTGGAGTGGGGTGCCATTTGTGACTCCTAGAGGAAATTGAACAAAGCAAACAGGTTCTCATTTGCTTTGTAAATTCTCTAACTGGAAGTCTTCAAGACTTCAAGAGAAGTATTGGGCAAAGGGGTGAGCAGTGAGGTAGTTTGTTGGGTAAAGGTTTCCATCAGACACCGTCCAAGGAATGTGTACCTTAACCCCTCTTCTGTGAAGTGGAAAGGAAACACGTTTTCTAAAAAACTTTTGGGCCACTTGAATAATAATGAAACCTGCTTTGGGACTGTGATCTGACGTGTTGTGGCTGGAGCGCACTTTAATTATGATTAACAACCACGAGGATTATGAGGCAGGGCTTTGGCTGGGCCAGCACTGCTGTGAACGCAACCAGGGACTCCTCCCGGGACACAGCGTGAGCATTCCCTGGCTCCCTGAAACTCGAAGTCCGGAGCTTCCTAATCCAGTAGAAGCACAACAGGTGACTGTGCCTCGTTTCTCGACCTTTGCCTTCCTTTCCTTCAGCAGACAGCCATGGATGCTTTAACCCAGCACTTCCACATTCCAGCTGTTTGTTTACTTAGGTGTTTATTGTCTTGCCTTATATGTCCAACAGATATTCCCTGGACATGGTCTGTGTGTCCTCAAGGGATCAGCACTGCAGAGAGCTGGCGTTCGAGATGGACTTGAGGCATCCGGAGAACTGAGGAGGACCCCCCTGCAGCCAGTTGGTAGCGCCCCATCTGATAAGATTCAAGTCAGTCCCTCTCATGCACACACTGGACTATGAGTGCGTTCTTTGGAAAAGCCCAGCGTTTTCCCAGCTCCCAAGCTTTTGCTCATTATTACTTCTACCTGGAAAATAATTTTTCTCTCACCTTTCTGCAGTAGGATGGTCTCTCCTCACCTGCTGTCTCTTGGTGGGGAGAGGCAGGCACCCAAGCCAGGCAGTGCTCCTGTAGAGAATGCCTCCTGGAGCCAGGCCTCCCGCCGGTGCCAGGCAGTGGCCACTGACACGTGCACCGCTCCTGTCCTCAGGGAGCTTACAGTCACAGGAACAATACAGCCTGGCAGCCGGGATAGCAGTGGGGCCAGGGCCACGCAGGCCACTAGGAGATGACAGTCATTTTTCCTGGGGTTGGGAGAGGCCTCCTTAGATGACTGTATTCTTCAGGTGAGTCTCCACCACAGAAAGGGAGTGTGCCAGGTGGCGAAGAAAGGACAGGAAGGGCACTCTTGTCAAGGGGAACAGCTTGAGCTCAGGAGCCGAATTAGCGGGCGCGAGGGCAGACAGTATTCTATTCTTGTCGAACTGAAGTAAAAAAGCCCAAAGCTCCTCCGTGGCTGAATAGGTCAACCTGAGTCTAAAACGCCTATTACAAGTAAAAAAGGCTGAAGACAAAAGGGGCCTATTTTTACACGTTTTTAAAATACTGAGAAAAAAATTCAGGACGGATTCTGGATGCTTTTCATTGTCTTTTTATACTACCTTTAAAAAAAAAATTTTTTTTTTTTAAATAATTGCTGGCATCACCTGCTGCCCATGCACATCTGTGTCTGCAGGGGGCGCACCGGCGTTCACCGTCCCTCCGCCAGGGCGGTGGGCGGGGCCTCCCGGGCCGGTGTGGAACTGACGACTGGCGGGACGGGCTGTCTATCACGGCGTCCCGCCCCCCGCCCTACGTCACATGACGCAGCCCATCATGGCGGTGGGAGCGCGGCCGCCGGGGCCCGCGGCTCCGCAGAGCGGCTGCCGTTGCTGCTGCTGAGAGGCGGCGGCGCGGGCAGGCGGACGGGCGGGAAGGATGGTGTTTCCGAGGTCGGAGCGGTGGGCGCGGACCAGGAGCCGGGCTGAGGTGCGGCCGAAGCGACGCGTGCCCGAGAGCAGCCGGCACGGGTGCCGCTGAGGCAGCGGAGGGAGGCAGGACCGACCGAGGGACAGACCGACGGACAGGAGGGAGGGCGACCCGAGAGCCGGCCCCGGGGCCGCGCGGCGGGCGAGATGCCGGGGCCGCCGCTGCTGCTGCTGCTGCTCCTG